>QRDG01000925.1:0-268160 GCA_012064385.1 Puccinellia tenuiflora | reverse complement strand
TCGCCGGTTGGGCCACGTCGGTATGAGAAACTTGCAAACACTTGTGAAGGGTGAGCATGTGGAAGGACTAACAAAAGTGAATTTTTCCAAAGATCGTCCTTGCAGCTCCTGTGTTGCCGGAAAGATGCATGAGAAGAACCATCCCAAAGTGACAACAATCAATACAACGAGGCCCTTCCAACTCATTCATATGGATTTGTTTGGGCCTCCTACTTATGAAAGCCTTGGTGGCAAGAAATATTGCTTGGTAATTGTTGATGATTATACAAGATACACTTGGACTTTCTATATCAAGAAGAAGAGTGAAACTCAAAGGGAATTCATTGATTGGGCTACCCAAGTACAACGCCAATATGACACAACCATCTTGGCCATAAGAAGTGACAATGGAACCGAGTTCAAGAATTACACCATGGATGAATTCTTGAGTGATGAGGGCATTAAACACCAATATTCCGCTGCGTATACCCCTCAACAAAATGGTGTTGCGGAAAGAAAGAACCGTACACTTATTGATATGGCAAGAACTATGATGGCCGAATTCAAGTCTCCATATAATTTTTGGGCCGAAGCCATCAACACTGCTTGTCATCTAACCAACCGGCTCTATCTCCGCCCATTCACTAAAAGACTTATGAACTTCTTGGTGGTAAAAAGCCCAACCTCTCTTACATTAAAGTTTTTGGTTGCAAATGTCAAGTTTACATTAAAGGTTCTAAATTACCTAATTTGGCCTAGAACTTTTGAAGGCATATTTGTTGGTTACGCCAAGGATTCCCACACTTATAGAGTCTACAACATATCCACCGGGTGTGTTGAAGAATCTATGAATGTGGTGTTCCATGAGGATAATGGCTCCCAAGTAGGGCAAGTTGATCTTGATGATGTAGGTGATGAGCCCTCCTCCATCGCCATAGGAAGATGGTATAGGTCCCCTTATACCCATTGAGGAACCCCTTGTGGCAACGGAGTTGGACTCAAGCTCGACGCAAGTGGAGCCCTCTACATCAACCATCGATCAAGCGGCAAACCAAGAACAAGCTCAAGATCTAAAAGATGATACCAACCATCAAGATAATGATCAAGATCCACCCAATGATAATGGTGGTCAAGATTTTGGTGATCTCTCGCCAAGAACTCCAACCCACTCTCAGATTAATCAAAATCAAGATGAAGGAGATGATGAAGATGCACCTCCTAATGAGAGACCTCAGATGCTCTTGCTCGTCGAGTGGCTAGCAAGGCCGTGGCATTACATAAAAAATCTCTATCAAAAGAACATCATTGGTGGTCTTGGAAGGGAGTGTGTCCACTCGGAGGCAACTATTACTCTTTTGTGGCGTTCATGCTCATATATCACATTTTGAACCTACCAAGGTGTATGAAGCTCTTGAAGATGAAGATTGGGTTCATGCTATGCACGAAGAGCTCCATAACTTTGAGAGAAACAAAGTATGGTCCCTAGTGGAAAGACCCAAGAACCATAATGTGATTGGAACCAAATGGGTGTTCAAGAACAAGCAAGATAATCATGGACAAGTGATTCGCAACAAAGCTCGTTGGTTGCTCAAGGCTACTCTCAAGTCGAAGGACTTGACTACGGTATGAAACTTTCGCTCCCGTATCTAGACTTGAATCCATTCGTATATTGCTTGCATTTGCTTCTAGCTATAAATTCACTTTATATCAAATGGATGTTAAAAGTGCATTTCTAAATGCTCCACTTAATGAGATGGTATATGTTAAACAACCTCCGGGGGTTCGAAGATCCCAAGTGTCCTAACCATGTCTACTTACTCCACAAGGCTTTGTATGGCCTCAAACAAGCCCCACGTGCTTGGTATGATCACTTAAAGGAGTTCCTAGTAGACCTTGGTTTTGCACTTGGGGTAATCGATCCCACACTCTTCACCAAGAGTGTAAGTGGAGAATTCTTTGTATGCCAAGTATATGTTGATGATATTATATTTGGTTCTACTAATGTCTCTTTTGTAGAACAATTTGCTAAGCTAATGACAAGCGAATTTGAGATGTCTATGATGGGTGAATTAAAGTTCTTCCTTGGTTTTGAATTGAGCAATATGACGAAGGAACCTTTATTTGCCAAGGTAAATATACTCAAGACATGCTCAAGAAGTTTGATATGTCAAATGCAAGCCCATTGAGATTTCCAATGGCAACAAACGTGAATCTAACACTAGATCACGAAGGTATTCCGGTTGACCAAAAGATTTGTCGTTCTATGATTGGTTCTTTGCTTTATCTTTGCGCATCTAGACCGGATATCATGTTTAGTGTGGGTTTGTGTGCAAGATTTCAATCTAACCCTAAAGAAAGCCATATGACTGCTGTCAAAAGAATTCTTAGGTACTTGGTTGATACCCCCAATCATGGTCTTTGGTATCCTTCAAATACAAGCTTTGATCTTGTGGGGTATTCGGATGCGGATTGGGCAGGTGACAAAGTGACTAGGAAATCAACCTTGGGTGCTTGCCAATTTCTTGGTAGGTCACTTGTGTGTTGGTCTTCAAAGAAACAAAACTGCATATCCACCTCCTCCACGAAGCCGAGTATATTGCCGCCGCAAGTTGTTGTTCACAATTATTATGGATGAGACAATGTCTTGAGGATTTTGGAATTAAGAAAAAGACATTGCCTCTTTTATGTGATAATGAAAGTGCTATAAGAATTGCTCACAATCCCGTGCTCCATGGCAAGACAAAGCATATTGAAATACGGTATCATTTTATCCGTGATCATGTGGCCAATGGAGATATCTCTCTTTCATATATCAACACCAAAGACCAACTCGCCGATATATTCACAAAACCACTTGACGAGAAGAGATTCAAGGAATTGAGGGGAGAAATCAATGTCGTATGTGCAAGCAACTTTGTTTGATTAAGAATCTTGCATACACACCTCTACTAGAGTTGTATTTGAATTCTAGATGTAGGCATGGATTTAGGGGGAGTGTTGTCCTAATCTATTGGACTTTCCCTCCCCCCATTATGCCAATAGCAATGTTTTTCATTGATGTCTCAAGAATATTCACATATGAGCTTAAATGATGAGTTTTGGTTATGCACCCAAGATATATCTTCGCGGTGGCATGCCATACACTCATATATGGTGGCCTAGGCCACCGACCTGTTCTCAAATACATGCATATTTCTCATTTGCCATTTTCTTTGTATCACACTCAATATTTCTTATTTGAAGTTTCTATTTTGCGTGGAGTTTACATCATGTTTTGCATCTCCCCCGGATCACTCAATGATTGCTCAGTGGTATTTCTAATGATGCAAGTGCTCGGAGTTCAAGAAAATCAAAAACAAGCAAAGATGGATGAAGTCGGAGAAGCCTGTGCCTTCCTGGGTGTGGGCCGGCCTCTGACCCGGCCCAGGCCGGCTGCCAGGCCGGCTTGCTCGGGTGCAGTCCCGGCCTCCCGCCCGGCCCTGGCCGGCTGGCTCGGGGGTCACGCCCGGCCTCCGCCCGGCCCTGGCCGGCTACCAGGCCGGCTGGCTCGGGGTCACGCCCGGCCTCCCGCCCGGCCTTGGCCGGCTCCCAGGCCGGCTGGCTCGGGTGCCAGCCCGGCCTCACGCCCGGCCCTGGCCGGTTTCCAGGCCGGCGCGCCTGGGAACTTAACTACACATGGGATTTCGACCCAAGGCAGTTTCTCATCTTCTTCCCCATGCCTCTTCCCTCCATGGCTGCCCTCTACCCACACTCAAGCTCCTCCACCTTCCCTTCCGTTTGAACCCTACCCACTTATTCCCCTCCACAGATCTGAGAGAGAATCATCCGATCTCTCATCCTATCCACATACTTTCCCCGTTTTGTGCCGATTTGGGGTGGATCTTCTCCCTTGTTAGTGTGTACTTGAGGTTCCCCTCTCAAGATTTGAGATGGACAACTGGGGTGATGATTGGGAGGAGGTTCCACAGTCAAGCAAGGCCGGAGGCAAGGCAAGCAAGACGTTTGATGGCCTAGATGACATTGTTGATGATTATGATGCTCAATCCTCCATGCCCAAGACCAAGAAACTCAAGAAGGCCGCGGTCAGAAGAGCTAAGTCCAAGCAAGCTCCCAAGCCAACGGGAAATCCTCCGCCTCCGCCACTTGTGAATCCCGATGAACCGGTACGTGCTGTTTGGGTCAAAGTGCCTACTCTTGAGTTTGAGCAAGACCGTTTGGTTTTCAACCCCTATGCATTTGGCCATAGCACTTGTCCGGATGATCCTAGATTCTATTGCAAGATGCATCAGCAAGTATATCATCAATGTATTAATAAGAAAAAGAACAAGCATGTGCCCACCTCTTATTTCAATCTTGAGCATACTAGGGAGGTATGGCCAGATGTGATGGAACTTATGGATTATCATCAAATCTCTAAGCTCATGACTGTTAGCACTCCGTATTCTCCTGAGTTACTCAAACAATTCTATGCCACTGTTCATTTCTCCACTGTACCCAAGAGAAATATGACTTGGATGTGTCACACTACTGTATGCACAGCTACTCTGGCAGAATTTGGGGCATTATTTCAGCTTGAGGAACTTCCCTTTGCACCATGCTATGCTCGTCTTCATTGCTCAAAAGTTATGCAGGCTGAGATAGGGCTTCGTCATTGCTATCCACCAGGGATAGGGCTCCGTGGAAAAATTCCCAAGATTTCTTGGATGTATCATTACTGGAGAGTTGTTCATGGCATCCTGAGAAACAATCTCAATTGCAAATATGGAGAAAAGGGCGAAGTTCGCCAGCGGATGATCAACTGTCTAAACCAGATTGTTCCTCTCTATATGAGAAAGAAGCAAATAGATATTCTTGACTACATATGGCAAGAGATGCACCTGGTGGTTCTTAGGAACAAGGTTCCCATTTATGGTCCTTATCTGCAGACTCTTTTCAACACCAAGTTAAGCTCTGAAGTGATCGAGTCATATGAGATGTATGTGCCTCCTCTTGTTGCTGTACCTGCTCCTCCTCCAGATGCACCTGTCTATGTTCCTCCATATCGTGGTCAGAATGATGAACATGCGGATGGTGAGGCTCCTATGAAGCAAAATGTTATCATCAAAGCACTCAAGAAGATGAACTGCTTCTTTGCTCAGAAAAGGAAATCTGACTACAAGGCCTATGCCAAGCAGAAGAGCTACAATCGCAATCAACGTGCTATTATGACTCAGCTTAAGCTTCCTTTTGTCCTGAAAGCTCATCTGAAGTCTCTGAGGGTACCTATATGGCCCAGAGCGAGTACACTTTCTGGTTTGGCGATGACGCCTCCTCTCTTGCTCCATATTGGCAAGGAGACCCTGGTCAGTCTAGCTCCGGTCCAGCTGCACATGATGATGAGTATGATGTTGAGGATGGAGAGGAGGATGATGATGAAGAGTGATCATGGTTCTCACTGCTATTTCTCCCTTTTTGGTGTCTTGATGCCAAAGGGGGAGAGATTATTATCCGTGGATTTGCATTACATTGCGTTTTCATCGTTTGCATGTTTCCCTTCTCATTTGCATGTTTCTTAAGTGAACTCTATTTGTGAACTCTATTGTCTCCCGAAACTTATTGTAAGGATAATCTTGGACCTCTGATATTTATTGTAAGGATAATCTTGGACCTCCGTTATGTTATTGTAAGGACTTCCTCCGTTTACTATCTATTCTTTGGAGTCCATTGCAAGGTGATATTATTCCAAGATTATTAGTCCAAGGTGAGAAAAGTGCTCTTCTCATATGAGGACTATGGTGAGAACTATCGTATGTCCTTTGCTCACATAGTATATATATGTCTATCTATCACTTGTTCTCACTTGAGCAATTTTTAGTTGTATACCTTGTTGGCTTGTAAGCTCTAGGGGGAGCTTCACTCAAAAATTTAGACATGCTTAAATGAGACTTATTTTGCAAATCTTTGTGTTGTCATCAAACATCAAAAAGGGGGAGATTGAAAGGACATTGTCCGTTAATCTTGTTTTGACGTTTGATTACAACACTTGGAAGTATTTAACATACTCTCTAGTATCAACAGGAAATATGACTGTCTACATCAAAAGGATACTTGTGTATGTCTATGTATGCAAAAAGGAAGAAATGCCGTATTGTCGGAAATGGAACAGGAAAGAAAAGCTACTCTGCAGGCTGGCCGGCCCCCAGACCGGCCTAGGCCGGGCTCCAGGCCGGGTGGGTCTGGTGGGTGACCGGCCCCCAGACCGGCCTTGGCCGGGTAGGTCTGGTGGGCGACCGGCCCCCAGACCGGCCTTGGCCGGGTTCCAGGCCGGGTAGGTCTGGTGGGTGACCGGTGATGTCTACACACGCTTCTATTCTTGTAGACAGTGTTGGGCCTCCAAGAGCAGAGGTTTGTAGAACAGCAGCAAGTTTCCCTTAAGTGAATCACCCAAGGTTTATCGAACTCAGGGAGGTAGAGGTCAAAGGTATCCCTCTCGAGCAACCCTGCAATCACAATACAAAAAGTCTCTTGTGTCCCCAACACACCCAATACACTTGTCAGATGTATAGGTGCACTAGTTCGGCGAAGAGATAGTGAAATACAAGTAATATGGATGATTATAAGTAGTAATTGCAATCTGAAATAAAAATGGCAGCAAGCAAACATGTAGCAGAACTTGTTGTAAACGGTGTTTCAATGCTTAGAAACAAGGCCTAGGGATCATACTTTCACCAGTGGTCACTCTCAACAATGCAATCATAATTGAATATAAATATAAGCACTTCAATATACTACTCCGAAGTATTCTCCGGCTGGATAACGAACACTAATTCATTGTGTAGGAATGCAAAAGCACGCCTCAAACATATATTCCCAAGTACTAATGAATACCCCACACTGGACCATGAGCATTCATAGGAGGTACTAACACACCACAATTTCATAGAGACATCCAACTCAAATAATAAATCAGTGAACAAGTATCTTGTGAAATATAGCCTAAAGACCCACACGGTGCACACACTGTCACCTTTACACACGTGGGACAAGGAGTCTCCGGAGATCACATAAATAAAGCCCACTTGAGTAACATAACAACATCTAGATTGCAAAGCTCATGATCACATATAGATCACATCATGGGAGAGAGAGATATAGACCACATGGCTACCGGTACGGCCCTCAGCCCCGAGGGAGAACTACTCCCTCCTCATCATGGGATTCAGCAACGGCGATGAAGATGGTGGTGGAGTCGATGGAGATGGCTCCGAGGGCACTTCCCCGTCCCGGCAGGGTGTCGGAATAGAGACTTCTGTCCCCCGAAACTTGTCGGCGATGGCGGCGGCGCTGCAGATGTTTTTTTGGAATATAACGGGGTCCGTCTAGGTTTTATGCGTCGGGGGCAATATATAGGCGAAAGGGCGGCGTCGGAGGGCTCCCGTGGGCCCCACACCACCTGGTGGCGCGGCAGGCATGGGTCCCGCGCCACCCTATGGTGTGGCCGGCCCACGGCCCTCCAGGTCCTCTCCTTCGGGCTCCGTGTAGTCCATTGAATTATAAGACTGCTGTTTTTTGTCCCGTCCAATTCCGAGAATATTTCCTTAAGTATTTTTCTGAAACGGGAAAACAGCAGAAAACAGGAACTGGCACTGTGGCATCTTGTTAATAGGTTAGTTCCAGAAAATGCATAAAAATGCTATAAGATGTAAACAAAACATGTAGCAAATGGTATGAAAACAAGCATGGATCATAAGAAATTATAGATACGTTGGAGACGTATCAGCATCCCCAAGCTTAGTTCTACTCGTCCTCGAGTAGGTAAAACGATAACAAATAATTTCTTAGGAGACATGCTAACTCACAATCTAGATCAACATAGCAATGCAAAGCACATGATGTGAATAAGGTGATCCAAAACAATTGTCTATAGTTGACTTTAAGCAAACAATGATTAACAAATGCTAGCTAAAAGAAGCTAGAACTTTTCATGAATCAGCGTGTTGGAGACAAGGAACCATACATAAGGTTTAGAAAGAAGGATAGTAAATTGTGTCTCCAATGTAAAATGTCAATCAATCTTCAAAGCATCAAATTCAGTCAATAATAGAAATAGCCAAGCTCAAGTCAAGTGTCCTTTATCCATCCACTTAACTTATCAACTGTTATGTAGTCCACTCAACTAATACAAGCAAGAAGAAGGCTTGGCACCATGAGGTTATAGCAAAGAGAATAATAATTGGGGTTTGGAAGGCCAAAAAGAAAGGCTCAAACAGTGGAAGAGATAACCACAAGACAAGAGGAAGTCCCGTAGTAGACACTGAATGAGGAGTAGTGATTGCCATGCAACGGATGCACATAGAGCTATATGAATGGAAGCTCTCCAATGGAACTAGTGGGGGTGCATCCAACTTGCTTGCTCATGAAGACCTAGAGCTCACTTGAGGAGGCTCATCGTTGGAATATACAAGCCAAGTTCTATAACGTTTGGTCCCCACATAGTTATACTAATGAAGCATGAAAACTCACTACAATGATGTAGGTGCTACTAGCACAAGTGTGGAATAAAAGGATAGTAGTGTTGCCCCCTCTCTCATTTTATATTCTTTTTTTTTTCTTTTTCTCTTTTTTGCTTTTTGCTTTTTGAGGCCTTTGTGGCTCTTTTATATTTTTCTCTCATTGGTCTCTTTTGGACTCTTTTGATTGGCCACTTTGGACTCTTTTCAATATGCTCACAGGTAGAGGCAACACTCTATTTTACAAGATGATCATCACACTTTTTTGGTGTACTCAAAACTCAAAGACTAAGAGCAACCCCAGCCGTTGGGCAACCCCAGGGCGATTTGCCGGCGCAAAATCGGTCGTCCTGGGGGGCGCCGGCGTATAAAAGAGCCTTGGGGACAGCCTGTTTTCCAGCCATGTCCCCACCCAACATGCAACCCAGGCGCCGGCGTAGGTGCGGGGTGGTTGGTGGAGGAGGGGAGAGGAGGAGAGAGAGGGTGGAGAGATTAAATAAAAGAGGAGAGAGAGGGTTGCATGCAAAAGATTCCCCCGGCGTACCAGGCAGTTGGACGCGTGGGGAGCTGCGATTGGGCTTTTCATTCGCCGGCGCCCCCAGGGCAAACCCAGCAGGCTGGGTTCGGCGTGGGTTCGCCGGCGTATTTTTTTGACTAATCCGGCGAAAATTTGGATCGTGGGGGCACGGCTGGGAAGATTTTCGTCCGCCGGCGTATAAAAAGTGGTAAAAAGTGCTCCTGGGGAGGCTCCTGGGGGAACGGCTGGAGTTGCTCTAATACATGGTGTATGGTGGATATGCAAGACCGAGCGTAGTGTGGAAAAGATGTAACACATGTGGAAAACCACGCATCACACTAACTCAAATGGTCAAGCAATACTATATGGTAATGAAGTAAAAATTACATAAAGTCATGTAATGTAAATGATGGATGTTGCATGGCAATGTATCTCGGAACAGCTATGGAAATGCTGTGATAGGTAGATATGGCGGCTGTTTTGAGGAAGATAGTTGGCTTATGTGTAGGAGAACAAGATGAAGATCTCCCACGGGGTTGGATGTACTTGCGAAGTATGCACCAATCTCAATGTGAAAAAGGGCAATGCAAAGTACCGAAGAGGCTAGCAAAATATGGAGGTGGAAGTGCCAAAAACCGAAAACTCACATAGCATGTCGTATATTGCAAACAACTAACAGTATCAAAGTTTTACAAATGGTTAGAGACACCCCGAGAGGGATCGTGGCGGCGACACAAGTGCCCCGTTGGCTTCCCCGACCGTTGCAGTAACTATACCATTAGAAACTTCTTTTCAACTAAGAGGAAATCACGACACTAAAGCACTATTGACTTAAGTTGTTTTAGTTCAGAAAATTACGGCTCCACGCTCTACTAACACATCTTCACTAATCAGCTATTAACAACATTAGCCAACAAATTTTAATCATTAGTTATTTTAATACCTCAAAACAATTGAAGAGGAGCAAGTTATCTACACAATGGTCTACAAGACTATGCAGCTTTTCTCTATTTCATACCACTATCACAAGCATAGCATTTTCCAATCTAACACATCAACCAAGCAACTAAAACAACTCTCTAACAAATAAGAGTGAAATACAAGAGAGCTTAACACAAAGAACTAGCAGCCCTAAACAAGATAACATGCTAAAAGCGAGAGCTTACTAGAAAACAAACAGTAGCTAAGAATACTCAACAAATATAAGCGAAGCACAAGAGTATTCATATGAAAAAGCGGAGCGTGTCTCTCTCCCACACAAGAATGCTAGGATCCAACTTATTAAGCAAACTAAAACACACACTCAAAATAAAAACAGACGCTCCAAGCAAAATACATAAGATGTAGTGGAATAAAAATATAGTATCACTAGAGATGACCTGATAGTTTTGTCGATGAAGAAGGGGATGCCTTGGGTATCCCCAAGCTTAGATGCTTGAGTTTTCTTGAATTTGCTGGGGATGATCCACCGGGGCATCCCCAAGCTTAGGCTTTTCACTCTTCTTAATCTCATCATATCGTCCCTTTTGCTTACTTGAAAACTTCCACCACATCAAACTCAAAGTAATTCTCATTAGAGGGTTAGTGCATAAATCAAAAATTCACAAGTTCTACTGTGACACAAGCACATCTTAATGCATTATAACATTAGCTACAGCCACTGATGCTCAAAGAATTAAAAAGATCCAAATAAACATCGCAAAAGAAGCAATGCACAATAAAAGACAGAATCTGTCAAAATCTGAACAGTCTGTAAAGACGAATTTTTTCGAGGCACGAGAGTTGCTCAAATCGAAAATCACTGAACTAGAAAAAGTTTCATACATATATAAAGATTCAGCACACAAAATCTCAAAGCATTGTGTCGCTTCTGGAATAAATGACGAATTTAACGGTGACAGACAGAAATCTGTTTCCTGTGCAGAAATCCAAATATAGCAAAAACTTTCTACTAGAGACCTTACTTGGCACAACATTGCAAGAAAATAAAGATACAAAGAAGTTGCTACAGAAGTAAAAAAACTTCTTGACTCAAATAAAAGAAAAGATACTGAAAATAAAATGATGGGTTGTCTCCCATAAGCGCTTTTCTTTAAAGCCTTTTAGCTAGGCATGGTAATTTTGATGATGCTCACATAAAAATGAGAGTTGGAGCACAATAAGGGAGCATCAAGAAGCAACTATAAAACTCATTTAAGTCTAACCCACTTCCTATGCATTGGAATCTTGTAAGTAAATAAATCCATGAAGCATAAATTGACTAGCATAGGAAGACAAAATAGGTGCAACTTCAAAAATTTCAACAAAAGGAGAGGAGATTCAATGTTATTGTCATATATGAAGCCATGTCTCCCTTTTTCATAAAAACTTTCAGTAGCATCATTGATAAAATCCACGATATAACCATCACATGTAAAATTCTTATCATGATCCATATGCATAAAAGTGTCATCATTTTCCACATAAACAAAGTTCTTCTCATGAATAACAACTGGAGCAGGATCATCATAAAGAACTTGAACATGATAAACATGTTGTATATTAAAGGGATGGTTTTGGGTGATCCCTCCATAATTATGACAAGTTTCATGAGGATGATTATAATTATAACCCATGTCATAATATTCTTTATAATAATTATCAAAAACTGGGGGCATAGTATCATCATAAGGAATAGAATATTTATCTTCCAAAGTGTGTTCATCTGTAAACATATCATCATTTTTACTAGAAGGAGATGTATCAAACATGTAATCATTAGTAGCAAAAGGATTTTCAAACACCTCATCCCCAAGCTTAGAGCTTATCATATCATCATTGGAAAGAATATGGATAGTACTAATAGTGTTGCAATCATTAGCATCATCATTTTCAGAATTAGTACCCAAGAGGTTTTCAATATCAAAAGAAGGGAGATCCTTGAAAGGAAGCTTCTCCACATAACCTGGTTTATTGTTAGAAACAACAGAGGAAACTTGGAAGGATTCTTCTCTTTCATTGATAAGATCAAAACACATATTAGTCCTGTCATATTTTGGTAAAATCCCATCTTGTATAATATTTTGTATATAAGTATTTGTATGGCAATTATCAACACAATAAAGATGACAACCATGCAGGACGCTGTTTATATCAAAAGCACTCATATCTATTAAAGAAGTTTTTCTTGATAACTCTTCACACCCCAAAAATAATATAAGTTCATCATGCTGATTAGGAGTGATCATGTCATCACAATACAGACTCGCAGTACTCATTGGATTAGAAAGGCTATTATCTTTCCCTGAGCATTGAAAATTGAAATGACCAACTTTATAGCAAAGTTCACAAATAAAAGGATAGTGGGCACAAACTTTTTCACCAAGATCATCAAGAGCTCTATTCCAAGTTCTAGTTTTTTCATTCCTATGATGGATACAATATTCTTCTTCAATTTGGCTCTTTTTACAAGGTCTAAGTACTCCACAAAAATTAACATGCTTATAAGAGATAGTATTTTCAGAAGTTTGAGCACGTTTATTACAATCATTAACAACAATATCATTTTTCATGCAAGTGTCTTTAAAAGGTTCATGATATAGGTCCCAATTTTCTTTAGGAACATTAATATGAGAAGCAAAGGCTCTACAACAATCAACAATAATTTGAGAATCAAGACCATATTTAGCACTAAGCTCTTGAAAAACAGCAGTTTCAATGAAGGACTTAATGCAATCATATTCATAGTTTAAACCTGATTCTTTACCTTTGTCATTCTCCCAACCTTCAGTATTGTCTTGAATTTTCTCAAGAAGATCCCATCTAGTTTCAACCTTCTTACTTGTGAAAGAACCCCCTGAACAGGCATCTAGATAATTCTTGCAATCACCTGAAAGCCTTGCATAAAAATTAGTAACAATTATTTTCTTAGGAAGCTCATGGTTAGGACATTTAAGTATTAATGTTTTCAGCCTTCCCCAAGCTTGAGCAATGCTTTCTCCATCATGAGGCCAAAAATTAAAAATGTAATTCCTATCCAAATGCATTTCATAAGGAGGATAAAATTTAGAGTAAAAGAGATTTGCAAGCTCCTTCCACTCCAAATGATGAGGATCATCAAGTAGATCATACCACTCCCTTGCTTTGTCCTTAAGTGACAATGGAAATAATTTCTTCATGACATTTTCTCTTGATAAACCTGCAATCTTAAACAACTCACAAAGTTCTGTAAGTTTCAACAAGTGATCACTTGGACGGATTGTTCCATCCCCTGCATAACATTCATCCATAACCTTTTCAACAATTTTCATAGGTATTTTAAAAGGAATACTTTCAGTAGGTGGATTTAGAATATCACAAGCATGATTCGAATTATCACATATGGGAGACAAAGTATTATCAGAGCAAATTTTCTCCTCTAAAGCTGGGGAACTAAAAAGATCATTTTCATAAAAACTAGCTTCCCCAAGCTTAGACTTTTCCATAGCATTAGCAAAAATGATTTCCAAAGAACTAATACTAATTTTTTTGTTGTTTTCCATTAAGCCTAACTAGTGAAATTAAAAACAAGAAACAAAAAGATATAATTGCAGAATCTAAAGGAAATAACTTCGAGCACTCACACAACAGCAACAGTACTAGAAAATAGCTTAGTAGCCAGATGATGTGAGTACCTTTTACCTTACCTCCCCGGCAACGACGCCAGAAAATAGCTTGATGTCTACACACGCTTCTATTCTTGTAGACAGTGTTGGGCCTCCAAGAGCAGAGGTTTGTAGAACAGCAGCAAGTTTCCCTTAAGTGAATCACCCAAGGTTTATCGAACTCAGGGAGGTAGAGGTCAAAGGTATCCCTCTCAAGCAACCCTGCAATCACAATACAAAAAGTCTCTTGTGTCCCCAACACACCCAATACACTTGTCAGATGTATAGGTGCACTAGTTCGGCGAAGAGATAGTGAAATACAAGTAATATGGATGATTATAAGTAGTAATTGCAATCTGAAATAAAAATGGCAGCAAGCAAACATGTAGCAGAACTTGTTGTAAACGGTGTTTCAATGCTTAGAAACAAGGCCTAGGGATCATACTTTCACCAGTGGTCACTCTCAACAATGCAATCATAATTGAATATAAATATAAGCACTTCAATATACTACTCTGAAGTATTCTCCGGCTGGATAACGAACACTAATTCATTGTGTAGGAATGCAAAAGCACGCCTCAAACATATATTCCCAAGTACTAATGAATACCCCACACTGGACCATGAGCATTCATAGGAGGTACTAACACACCACGATTTCATAGAGACATCCAACTCAAATAATAAATCAGTGAACAAGTATCTTGTGAAATATAGCCTAAAGACCCACACGGTGCACACACTGTCACCTTTACACACGTGGGACAAGGAGTCTCCGGAGATCACATAAATAAAGCCCACTTGAGTAACATAACAACATCTAGATTGCAAAGCTCATGATCACATATAGATCACATCATGGGAGAGAGAGATATAGACCACATGGCTACCGGTACGGCCCTCAGCCCCGAGGGAGAACTACTCCCTCCTCATCATGGGAGTCAGCAACGGCGATGAAGATGGTGGTGGAGTCGATGGAGATGGCTCCAGGGGCACTTCCCCGTCCCGGCAGGGTGCCGGAACAGAGACTTCTGTCCCCCGAAACTTGTCGGCGATGGCGGCGGCGCTGCAGATGTTTCTTTGGAATATGACGGGGTCCGTCTAGGTTTTATGCGTCGGGGGCAATATATAGGCGAAAGGGCGGCGTCGGAGGGCTCCTGTGGGCCCTACACCACCTGGTGGCGCGGCAGGCATGGGTCCCGCGCCACCCTATGGTGTGGCCAGCCCACGGCCCTCCAGGTCCTCTCCTTCGGGCTCCGTGTAGTCCATTGAATTATAAGACTGCTGCTTTTTGTCCCGTCCAATTCCGAGAATATTTCCTTAAGTACTTTTCTGAAACGGGAAAACAGCAGAAAACAGGAACTGGCACTGTGGCATCTTGTTAATAGGTTAGTTCCAGAAAATGCATAAAAATGCTATAAGATGTAAACAAAACATGTAGCAAATGGTATGAAAACAAGCATGGATCATAAGAAATTATAGATACGTTGGAGACGTATCAACCGGCCCCCAGACCGGCCCAGGCCGGCTTCCTGGCCGGGCTTGTCTGGTGGGTGGCCGGCCCCCAGGCCGGCCCTGGCCGGGCTCCAGGCCGGGCGCATCTGATGGGTGGCCGGCCCCAGGCCGGCCCAGGCCGGGCTCCAGGCCGGCGGCCCAGTTTGTTCCTGCATGATGATTGTTGGGCGGCCCCCAGGCCGGCCTGGGCCGACCTCCAGACCGGACATCCCCTGCACCCAACGGCTAGATTTCGGGGAGGGGTACTTATACCCCTCCATCTACCTCGAGACAACCGCCACGACCAAAAGAAGAACACCTCCATTGTTTGAAAGCTTCAAATCAATAGATCTCCCTCTCTAGCCACTCAATCACTTAGCCCTTTGGGGATTTGAGAGAGGAGACCTAGTTCCACACTTCAACCAAACCGATTTGATTTCCCCCTTGATTTGTGAGAGGGGGCTTGCTACTCTTGGTGTTCATTGGAACCCTAAGAGGTTGTGGTCCTTCGGAGCTTTGGGAGCTACGAAGACTTTGCCGGGAGCCACCAATTGAGTTGTGGTGTGTGCCCCGGCCTTGAGCATCGAGTCTTGGCGGCTCGGTGCATTTGGTGAAGACCCTCCAACTTGTGGAGTGAGCTTCATCCTTGTAAAGGTTCTAGTTGTCAACCTCAACGGCAACATAGTGACAAGTGTCTCGCCACATCGGTGGTAAGACACAACGGAGATACGGTGTGTCATATCAAGGCTACTCGGTGTTTCACTTTGGTGAACACCGTGCCGCTCCAACGGAGATTAACTTCCATTGGGAAGTGAACTTCGGGATAAATCTCCGCGTCAACTTGTTGGTTATTCCTAAACTTTCCTTTACTTGTTTCTACTAGCTTACTCATATTTATATCTTGTGCTAGTAGTCTTTTGCTCAACATATAGGGTTGTTCATCTAGTTGCATAATCTAGAGAACTTATATTTGAGCAATACCAATTTAAAACGAAAAAGAAGTAAAATTTGTAGTTAACCTATTCACCCCCCCTCTAGTTAACCTCATCGATCCTTTCAGCCTCTGTCGGCGACTTCCCGGACGGCGTCAAGCCGGCTGTGGTCGGCTGGTTCGAGGTCATTGCCGGCATCTTCGCTGGTAGCACGGGCCGGCTCGTGAAGGAGCCGCCTCTCCTGCCGGACGTTTTCCCCACGCCCAAGTCGGAGGCAGCCTTCGAGCGGCACTCCCTCAAGACCTGCTCCCTGGGCACCCCCTGAGCCTTCTGGGCAGCCGCCTCCAGCTCCTTTGTCCGGCGGGCGGATCGTGGTGGCTTAGAGGCTGGCACGGAGGAAGAGCCCTCAGAATCCGGATCAGAGCCACTGGAAAGATCGACAACCTCACACGCGCCGCCTCCAGCCGGGTGGACCGCGCCGCGCGAGGAGGATTTAACATGAACTGACGAAGACGGAGGAGCCACGTCGCGCTCAAGCTCTGAATCCTCATAAGCGCTTGTGTCAGAACGCGTGGAGTCCGAAGAAGCCGGGCTCGCCGCGGCGCGATCACCTTCATTGCCGGCATCAGATGACTCCTCGGTGGTGTCGCCATGTTTGCCCGTCTGCTCCCCCGCGGCAGGGGAACCAGGGGCATCCTCCGCCTCCTGCGCACCAGGCGCGGGGTCCTCGGCCGCCGCCGCCTCAGAGGGAGGCCCAACCCGGTCCCTGCCGAACACAACGTCGAGGTCCTCAGCCTCTTGAAGCTCACAGATCTGCAAATCACACCTGCCATAGCGAATTTCAGCCGGCAGGAAAAGACAAGAGGAAAGATAACGCTAGAAGAAGGAGAAGGCTGACCCGAGGTGCACGGCGATCGCGCGAATACGATGCCCGCCCGAACTTCCAATTCTTGCTGATCTTGTTGGTGATCACCACACTCGCCCAATCACGCAGCTCTGCAAGCGACAAGGCCTCCATGCTGGTCCGGGTGGGATCTTTGGCCCCAGAATAAAAGCACATCTTGTGCGCCCGAGCCTGCAGCGGAAGCAGCCGGCACGACATCCACGCCAAAGTCAGATCTTGAGGCTTCAAGCCGGAATCAACCAAGCGCCCCAGCCGACCTAGCAGGATCGCCTCCAGAGGCTCGTCAACCGTCACTTTCCGGCTCCAAGCTCTGTCCGGAGGAGACGCGTCGGAGAAGTCGGGCAACCCGATCCGGTCAAACTCCGTGAGGTTCCGGACGTAGAAGTAGGTGTTCTGCCACTTTTTGATGGGGTCAGGGAGTTGAAGCTTGGGAAGCGCCGAGTTCTTCGCGGTGACTGAAACACAGCCGCAGTCGCGCAACTTCCCGTCGGTCGTCTGCGCCCGCAGATAAAAGAGTTGGCCGAAGAGCTCCATGCAAGGCCAGATGCCGAGATACGCCTCGCAGAGCGTGACGAAGCACGCAATCTGCGTGATGTTGTTTGCCCCCAGATGGTGGGGCTGAAGTTCGTAAAACGACAAGAAATTCTGAAAGAACGAGCTCACGGGGAGCCCCATTCCCCTCGACAAGTGCGCGGAGAAGACCACGACCTCACCGGTCCTCGACGACGGCGAAATCTCGTCGGCGCTGGGAAGCGGGTTTCCACCTCCTCCTTCAGGCCGAGAAACCCCCACCGGCGGAGTTTCCTGAGTTCATCACCATCGACGATGGAGCCAATCCACGAACCAGAGCCAGCCATGGGAGCCCGGTTCCCCGTCGGAAGAGGTTGGCACCAGCGATGAAGAAACCGAGGAAGCAGGGCAGAAGGAAAAGGAGGCGAATGGAGTTTGGAGAGGAGCGCGAACGAGGAACGGTAACCTCAGTCCTCTCCTCTCCTTACCCCTTTTAAAGGGAAAGACCGCGGAACCGTCGCCTCTCCCCGTGCCGCGTGGACAGCCACAACCAACAGCCACGGCCGCAGAGAATCCCAAACGGCGAAGTCGAGGAGGCGTTTTCCTTCCCCTCGAACAGTGAACCGCCTGACCAAGACGTGATGTGAGGATGTGGCTAACGTCAGCACGATTCCTTTCGCTAGCCGGCCAAAACAAAGCCTTCATGAACTTCAGCTCCTGGCTGCTCGCAACCGGACAGGCCACGTCAAATGACGTCAAGTCTAGCTGGGTCTCACGCCCATGATCTTCAACAACAAAGCGTGGGGAGCTCGCGAAGCCTTCATCGCAAGCGACCAAGCCTCCACGCACTCGGGGGCTAGTGTTGGGGGGATAACCCCTAGGTACCCTCAAGACACCCACATCCAAGGCCAAGTCAAGACATGAAGACCAGGGACCAGCAAGGCCGGGAGCAAGGTCCGGCTCGAGTCCTTCCGGATTGACCAACCGACATGTCCGTACAAGTGGGTTCGCATTCACACATCCGGCATGAGTGAACAGTACCTGCTATCGGGGTTGTGTACCATGTGAGCAGGTTACTAAGAAGGTATATAAGGGTTGTATTTGCATGGGACATGTTTGCTCGTCCCAGTGCCGGCCCAGGTCGATGTGACCGTTAGCACGACCAGGCCCTTGTAATCATGCGCCGGACTACCGTTGGACCTGGGCCATTCATATTGTTGCGTTGGCCTGCCCTTCCGACTGTTAGCCCTGTGCTACCGTGATCTATTTAAGCCAAAGACAGGATTCTTAGGATCGTGTGACAATTCAATTCACCAATCCCCGCTACCACCATGTCTAATTTAGCTTCCTCTTTCCGCTCGTTGTTGAATAAGCATTTCGAGCTCATTTTGGTCTTACACTAATTGCAGTGGGTTATCACCCAAATTCAATTTTTTTGTGTTTCTACATTAGTCAGTGAACCATTTCTTGCATACACTCCACACGGTGGACTTTGAGCCTGCTCTTTGCGTACCTAACATCAAATCACGTTTCCCAAGAGTACAAGTTGTAGAATCGTATGCCTCCTGAATGGTATCAAACGAGGTACCAACAGTCGGATTCACGACTAGCCCTGATTTGTGATTTGTATAATCCCTAATGGAAGCCTTAAGTACACTTTTGTTGTTAGTGTTCTTCTCCCTTTCCTGAGAAGCCTCAACAGCTGTCCTGCCTATCCGGACTCTGCATGTGATTCATATATCACCATTAGTATCCTTTGGTTAACTAACCTGAAACAAGATTACATTTGCACGGAAAATTTCAAACCGTATGCTACAGTACTTTTATCACCAACAAATTTCACTCTTCACAAATGTCGTAGTCAGATCCTAACTTATGGTACTCATTTACCGTGCATCCATTGGCAACTCATAAACGTCAGATAATGGTCATGCTAGATTCGACGAAACTGCA
Organism: Puccinellia tenuiflora; assembly: GCA_012064385.1. Classification (NCBI taxonomy): domain Eukaryota; kingdom Viridiplantae; phylum Streptophyta; class Magnoliopsida; order Poales; family Poaceae; genus Puccinellia; species Puccinellia tenuiflora. The sequence goes on along the minus strand of QRDG01000925.1, from coordinate 248,760 downwards.
GTGCATTTTAAGTACAACAAATAACACCACAACCAAAACGAGTTGAATTAGATATATTCTTTTGTCACCGTCCTGAACTACCAGGGCTATTATTCAGTCAACTAATCTTTTTATTTTTCGCACTGTGGCACAGCAGAAACATTGTACCTCAGATTGACAGATAAATAATCATGTATAATTTCATGAACAGAAACTTAACGGGTGTAGCACAATGTACAAACCGTCGACACTTGATAACACTAATTAATATTCAGGAACCTGTTCCCGTTCGACAACAACATCACTTGCCTTGTAAGATCTATATGTTCATGGCCAAAACACAAAAAAAATATTCTACATCATTTTGACAATGGTAGAAATGAAGCAGTCATCAAATTTCCATTATGCAGTTAGCTGGTAACCAGTACAAGAGCGTAAGGGGATTTACCAACGGGTCCACCCATGACCTCCATGAGCAGTAGCTGGCTTGGCTGCTGAATCCACCTCTCATCACCATCGTCGTACAATATCTGATTCGTGAGTCAAGTCCCTTGACGCTTGCAGCCTACAGCGGTGGATCGACTTGAGGAGATCCTTGATGGACCCTCCTGTATTCTGGCTGAGCTCACAGCCCAGGTACGGGGGGCGGAAGAACCAGTGCCGCCTTCGTCACTCTTTTGTCCATCACTTCACTATGTGCTTCGCTGGTATTTGGGGCACATCATTCTTAACCACTAGATGATACCCCATACATTGTTGCGGGAATGTATAAGTATATCTCTAGAAAATTAGAGAAAATGAAAGTGGTGTCGGTGCGACATAAGATAACATCAAAGCAAAAATATGCATTCCCTAGTTGTTCCAATATATGAATTCAAGTTCTCCATGTACTTCATAAATGTTATAGAGAAATCATCGGGAACGGATGCTCCCTGTAATTGTGAGAGAACAAAAATTCATATCAGATTTTATAAATGGTAGGAACTAATTAACAATTAATCTATATTGGGTCTACATACAAAGTAGTTATATCTTAAACTCAATTGAATATTTGTCAGTCAAAATTACTCATCATCATTGATTTAATTCACATAGTATACAACTTGAGACTGTGCTAAAACTCAATATAGAGTGGTCAGGACAAAAGTTGAGAAGAAAATATGGGAACCAACAACTCACCATCTACTGGTTGCTAGGAAAATTGATGAATATCAGGAAACAAATATAGTAATATGAATTACAGAAATATATTTATGAGGAAAGGGGATAATTATCTCGAAACAGAGCACTCCCTGGATATCAATTGTTAATTCACATGCCTATCATTAACATAAGATTCACACTGCATCTACATCAGAAAATCTAGCAATCAATATGCTGAGCCTTTGCTGCATGAGCTTTGTTTTTTCTATCACTGTAGTAATGGAAGCATATGGTAAAGATTATTGAGAAAAATATTTATGGGGTGTTGAATTCCTAGAAAACTTCTAATCCAATGCCATGCAAAACTGAAACATATACAGAGAAAAAAATACTGCATATATGGTGTAGGTGGGAAGGAAATAGTATAGTCACTTGCAAATAATCGAATCTGATACATGAACAAATCAAACGGGAAGAGAGCATGACAGATTGGGGACTGATAAACACATATCGTCAGGATAATGCGATCTCATGGGCTAGGATGTACAGACCAGATGTATGAATTTGGTGAGCAGAGCGGCCTAGATGGCATCGTGGTGTGGTTGAAAGCAGCTTGACGGCGTGATGTTGATTGTTGAACCAAAGGAGGCAACAGCAATGGACGAAGCAGTTCCAACAGTGGTACAAGGCTGCACCGAGCGAAGAACAAATCTACATCTCAATTGGTCGCACAGATCTGATTAACTGCAAGTAAAGAGCTAAATTCTTGGGGACGCAGATCATTACCTGGAGTCAACGTTGTTGAAGAAAATTCCAGTCCATCATCTAGGCGCAGCCCGATTTTCTGCCGTCGGAGTTGGGGGAGAGAGAGTTAAAACTGCAGGACCGGCGGGACTCTATCCAGACGGCCTCCGCCACCCCTCCCTCGGGTGGTAATAGCCTACAGCTCAGGATCGGAGCAGCCGAGCAGAGGAGGCAAAGACTGCGTAACCGTAGCTATCGTGTCGCTCTTATGACGGACAATATTGTATAGGGCCGGATATTGTTCTTGGAGAGTGTTATCACTTAACTATTTATCCTCCCAGAAATGAATTTCCGTTCTGTCCTTAATATTAAAAGCACCGGAGCGAAAGAAGTGTTTCTTTATCGCCATGAGTCCCGCCCAAAAATTGTTAGTCCTGCCAAACACCATCCTCGGTAAGTAACTTAAAAAGCCACTTGCCAAGTAGAGTTGTGTTTTTGACCTATAGGTCACTGATACCCAGCCCACCTGGTCTTTTGGACGGCAATCCACATCCCAACTAGCCAGTCGATATTTCTTTTTTCACTATCCCATTGTCAAAAGATCGGAAATAATCCAATTTATGAAAGACTCATTTTGGTAACTGAAAGAATGATATCATATATTACTTAGTACCGAGGTAATGAGAACCAATCTCCCACATAGGGATAGTAGCTTTCCTTTCCAGCTACTCAGCGTTGCTTGCAGGCATTCTTCGACATGTTTCCATTCAGCATTTGTCAATCTCCTATAGTGGATTGGGATATGCAAATACCTAATAGGAAATTGGCCCTACACATAGCCGAATAATTCAACATACTGTGCAGCTACATCCAGAGCCTCGTCGAAACAAAAAAAAATCACTTTTATGGAAGTTGATTTTTAACCCCGAAAGCTGCTCGAACACTGAAAGAATCAATTTCAGACTCCGAGCCTTTTCAAGATCATGATCCATAAAGAGGATTGTATCGTCTCCATATTGTAGGATAGAAAGCCCACCATCAATTAGATGTGGGATAACTCCCTCAAATTGACCTGTTAAATAGTATAGGCGATATGGGGTCCCCTTGTCTTAGTCTTATTTTGTTTGGAAGTAATGGCTAGTCTTGTTATTGACTTAAATAGCCACACTTCCTCCATAAACAAAATCACGGACCCAAGCACACCACTCCTCTGAGAACCCTTTCATTTTCAGCGTTTGCTGGAGAAAAGACCATTTTACCTTATCATAGGCCTTCTCAAAGTCAATTTTTAAAATGACACCATTGATCCTTTTCCTATGCATTTCATGAACCGTTTCATGCAGTATGGCATCCCCATTGAGGATATTCCTACCTTGCATAAATGTTGTTTGGGTAGGCCTGACTACATGGTACGCCACTGAATTCAACCTCAAAGTTGTCGTCTTAGCAAATAATTTGAAACTAACATTAAGGCGGCAGATAGGCCAATATTGTTGGATCCTTTCTTCCTCGGTAATCTTAGGTAGCAAAATAATCTCTCCAAAATTAAGGAGTAACAAGTCCAGGTGTCTACCATGGAGGCATCCGAACAATTCCAAAAAGTCAGACTTGATGACATCCCAAAAATGCTGATAGAACTCAGCAGGGAAGCCATCTGGACACGGTGCCTTATTATGTTCCATTTGGAAGGCCGCCTTTCTTACTTCCTCCTCAGAAAAAGGCAAAGTAAGGAAGGCATTTTTCTCGTCAGAAACTTGGGGATTATCATCTGTTCTAGACTCGCCGAGAGAGAAGTTCCCTTCATCCGAAGCCCCAAACAGACCTTTGTACTATTGAGTGATATAAAGCTTAAGTTCGTTCCTTCCCTGCATCAGACCCTCATCCTGATTTAGGGAGTGAATAAGTTTATTCCTATGTCATCCATTGACAACACTATGGAAGTATCTTGTATTCGAATCTCCTTCAAGAATGATTTGGGCTTTTAATCTTTGATACCATTTGATTTCCTCTTCCCGCAAAATACGTGCTATCTATGCATTTTGATTGACTTTTTAGTTCAATCACCTGCGCAGATAGTGTACGTCCAGCCGCGATTTCATCGAGTTCCTCAATTATGGCAGACAGTCTCTATTTTTCCTTTTTTAGAATTCTAGTTGTATGGCGTGCCCAACCTTGAAGGAATGTACATGTATTGCCTATTTTATAATTCCCTCTAATTGGGGTATTGCCAGCACTTTCAGCATATGTACGGTAGATGAATTGTTTTACACTTGAGGTGAACGTATCGCAAGTATCCACTAGCTTCAAGTTTTCATCCCTATCACATTTCGTCCGCGCCGCCAGGAGAGAAGCGATCTAGGGCAGCCTTCGCTGAGGACCTCCTCGTCGTCCGTGGTGAGGGGGGGGGGGGGGGGGGGGCGGTCGGCAGATCTCGCCAGTACGGACCAGTGTAGCTCTAGGTTAGGCCTTTTTTTATAAGGACCATATATTAATATTGCGGAGATACCAATTACACCTAGCCTCTGAAACAACGTGTTTCCCTAGCGGTCACACGGATGCACACAGCCGAAAAAAAGAAGAAGAGTTAAAAAAAGAAAAGTCCCGCTATAGTGATCTATTCCTTGTAGCAGCAGACCTAACACCACCAAAACAGTACCAGAAGTCCAGCTTCTCCAACAACGACGCCTCCAAGAAGGGAACAGTGCTCAAGCGTCGTCGTCGCCCTGATCGATGATCGTAGGTTTTCACCCTGAAGAAAGTCCACACTCACAAAACCAATGGCTTCAACAAGACCATTGCCAGACACAACCAATTAAGGCCAAACCTTGGGTTTTCACACTGAAAGTTTACACTCCGAACTTCTCCTGTGTTGTCACCCCCATTTGCCGTTGCCGCTGCTCCAAGTTACAAATCACCAAGCCAATCCCTTTGTAGCAGCAGACCTAACACCACCAAAATAGTACCAGAAGTTCAGTTTCACCAACAGCGACGCCTCCAAGAAGGGAACAGTGCTCAAGCGTCGTCGTCGCCCTGATCGATGATCGCATGTTTTTACCCTGAAGGAAGTCCACACTCACAAAAACAATGGCTTCAACAAGACCATTGCTAGACACAACCAATTAAGGCCAAACCTTGGGTTTTCAGCCTGAAAGTTTAGACTCCGAACTTCTCCTGTGTTGTCGCCCCCATTTGCCCTTGCCGCTGCTCCAAGTTACAAATCAGCAAGCCAATCCCTCATCGCCACCAGGACTTGAACCACCATTACTAGTCCTCAAATCTCGGCTTCCATGCCATTCTCTGCACACTGACTTCATCATGGCATAAAAGACAAGTCCACGATGGAAACAGACTGCAGAGCTTCGCAACGCTCCCTCTGAAATGAAACTATCAGAAAAAAACATGGTTGCAAGCGACCGAATCCCACCCGATCCGGCAATCTCCATGCTTTAGTTGCACATTGGAGTTAGCCGACGGAGCCTTCCGGAACCCGACACTATCCAGATCAAGGGGGCAGGCGTCAGGCAGATCTTCGTCTTGGCGCGAGAGGAATCCTAGGACCGCCGCCTTTATTCGACAGATCGGCTGGCCCCCACACTACCGTCTGCCATGCCCGAGGTCGCCGCCCCGACATCCAAGTGATGCAGAAAGCTCCAAGGCTTTCACTGACGCACGGGAGGAGCAGATGATGTCTACTACACGCTTCTATTCTTGTAGACTTGTTGGGCCTCCAAGCGCAGAGGTTTGTAGGACAGCGGCAAATTTCTCTTAAGTGAGTAACTCAAGGTTTATCGAATCCACGGGAGGAAGAGGTTGAACGTATCCTCTCTCAAGCAATCCTGCAATTAAGATACAAGAAGTCTCTTGGGTCCCCAACACACCTAATACAATGGCTAATTGTATAGGTGCACTAGTTCGGCGAAGAGATAGTAAAATGCAAGTGATATGGATGGTAAAAGGTGATTTTGTAATTCTGTAATAAAAATGGCAGCAAGCAAACAAGTGACAAAAGTGACTAAAAACGGTGTATCAATGCTTAGAAACAAGGCCTAGGCTTCATACTTTCACTAGTGACTACTGTCAACATCATTAACATAATTAAACACATGATAGTTCCCACAAAAACACATGCATGGTACACGTTACTCAGAGATCATTCTTTCGTGGATCAAATAGGATGAGAATTGCGTAGGGCTACGAAAAGCACACCTTAAAGTTCGTATTCCACATCTATGGACACTTCATGCTGTCACTATCCACATCGAAAGATAGTACTAACTAATCATGTAAAGCATATGAACTGAATGCAATGATCCAAAACAAATGTTCATTGAATGAAACTAATCGGCGTCCGGAGCAGTGTTTTCGGCCTCGACATTTCCAGCCGGCTGAACTGCTGAAGAGGCTCGGCAGGTACCAGCTGGGTGAGGTCAACCGCCGCCGCAATGCGTCTCGAAGCCGACCGAACGATGGCCTGCAGCTCCTCGAGTGAGGTGCACGTGCGGAACCCTCCCGTCAGCATGTTCACGTTGACGTTTGGATACCAAGAGGTCACCAGGGCTAGCACCATCTCCGAGCCACCTCGAACCGCCATCTCCATCTGCTCATCAATGACAGCTGGAGCCCCGTCGAGGCGGATCGACAAGTCATGCAGAGCCTCAGGGACGGGAGCATCCGGCCACAGGTTCTCCAGCACACCTCCCGCGGCCACCTTCAATGCCTGCACCTCCTTGCCGAGCTGGAAAATTAGGGAACTAGCAGACGGCACGGCGCCAGCTGCCGCTCTGGAAGCCTCTGGCAACGAGTGTGTGAATGCAACCGCTTTCTGCACCTGCTCGTCCGGCTCTGGATAGAAGCCTACGCAGCAGGTTTACAACGTCAGAAACAAAGCTACAAACGAAAAACAAAGAGGAAATAGAGAAGAGAGCGTACTCAAGATAGTCCTGTTCACGCATTCAGCCTCATCCATTCCCTTCGCCACCTCGAACTCACGCTCCTTAGCTGCCAGAGCAGTCTGGTCGTGCGCATCGACCACCTCCTTAAGCGCAGTCCTCAGTTTCTCTCCATTTTGTCGAAGAGTTTCAACCTCGGTTAGCCGCTGCTTCTCCGCCTCCCGCAACCGTTTGACTTCTTCTCACAGCCGGTTAGCCTCAAGCCAGCACTCCTCCGACGTGTTTGCAGCAGCCTGAATGTCCGCCACACCTAGCGTGTGGGCAGCATCCCTCTCCTTCAGTTTGTCGTCCAGCACGGTCAGAGGAACGCTAACTGAAAGCTGTTTCTTCAAGTCCTTGATGGAATGGGAATCACCTGTCAAAGATCAATCAGCCGGTCAAAATTCAAGAGAAGATGGAAGAACAGAGGGAAAGGAAGCAGACAGAAATCCCAATCCTTGATAGCTTCGAGCTCTTTCATGAGCATCACAACTCTCTTCTCAGACTCGCGGAGTGAGTATTCCACCGACCGGTATCGCGCCAGAGAATGGTGACAGGGTCATCAAGATGGATTGACGCGGACCGGGAAGAGAAGTCGTCGCCCTGGCAGCGACCGTCCTCTGGGACGGCTCTGTCCTAACCGGCGAAAGGGAGGAGACGGCACCGGCGTCAGCCTCCACAAGCGCCCGGGAGATCACCATAAGGATCAAAGTCGGCCACGAGAGGTGCGGCGTCCTGACGCACCGACCCGTCCGCCGTGGCATCCACAACTAGAGGCGTCTTCGTCGCTCGAGCCTCAGAATCCCCAGTCGAGGCAGCAGAGCTCGGTCCTCCAGCCTCAAACGGCTCCCTGCGCAGGAATGAATCCACCGCTTAGCCAAGCACGAGGAATACACAAGAAGTCAACTCGAAGAGAAGAACTCACCCGTCACGCACGCCCAACGGCGTCGGCTTCTTCCTCACACGTCTCGAGGGGGGAGCCGGCGCGCCGCCTGCCCGATGTTTCACGCCGGTAGTGGCCGTCTCCAAGATCTTCGCGGAAGCAACCGGCTTCTCCGCCGACTGCAACCCGGCGGCCGATTTCATTGCGGCCTCAACCTGTGCGGCCGATTTCATGGTGGCCTCCACCTCTGCGGCCGATTTCATCGTAGCTTCCGCCCCCGCGGCCTCGCTTGCGGCCCCCGCCTCGGCGGTTTTGCTCGTAGCCGCCTTCATCTCGGCCTCCTTGTCAGCCAGGAGCTGCTCCACAGACACCCCGACGTTCATCGCCTCGATGCTTAGATCCGCCTGTGCAAGACATGCGTAAAAAGCCTTTTCCAGGTCCTCCAGACTCGAATTGTAATTGTGATCGGTCCAAAGGGCACGGCCAGTCACCTGGATGCCGGCGCGCTCCTTCTCCCTCGCCGCCTCCTCTTCATCCTCCCGAGCAACCCTGGCATGGACTTCAGCCACAATCGCATCTACTTGCGCCTCTGTCGGCGACTTCCCGGACGGCGTCAAGCCGGCTGTGGTCGGCTGGTTTGAGGTCATTGCCGGCATCTTCACTGGTAGCACGGGCCGGCTCGTGAAGGAGCCGCCTCTCCTGCCAGACGTTTTCCCCACGCACAAGTCGGAGGCAGCCTTCGAGCGGCACTCCCTCAAGACCAGCTCCGTGGGCACCCCCTGAGCCTTCTGGGCAGCCGCCTCCAGCTCCTTTGTCCGGCGGGCGGATAGTGGTGGCTTAGAGGCTGGCACGGAGGAAGATCCCTTAGAATCCGGATCAGAGCCACTGGAAAGATCGACAACCTCACACGCGCCGCCTCCAGCCGGGTGGACCGCGCCGCGCGAGGAGGATTTAACATGAACTGACGAAGACGGTGGAGCCACGCCGCGCTCATGCTCTGAATCCTCATAAGCGCTTGTGTTAGAACGCATGGAGTCCGAAGAAGCCAGGCTCGCCGCGGCGCGACCACCTTCATTGCCGGCATCAGATGACTCCTCGGTGGTGTCGCCATGTTTGCCCGTCTGCTCCCCCGCGGCAGGGGAACCAGGGGCATCCTCCGCCTCCTGCGCACCCGGCGCGGGGTCCTCGGCCGCCGCCGCCTCAGAGGGAGGCCCAACCCGGTCCCTGCCGAACACAACGTCGAGGTCCTCAGCCTCTTGAAGCTCACAGATCTGCAAATCGCACCTGCCGAAGCGAATTTCAGACGGCAGGAAAAGACAAGAGGAAAGATAACGCTAGAAGAAGGAGAAGGCTGACCCGAGGTGCACAGCGATCACGCGAATACGATGCCCGCCCGAATTTCCAATTCTTGCTGATCTTGTTGGTGATCACCACACTCGCCCAATCGCGCAGCTCTGCAAGCGACAAGGCCTCCATGCTGGTTTGGGTGGGATCTTTGGCCCCAGAATAAAAGCACATATTGTGCGCCCGAGCCTGCAGCGGAAGCAGCCGGCGCGACATCCACGCCAAAGTCAGATCTCGAGGCTTCAAGCCGGAATCAACCAAGCGCCCCAGCCGACCTAGCAGGATCGCCTCCAGAGGCTCGTCAACCGTCACTTTCCGGCTCCAAGCTCTGTCCGGAGGCGACGCGTCGGAGAAGTCGGGCAATGTAATAGCCCCACTTTTGGTACCTAAAAATATGAGTAAATTTTTCACTTTTTGCATCTCATCTTGCATCATGGCATTCCCTATTCTATTTTTGCTTCACATGAAATAATAAGGGAGCAACAATTAAGAAACCAAAGATGTTGATGTGAATGGTGAACAAAATTCAAATTGAACTTTCATATTTGTCCAGGAAGTCCCAAAGGTAATTTATAAATATTTTGCAAGGGCATTTTTTTTTGCAAATGGAAATTATAAATTTGGGAGCATCCAAATTGAAGCAAATCACTTTGAATTTCCAAATCAACATAAAATGTCCCAAAAATTCAAAATAAAATATGGTCAGCTTCCTTATGTTCTGCTGAACCTCCCTGAATTTTCTCATAATTTTTGGAAATGATTTGATGCCTTAATTAAATAGAAAGGGATGCTGTTTTCATTTAAAAATAAAAACAGAAAAGGAAAAGAGCAGGCAGGGGGTTTTCTGCAAAAACATCATCGTCTTCACGCTGTAGCGACCGCGCCCACTCGCCACCGTCGCCGTCGAACCGCTTCGCCACTGTCGCCATGCCGCCGCGCTCCCTGGCCCCCCTGGAGGATAAGAAGCACGCCGACGACCCGCTGCTCTCTCTCCCCCTCCTTTTTCCCCCTGCAGCAAACCCTAGCCGCTGCCGCCATGTCCGTGACCTAGCCGAGGACGCCGCTGCTCGCCGCCGTCGACTGAGGCCTCCCGGAGCAGATCGAAGACCGCCAGTAGATCCGTCGTGANACACACCTAATACAATGGCTAATTGTATAGGTGCACTAGTTCGGCGAAGAGATAGTAAAATGCAAGTGATATGGATGGTAAAAGGTGATTTTGTAATTCTGTAATAAAAATGGCAGCAAGCAAACAAGTGACAAAAGTGACTAAAAACGGTGTATCAATGCTTAGAAACAAGGCCTAGGCTTCATACTTTCACTAGTGACTACTGTCAACATCATTAACACAATTAAACACATGATAGTTCCCATAAAAACACATGCATGGTACACGTTACTCAGAGATCATTCTTTCATGGATCAAATAGGATGAGAATTGCGTAGGGCTACGAAAAGCACACCTTAAAGTTCGTATTCCACATCTATGGACACTTCATGCTGTCACTATCCACATCGAAAGATAGTACTAACTAATCATGTAAAGCATATGAACTGAATGCAATGATCCAAAACAAATGTTCATTGAATGAAACTAATCGGCGTCCGGAGCAGTGTTTTCGGCCTCGACATTTCCAGCCGGCTGAACTGCTGAAGAGGCTCGGCAGGTACCAGCTGGGTGAGGTCAACTGCCGCCGCAATGCGTCTCGAAGCCGACCGAACGATGGCCTGCAGCTCCTCGAGTGAGGTGCACGTGCGGAACCCTCCCGTCAGCATGTTCACGTTGACGTTTGGATACCAAGAGGTCACCAGGGCTAGCACCATCTCCGAGCCACCTCGAACCGCCATCTCCATCTGCTCATCAATGACAGCTAGAGCCCCGTCGAGGCGGATCGACAAGTCATGCAGAGCCTCAGGGACGGGAGCATCCGGCCACAGGTTCTCCAGCACACCTCCCGCGGCCACCTTCAATGCCTGCACCTCCTTGCCGAGCTGGAAAATTTGGGAACTAGCAGACGGCATGGCGCCAGCTGCCGCTCTGGAAGCCTCTGGCAACGAGTGTGCGAATGCAACCGCTTTCCGCACCTGCTCGTCCGCCTCTGGATAGAAGCCTACGCAGCAGGTTTACAACATCAGAAACAAAGCTACAAACGAAGAACAAAGAGGGAAAAGAGAAGAGAGCGTACTCAAGATAGTCCTGTTCACGCATTCAGCCTCATTCAGCACCTTCGCCACCTCGAACTCACGCTCCTTAGCCGCCAGAGCAGTCTGGTCGTGCGCATCGACCACCTCCTTAAGCGCAGTCCTCAGTTTCTCTCCATTCTGTCAAAGAGTTTCAACCTCGGTTAGCCGCTCCTTCTCCGCCTCCCGCAGCCGTTTGACTTCTTCTCACAGCCGGTCAGCCTCAAGCCGGCGCTCCTCCGATGTGTTTGCAGCAGCCTGAAGGTCCGCCACGGCTAGCGCGTGGGCAGCATCCCTCTCCTTCAGTTTGTCGTCCAGCACGGTCAGAGGAACGCTAACTGAAAAAGCTGTTTCTTCAAGTCCTTGATGGAATGGGAATCACCTGTCAAAGAGCAATCAGCCGGTCAAAAGTCAAGAGAAGATGGAAGAACAGAGGGAAAGGAAGCAGACAGAAATCCCAACCCTTGATAGCTTCGAGCTCTTTCGTGAGCATCACAACTCTCTTCTCAGACTCGCGAAGTGAGTATTCCACCGACGAGCGAAGCAGCGAGATGTCCTTGAGCTGGTCCCTCGCCCGATTCTCTATCAGCGCCGCTAGAGGAAATGAGCCAGACTCGTCCAACCCGATAGGTATCGTGCCAGAGAATGGTGACAGGGTCATCAAGATGGATTGACGCGGACCGGGAAGAGAAGTCGTCGCCCCGGCAGCGACCGTCCTCTGGGCCGGCTCCGTCCTAGCCGGCGAAAGGGAGGAGACGGCACCGGCGTCAGCCTCCACAAGCACCCGGGAGATCACCATAAGGTCCCGCACGGCCACCTCCTCATCGTCCTTTGGAGCCATGGGATCAAAGTCGTCCACGAGAGGTGCGGCGTCCTGACGCACCGAGCCGTCCGCCGTGGCATCCACAACCGGAGGCGTCTTCGTTGCCCGATCCTCAGAATCCCCGGTCGAGGTAGCAGAGCTCGGTCCTCCAGCCTCAAGCGGCTCCCTGCGCAGGAATGAATCCACCGCTTAGCCAAGTACGAGGAATACACAAGAAGTCAACTCGAAGATAAGAACTCACCCGTCACGCGCGCCCAACGGCGTTGGCTTCTTCCTCACACGTCTTGAGGGGGGAGTGTTGGGAATATGCCCTAGAGGCAATAATAAAATGGTTTATTAAGCATATTCACATTTATGATAATGGTTTATTATCCATGCTATAATTGTATTAAATGGAAACATAATACATGTGTGGAGTATAAACACCCGGAGTCCCTAGTGAGCCTCTACAGGACTAGTTCGTTGATCAAGAGATAGTTAGAGTTTCCTAACTATGGACTTGTTACAGTCACTTGATAACGGAGTCATATCATTAAGAGTAATGGTGTGGTGGACATGACCCAAATAAAGAGTTGCAATTAATCGTGTCACAAAAGTTTTGTTGTCAACACTTTTAATATATGCCAAATATAGTTTCCTTAGACCATGAGATTATATCACTCCCGTTCGCCGGAGGAATACTTTGTGGACATCAAACGTCACTTCGTAACTGGGTGATTATAAAGGTGGCTTTCAGGTATCTCCGATGGTGGGTTGTTGGGTGATATGAATCAAGAGTGGGATTTGTCCCTCCATGTGACAGAGAAGATATCTTCAGGCCTTCTCGGTAATATAGCATCAAAAGTCTGCAGACAGGTGATTAAGTGGTAATCACGAGGATCCTATATTATGGACGAGTAAAGAGGACTTGCCGGTAACGAGATAAAACTGGACATGGGGATGTAAACGATTATATCTCAGGCAAGTAAAATATCGTGAGACAAAGGGAATCGTATATGAGATTAATTGAATCTCCGGCATCGTGGTTCAATCGAGAAAAAGGTTTTCGTTGAGTGTATAGGAATTAATATGGGCATCCCGGTCCCGCTATTAATTATTGATATGATCATGTCTGTGCATTCTCCAACCCGTAGGGTCACACACTTAACGTTCCGATGAATTTAGGTTTTCCGATGAATTAAATGATGAAACGAATGAAGGGTGATTCGGAGTCTAGGATGGGATCCCGGACGTCACGGGAGGTTCCGGAGGAGTCCGGAGAATAAGATTCATATATGGAAAGTGGTTTCCGGAGGTTTCAGAAAAGTTCCGGAAATGTTTACAGGGTACCGGAAAGGTTCCGGAAGGTTCTAGAAGTGTCTAGATGGACCCACGTGGATCAAAGGGGTGCAGCCACCATCTTGGTGTGCCGCACCACCTAGGCCGACATGGGCCCATGCGGCAAAGGAAGAAGGGGGGCCGGCCAAGTCCTAGTTGGACTAGGGGCCGGCTCCACCCCTTTAGGAAAGGGGGCCCAAGGAGGAGTCCTAGATGGACTCCAACTTAGGGGGCAAGGCAAGAGGGGGCCGGCCGGCCCCTGCCCTAGCCCTAGCCGCCACCTATATAAAGGGGGGGGGGGAGGGGTGCGGCACACCCTGGAGCTGCCGCCCCTAGCACCCTAGCCGCACCACCCCTCCACCCTAAAACCCTAGCCGCGCCACCCCTTACCCCGAAGGGCTGCCGCCGCCTCTCCTCCATCTAGAGCTGCCGCACCACCTCTCCCCGAAGGGCTGCTGCGCCACCTCCACCTCTCCCTCTCCTCTTGCTTGGCTTGGCGAAGCCCTGCTCGCGGAGATCGTCATCATCACCGGCACTACCGTCGTGCTGCTGAGATCATCAAGGCCACGTCCTCTCGCTTGCGGGATCAAGGAGTCGACGTCTTCATCGAGCCGTACGTGTGGACGCCGCGGAGGTGCTGCCCGTTGCTGCACTTCACCGGATTGGATCTCGAGGATAATACATCTCCTCGCGACTAGACGAGTCTAGTTGCGGGGATCGACTAGCCAACCCCTGCATCGACAAAACGCGTTTGTTGATCTTCAAGGGTAAGAGATTGGATCTCACCTTCGCTATCTTCGTCTCGTAGATCTAGATCCTTGGGGTTTGTTGCGCTTGCCGCGTAGGAAATTTTTTGTTTTCTATGCTGCGACCCCGTTAGTGGTATCAGAGCCTAGATCTATTCGTAGATGTTGGTGCGATTAGAACACAAGGAGTTGTGGGCGTTGATATTTTATGTTGCTACCTTCTCGCGTGCACTTTGCATCTTTGCGGTATTGTGAGATTGAAGCGGCCCGGACCAACTTTACTCGTCCACGCACGAGAGACCGGTTCCACGACTGACATGCAACTTGTTTTGCATAAGTGGCTGGCGGGTGTCTGTTTCTCTTGCTTTAGTGAGGATGCAATTTTCAATGGAAGGCCTTTCAAAAGGATGAGTAAATAAGCAACTATTATATCACCGTTGTGGTTTTGCGTAGATTAGAACGGTTCTATCTCGTTGACCCAAGCCACGTAAATTTGCATAAACAAAGTAGAGGACGTCTAACTTGTTTTTGTAGAGGGGGTCAAGTGATGTGATATGGCCAATGTGATTTGTGATAATGTATGCAATGATCATGTTTGTAATATTTCGCGACTTGCATGTTGACGAGTACGGCAACCGGCTGGAGCCATATGGTTGTCTTTTATTTTATGTGACCTACGTGTCGATGAATCACCATGTAATTGCTTTACTTTATTGCTAAGAGTAGCATTAGTGGTAGTTGCAATAGTTGGTGGACAACCATGGTGATGGTTCCACGATGATGGAGATCATGCCGGAGATGGAGATCTTGCCGGTGCTTTGAAGATGGAGATCTAAGAGCATAAGAAGAAAGGCCATATCATATCACAATTTTTGAATTGCATGTGATGTTAATCCCTTTTATGCACCTTATTGTTATGCTTAGATGTGATCGCGACGGTAGCATGATAAGGTGATCTCTCATGTTAATATCAAGATAATTAAGTGTTCTCCTCCTCCTCCAAAAGATTTATTTGGATTGACTTGGCACATGTTCACACTTGTAAAAGACTAAAAATAAAGTCTGTTAAGCCTTGAAGGTTTTTGTGCTTAGAATTGTAGTATCACTCTTATGCTCTACTCATTGGTTGATTTTGTCGCAAAGCATGATTATGACAGTAGTGCTCTTGATCGGTCGCTCCCAGTCTTTTTGCTAGCCTCCATTTTGCACTGGGTGTAATTGTCCATCCGTGCATCCATATTCCCTAAGCCAAAGTATTCCATTTGAGTCCACTATACCTTCCTACATACGGTATTTCACCACCATTCCAAGTAAATTTGTCATGTGCTGTCTATAAAAATTCAAATACTTCTTTTTGTGCCTCTGTTTTTAAGCTCATGAGGGAGCAGTAGAGAGCTAGTTATAAACTTGTGACGAGCAGGGTCATTTCCCCCCCTTTTCACCCGATGTTGATGGATTACGTCTTCACTTGAATCAACCCGAGAGCAGCTTAAGCAAAAATATAAATACAACTCACAATCTCCTCCGCGCAAGGCAAAACTGAGAAATCAGCCCAAACATTGGACAGTGGTGAAACCAAGGAGAAAGAGGAGCATACTCGCTCTTCTAAGAACCAGCTGCTCTCACAAGTCTAAAAACCTTGCTTGTCATGAGTGACTAGATAACTTCTCTGTTGTGAAGTCGTTGATGAAAGCACGCATGGCTCAAAATCATTTTACTTCTGTTTCATAAAGATAAAAAGTGCTAGCACATGATTAATCCCTGCTTCCCTCTGCGAAGGGCCATTCTTTTATATTTATGTTGAGTCATCACCCTTCTTTGAGCACCATTTTATAGAGCATTGCTATCATTCTAAGTATAATGTGCTTTGTCCCGAAGTCCTAATGTTTGGAGCATGTTTGGGATACTTCTCAATTCTAATAACTTTAAATCTAGTCACCGTTTAATATCTCAAAAGGTGCCCGGCATTTATGTTTTGCCCCACAAAAGGGGCAAGCGAGAGATCATTTTACCATGACTTGTTATATGCATTGCATTTGTGCTACTTGTTTCTATGTTTAAATTATCACTTGTTAGCATAATTATGAGTTTTGCATAAGTATCTATGATTGCTTTAGTTCTGTTGTTTTTGTAACTTCTCTCTTGTGCTTATTAAAATATTGATCATGGTTTAAACTTCTATGCTCTAAATGAAGCAAATGTGTTTGTCAAAGTTTCTTTTATCGCGTCCAGTTTGTCAACTGAATTGCTTGAGGACAAGCAATAAGCTAAGCTTGGGGGAGCTGATACGTCTCAAACGTATCTACTTTTCCAAACACTTTGCTATTGTTTTGCCTCTGATTGATATCGAATTTGTCTGGAACTAACCCAAACTGACGCTGTTTTCAGCAGAATTGCATTTGGTGTCTTTCTTTTGTGCAGGGTTCAGAAGTTCGTGGAAAATTCCAAAAAAATTATAAAGTGGATTTTTGAAGAAGATTAAAGCTCGAAAGCGAAAGACCTCGAGGGGGGGCCACCCCAGGAGCAGGGGCGGGTCCCTGCCGCGGGTGGGCCCCAAGCCGCGGCAGGAGGCCGCACCTGCCCCTGGGACCTCCTCTGGCGACCCCCTTCGCTTATAATGCCCCTTTCGACCTAAAAACAAAGCCCCCCGAACACTTTTTCCAGAAACCCGACGGAGCTCCGCCGCCATCACGAACCCTAAATTCGGGGTCCAGGATCGCTGTTCCGGCACCCTGCCGGAGTGGAGATCGCCGCCATCGTCACCACCAACGCCTCTCCATCAACCATCCATGTCGTCCCCCTCCATGTGTGAGTAGTTCCCTGCTGTAGGCAAGGGGATGAGAAACGGTGTTTTGAAGTTTTTTCACAGGGATTAGAGGAGATGCACCAAGAGTTATCCAAGGATGGTGAACATCATAAGCTTGGGGATGTGAAGACAACCCCATTGGACCAACACACTCTCGGTTTGCACACGTCTAACTTCTGTTTTCCGATCAATGCACTTTATCGCATAAACTTCGAGCGTCCCTTATTTTTGTTATTTTGGTTTGGTTTTTATTTGTGAGACCACCACTTTTCATTTATGTTATGAGAGAGCTACTGGAAATTAGGGTTGAATTAAGTTGGATGCTATTAAAAAGATTGGGAAAGGGATGTTTGAGTTGATACATATAGTTGCATGATTCATGTGCTTTTTAATGAGTATTAATTTGCAAGTGTTTTATCAAGAGCTATCTCTTATTCATGTTTTGATGATGAATGTTACTTTACTTTGTTTAACATGGATTGGTTAGTTCTATGTACACTTATGGATGCATTTAGACGGTCAACTTTCTCCCTCTTGCTAGCCCAAAAATTCCAACAAGTAAAAACTTGTTTTCCAACACCTTCAACCAAAGTTTTTCCAGTGAGTCCACCATATCTACCTATTAGCTTTATGCTATTCCGAGTATGTTTATCATGGTATATTGTTTTATCTACACTTCTGAATTAAAATGCTTATGTTATTGATTGTTAGGGGAAAAGTTGGTTAAAAAGCTCTCACGAACTTGATGCACACTTTACTTTTATTGCACTTAATAAACATGAACCATTGTGATTAAAATTATAAAGTTGTGAGCTTGACAAGAGTCTTGGTTGGGAGTTAGCTCATATGTGTTATCACATGGCAAGCTTTCAACGTGCTCTTAATTATATTTAGTTGATATCATATACTTTTGTTTATGGATGCTTATCATGGTGCCAAATAAATGCGAAAACTTAGTAAGATTGAGGAGTTTGTATAAATGGCTAGAGAGACGCCTGGGCCGCTAACCTAAGCCATGCATCATTCATGGTGAAAATTTACTTACATGCTATAGTGAACCTTCAGTGATGCACCTCACAATAAAAAGCTATACCAATAGTCAATAAAAAAGGGTGTTGATATTGTTCATTTTGTTTGTTTGTCTTGTCATTGTGACATGGGCTTGTTCCATGTCCTGGGACAAGAGGTACCCCAGTTGACGCTCTTGATGACGCTATTATATTACTTACAATGACTTTAACTTGAACTTGCTTGGTGGCCCGGGTTGAGTAACACCGTGGTGTAGGTACTCGTATTCACGGGGCATGAGGCATCCAACCCATACTTTGTCAAGCAAACTACTCATATTTGCTTTCACTTTAAAATTTAACCATTCAAGATGCTATGATAGGGGTAATGAGAGCTTCACACCAATGAATACCACATTGCAAACATTAACTTAAGTAGAAGCATTTGGAAGTTAGATGAAACTTATTCATGTTTTACCTCTACTCATTTATATATCTTTCCAAAGTGTCCACCTTTTATATTCAGATTTACAAAAGTACTCTATGACCATTATAGGATGTTTTTACTTTTCGTTATGCATACATTTGGTCCATAGTACTTTCTTCTATGTTACACTTTGTGAATTATCATTGAACATTCTTTCATTGAATATTTAATATCACTTTATAATCCATCTTGTATATTGCTACTCCTTTGAAGAATAAATCATTTGACTCTATGTAGCAATAGTAATCATCTTTGATATCCATTGATAGTATTAAAATGCAAAGTCCATGTTAATTTTATCACCTTCATACTCGAGGACGAGTATTGGTTAAGCTTGGGGATGTTGATGCATGTAAAATGCATACATGAACTTTACATTTTATTACTTGATATTCCAACTTATTTGCATCATATATGGGTTATATTTATGTTTTATAATGATTTTATGGGATAATTCACAGTTTCCCCATTTATTTGGAATTAACCCTGCACTGGCAGAAAACCCTATTTTCTATATTTTGATGTTTCAGGGACCCAAACGACGTCCAAATGACCTAATATTTTACGGGCGTCAGTTTTTGGAAGGAGCGAAGCGTAGGAGCGAAGGAAGCGAACAAACGGAGACCCGAGGGCGAAGAGAGGTGGGCCCACGCGGCCAGATTCCTTGGCTGCGTGGGCCCCCCTATCCTGGGCCTCGAGCCTCCGATGCCGTCGATCTTCGTCCCCGTGCCTTCGTCTTGACCTAAAACCGACTATAAAAATAGTCCTCCGAGGATTTTCGAGAGGAGGCGGTGGAGAAACACAAAAACCACAAAACAGGAGACAGAAGGCTGCCGTCGGAGAAGATCGGAGGGGGGAAATGCCATCGGAATCACCTCCGGAAGGCCCCTCCATCCCCCCTCCGGAGTCTCCATCAACACCACCGTCAAGACCAACACCATCTCCATCACCATCTTCGTGATCCACTTTATCCCTCTCATAGTTTGAGATTGTTCGAACCCTAGCTATTGTCTAAGTACTATTCTACATGTTTGTGAATTGCTACTTGTCATTGTTTTGTGGGGAGATTATATTTTCAGATTGTGTTGTATCACTTATGCCATTGAATCATATCATGTCTTCGCGTTGTGAGTAGTTCTCTCATGTTCCTGGGGGCATAGGATGGATTGGCGATGATTTATATATGACATGTGTTGGTATTTTGTCTAGTGTTTATCTTTTTATGTAATTCTATGATGGTGTTGTGCGAACGTCGACTGCACATCACTTCACCTATATGGGCTCATAGGAGAACACCATAGTGTAATGGAGTGAGGGAGAATAATGGAGTGAGGGAGACTTGGGAGGACATGTAAACCTGAGACCGAGTCATGAAGTTGCATTATGAGGGTATTAGTATCGGGGACCTTAGAGTTTAAGGCTATGGTGGGACTGTATGTCTTAATAACTCTTGTGCAGTCATTTACTTGGCCATAAGAACCATCATAAGGGGTTTAGTTTATTTATTTAGCTTTACCTAATTATGGCTCCGTCCAAAAGAAGATTAAAACTTGACAAAATGCTTACCTTGTTGTTCTAGAAATATTTATGCCATGAAGTCTAGGTAGCCCTTGGGAACGTTCTCCACTTATAAGAAACACACACTTGAGCTTGTCCTCTTGCTGCATAGAGGATTGGACTTTCTCTCTTTGAGAGCTTTAACTTGTCTTATTTTATTTTCAGCTTTTTACTTTATTGTAAACTCTACACCAAAAACCCAAAAACACTTGCATCATTTAATCATTTTAGTTTGTCTAGTGCATAGATAATAAGAGAAGTACACTCTTATTTGAGAGGATAAATACTTATACCTTCTACTCCTCGTGGGATCGATACTATACTTACACATTAAAAATTTCAACGATCCCCTATACTTGTGGGTATCACTTCCCCATTCCGAAACCTCTCCATCAGGGCGGCGAGGCCTTGCGGCTGCTCGTCCAGGGGGAGCAAGGCTTTGTGCACCAGCGACAAAGCAGACCTACAGGATACAACAACAAAACAAAGAGGATCAGGTTTTCATACATCTTTTGCAAAGTGCTACGAGTGTACAAGTCTATCAACTACTGCGAGCTAGCAGACTTCTTCGCCTTCTCTGCATGCTTGGCAGCTTGTTTCTCCAAGGTCTCCGTTAGCTTCTGCGCTAGCTCGCGGGACCTAGCAGAGAAACTGCTAAGCGGCAACACCTTGCCATCGGGTCTGTGGGGAACCCCCGACACGGCTTTGTCAAAGTCGCCCTCGAAGCTGTGTCCCAGCAGCATGAGAAGGGTGGTCTATGAGTCACGTACCATATCACGCCTAAAGTCCCCGATGGCGGAAGCATCCGGGCCAAACAACTCCGCCAGCTCGCCGAGGGAAGCAGGAGGCTGACCCTTCGGGAACACATTGATGTGCAAGCACGTAAGTGCGTCCTTCGCCTTTAGCAGAAGACCTCCCGCCTGGTTGCCGGCACCCTCAAGCGCTACCAGAGCACCCTCCAAGTCTTCAGGAGAGGCATGGCCGCTCGAGCTAGCAGAAGTGCCCAAGTACCCTGTACAGAAAGAAGAAGCTTCAGTTAACAAAGACACGACAATGTTTCAGCAAAGAAAAACAGCACGTCACTGGCGTACCTAGTAAGGAGTTTGCAACGACACCAAGTCGCTGGGCGGCCGCTTTCTCGTGCTTCTCGGCTTCTTCCCTCGCAACCCTTGCAGCCTCATCAGCCCCTCAAGCGAGCATCGCTCTCCGCGGACTCGAGATTTGTCCTCAGCTCAGCGGCCTGCTGAGCGGTGTCATCCCTCTCGCGTTGAGCCTGCGCCAGAGATTCTGCATCAAGCACAAACTACGAACAATGACAACAGAAGGACCCAGGTGAGGAAAAGAGGAGAAAGTCAATTCACCTTGAAGGCCGGCAGTCTGCAGGCTAAGTCGGGCGACCTCTACTTCCATAAAGGCGTAGCAGCGGCCGACGTCCAGCAGCTCATGCACAACAAGATGTAACAACACAAGGAGGTCATCAGGGACACATAACTTGAGTCTATGCCCGACTGTAACCAGTCGCACATAGACTTTGGGCCTACTCCCGTTGGGAGCGCTGTCGCGCACCCGATCAGACAAAGCAGAAATTCAACAAAAAGAGCAGAACTTGAGTCTATACCCGACTGTGCCTAGTCGCATATAGACTAGGGGGCTACTCCCATCGGGAGCGCTGTCGCGCACCTGATAATAGAATAAAGAATAAGCAACTTACATGCTCAGCTAAGGTCAGCGGAGGAGCAGTGGCGATCGTGACAAGGGTGTTCCCCTCAGCAGCAGCTGCAGCAGAACCGAAGCACCACCGCGACTTGGAGACTTCGGTGGGGCCATCATTTCCATCCGGCTAGGATCTACGCTTTCGCACTCGTCCTTAGGCTTGGCTGAAGCAGACGGAGGAACCCTCTCACCGGAGGAATCTCTGTTCCAAGCAACCAAGTAATCAGCACCTCTGGCCTCAACATGGGTAACGAAGACAACAAAGGAGAAAGGAAAACTTATGAGCTCATGATTTCCAGAAGGTTGTCTGGATCAAAGTAGTCGGCGGCCACGCGGCTCCATTTTGGTGGAGGAACCAAGGAGTCGTGTGCCGCCAGGACCCCATCGACGATAGCAACGGGAGGCGAGGAGGAGCCTGAGTCGCCGGCGTCCGCCGTTTGTTTTGACTTCCCCGCTGACTTCGCCCCTTTGTCGCGACGGCGCTTGCGGCCAATCTCCACGACATCGTCCTCAACTTCTTCGGCTTCAGCCTCATTGGGTCACGCCGCCGAAGAAACCGGGATGTCTTCTTCATCGGGATCCACTCGTAAGTCCGGAACCGCAGACATCCATTTACCCTCAGGCAGCGGCGGCAGGCTTACAAAGGCGGAGTACCCCTTCAAGAAAAGCAGCATTCACTTATCTGACAAACTAGAAAAGGAACCATGAACAAGAAAAGCAGATAGCGACAGCATCAACAAAAATCAGACAGTTCCTCAGCAGACGATGCAATAATTTGTTTCTCCAAAAGAAAATGTGAACAGATCTGAATGGTGCCTGAGTTTTATTTTTCTACACGCCTGTCAACAAATACAGTTCATGTACACAGATACACAAGGGAGTTGGCGATGAAAGAATTTGAGATTGGTGCCATGGGCTGACGTGTCGCAATCCAAGGAGGGGCCCTAGGAGGCACACCTTGTGGCCCAGTCCCAGAGAAATTTTTGCCATCGGATGCGTGCCGTCCTCCGCCTCCTACAACTGCCGTGTGTCCATGTGGGACCCACCTTCATCCTCCTCCTCACCCCTCATATTTTCCCAGTAGATCTTCTCCTGAAAATCCCACGACGCCCACGATCGGTGGTCGTTTCCTACCTACCTCCACTAGCGTGCCGGTAGCCTTCCGCCGACACGCATCCCCCGTCTAGCCTCACCGCCGGCAAATCCCAACGCCGCCGTCCCGTACAACGCCTCTTACCTCGCCTGCTGCTGCTTCTCTCAGGTAGTCGCCGACTACGGCCCCTTCTCCGACTGCGGCCGCATGCCTCCCCGGCCCGGCCGCCGCCGCGCGCCTCCCCCGTCCCGGCCGCCGTCGGCGCGCCTCCTCGGTGAGGTTGCCGCCCCACGCGCCTCCACGGAAAGGCCGCTGTGCGCCCTGCTACAATCCGGCCACGACGGTGCTACCAAAGGCCGGTGTGCTGCTACCAATAGTCTGAAGGGGTCGTTGCATAGAAAACAAAAATTTTCCTACGAAACATGGAGAGACAAATCCCACTCTTGATACATGTCACCCAACAACTTACCATCGCAGATACCTGAAAGCCATCTTTATAATCACCCAGTCACGAAGCGATGTTTGATGTCCACAAAGTATTCCTTCGGTAAACGGGAGTGACATAATCTTATGGTCTAAGGAAACTATACTTGCCATATACTAAAAGCGTTGGCAATGAAACTGTGTGACACGATCAATTGCAACTCTTTATTATTGGGTCTTGTCCATCACATCATTCTCCCAATGATTTACTCCGTTATCAAGTGACTGTAACAAGTCTATGGTCAGGAAATCTTAACCATCTCTTGACTAACGAACTAGTCCAGTAGAGGCTTACTAGGGACACCTTGTTGTTTATATTCCATATATGTATTATGTCTCCGGTTAATACAATTATAGCATGGATAATAAACATTTATCATAAACATGAATATGCTAATAAACCAATTTATTATTGCCTCTAGGGCATATTACCAACATAGTCGTCGACGCTGCGACAAGCGGAATCAGAGCTTGCTACAAAAGGCCCGCGGCGTAGTTACAAGCCGGCCACGGCGGTGCTACCAGAGGCCAGCGGGGCAGCTACCAAAAGCGACGGTGCTACAAGCGGTGGGGCGCCGGTGCTACCGAGCGTCGGCGGTGGTGCTGCCCTCGGTGACTGGCGGTGCTACCGTAGGTACTTGGTGTTGCTACCACGGAAAGCCGGTGGTGCTGCCATCGGCGTCCCGGAGTGCTACCATTGGCGTCCGGCAGTGCTACCGTAGATGCTTGGCGGTGCTACCACCGGAGGCCGACGGTGCTACCATGGGTGGCTGGCCATGCTATCATCTGCGTCCCGCATTAGTACCATCGGCGTCCCGCATTACTACCATCGGCGGCCGGCGGTGCTACCGTAGGTGCGTGGAGGTGCTACCATGAGAGGCCGACGGGGATGGGGTCGTGGCGACGGTGCTGCCATCAGCGGCTGGCCGTGCTTCCATCGACGTACAACGGTGCTACCACGGGAGGCCGACGGTGCTGGCATCAGCGACGGGCGGCGTCTTCTCCGGCGGCGGGCGACGTCTTCTTCGGTGAATTTGCAGCGTCTTCTCCGGCGAAGCTGCAGGAGGCGTCTTCTCCGGTGGCGCCGCGGCGTCTTCTCCGACGAATCTGCAGGCGGTGTCATCTCCGACGAATCTGCGGGCAGCGTCTTCTCCGGCGAATCTACGGGCGGCATCTTCTCCGGCGGCCGTGGGCGGCGTCTTCTCCGGCGAAGCAGCGGGGGCGCGCGGTGCTGCAAGATGCTTGATAACTGTTTTTTTTTTCACGAGGCTAGGTATTTTTTTGTGGAGCATTTTGGCGTGCGTACTGGTCTCCATGGGACACGTGTCGAAAGGGGGAGGCGGGGGATCGGGGCTTCCGATCCCCCGGGACGCTCAGCACTACAAAAAAAAAAGATGGAACCTTTTCCGAACATGCAAGACAAGGTGGAGTTTTTTTTTTCGATTAGACAAGGTGGAGTTAATTTTGCTGTTGTAGTACCCCGTGGAAAATGTGTTGAGCAACCTAAAGAAAACAATATCAAAAGAGAATTGTGCTGTTATACGTCTATCATATTCCATATGAACTCCGTGAATTAAGGAGGAAGCAACAACAGGGCTCGGCGGTGTTGCCAGAGTTCGCCTCTTATACCTGCATCACCGTACCAAGAAAGTTGGAGCTATGCTGCTGTACGTTAAATATGTTCCATGTTTATCGAAATTATAATACATTCCATAATCAGCCTTCTCATGTGTTGATGTATAAATATGCGTGTAATCATAAGAGTAAGGACGAACCAAAAAGAAAGCAGGGGATCGGGTGCAAGCAAAGAGGAGCGGCGCGTCTGCGTGCGTTCCTTCTGGACGAAACCGAACAATGTCAACGCCATGGCGGATCTACGATTGGGAGTCGAGATCATGGCAGGACTATGATGATCCGGTAGGGTTGTTTTCCGTGGCATCTGAAACATACAGTCCAAAAGAGTTGGTCCCGGTCTCCGTGCCGTCAGAACCATACAATCCAATAGAGTTGGTCTCCGTGCCATCGGAATCATACAATCCAGTAGAGTTGGTCTCGCTACAGCGTTCTGTTGAACATAGCACAAGCAGCGGCAGCGGCAGTGGTTGGTCTTGTTTATTATGGTTTAGTGTCGGCGCTGCAGCATCGGCAGCTTTGTGTTGGGCGGTGTGCAAGTACTACCAACGCAATACGCCCCGTTGCACAACGTCCCTTTGCACGTACGGCAGGGACATGACGGCCTCGGCCCGCAAGATGGATCCGGTGATCGGCCGCGACGACGAGATTGACCGTGTTGTGTGCATCCTCTGCCGCCGGAACAAGAACTGCGCCGCTCTCGTCGGTGCAGCGGGGGTCGGCAAGACGGCCATTGCCGAGGGCCTTGCTCAGCGCATCGCCGCCGGGGCAGTCCCCGCGGCACTCTCTGGAGCGCGCATCGTGGAAATAGACTATGGATCGATCGTTGCCGGCACCAGGTTACGAGGTATGTTCGAGGAGCGCATAAAAGACGTGATAAAGCAGGCAGAGGACGCGGAGGGAAAGATAATTCTATTCATCGACGAGATGCACATGATATTTGGCCGTTCGGACGGTGGCAACCTACTGAAGCCGGCCTTAGCCCGTGGTGGCATACGATGCGTGGGCGCTACGACTTATGATGAGTATCGTAACTACATCGAGAAGGATGCCGCGCTCGCTAGGCGTTTTCAGATTGTACACGTCGAGGAGCCGAGCACCCAAGCTACCATTGCAATTCTGCAGAGGCTAAAGCCGCGCTACCAGAAGCACCATGGATTGAAAATTCAGGATGATGCGCTCGTTGCGGCCGCGCATCTCGCTGCCCGCTACGTCACCGATCGTCAGCTTCCCGACAAAGCGATCGATCTGATTGATGAGGCGTGTTCCACCAAAAAGCTGAAAATTGGCTGCGAACAAGAACTGAAGAAATCAACTGTTGGTTCAGATGATGTTGCACGGGTAGGCAGGCATTTCATTTGATATTTGGCCAAGCGAATACTAACCATTGTTTGGATCAATTTCATATTCTTGAAATGTTTTTCTTGATTCATGTTATTAGGTTGTGAGTCTATGGACGGGGATTCCTGTCACTATGCTTGATGAGGACGAGAAGGATAAGCTGATCTACCTAGCAGATAGATTGCATGAGCGAGTTGTTGGCCAAAATGAAGCCGTTAATTTGGTATCACAAGCATTACTACGTTCCAGGGTTGGCCTTCATCAACCTGGCCGACCAATAGGTTCTTTCCTATTCTTAGGCTCGACCGGTGTGGGGAAGACAGAGCTCGCAAAAGCCCTTGCTGAGCAATTATTTGGGAGTGAGAAGATGTTGGTTCGTTTCGACATGTCTGAATATGTTGTGGCTGGATCTGTTTTGCGTCTTATTGGAGCACCTCCCAGGTTTCTTTAGCATCTTAAACATATCATACTTCCTGTTTAGTTACTTTGGCTTATCCTAATTTTTATTTCTTTTTAAAGCTATGTTGGCTATGAAGATGGTGGCCAGTTGACTGAGAAAGTGAGGAGACGTCCATACAGTGTCATTCTTTTTGATGAGGTCGAGAAGGCGGATCCCTCGATATTCAATATCTTTCTTCAACTCCTAGATGATGGTATCTTAACTGATGGCAAAGGCCGAATCGTAGATTTTAAAAACACCATTATCATCATGACCTCAAATTTAGGAGCAGAACACCTAACATCAGCAATGGATGAAGACGTGCAAACTTCACGGGGCCTTCTCATGAAGCAGGTTCTCGAATCTCGTCATGTGTAAAGACCAAAATATAGCTTCCCTATTTACATTCACTTATGCATCCTTGTTGGTGCAGGTTCAAAAATACTTCAAGCCGGAGTTTCTCAATAGATTAAGTGAGATTGTGATATTTCAGCCTCTATCACTGGAGAAGCTAAAAAAGATTGTCAAAATACAAATGATTAGAATCACAGCCATGGCGGCTGAAAGGGGCATCACTATGATTGCAAGTGAAGCTGCATTAGACGTTATTTTGTTTGAATCGTACAACCCGGTCAGTACAACTTTTGATTTTTTCTGCATTCCCATTTACGCGACCATCAAAGATATCTTCTTTCTACCTCTTTGTATGTTTTTTCTAACCTTGCGTGCATGATCTCCCAACAGATGTACGGCGCAAGGCCCATAAGAAGGTGGGTGGAGAAGAATATAATGACAATGCTATCTGATATGCTGGTGAAAGGAGAAGTCACGGAAGGCTCAACAATCTCCATTGACGCTACTCAAGATATGAAAGGACTGAAATATGAAATTTTGCCCTCCTACCGATGAATTAGCAAAAACAACGTCATGGCTAGGGATCCTTGGTGTTGGTGTTACATGTAAAACATCTAGCATTTCAGTGTGATTTTAGTTATTACCATATTTGTATTTTATTTTTTCTGTTCTTCCTTGTTAACTACGATAACTTTTGTACCGCACGAAAAGCCTTGACAACTATACTTATTCCACGTGATTGTTTCCGGATTATTGCTCATTCCATGTGGAAAGGTCTTGGGATTGGATTTCACTTGGGAATTTGGGGGAGAAATGCCTCAAGGATTTCATATCATCATATCTTATATCTTATTTATCTATAGATATAATCTCACGCGAGCTGCGAGGAAGATGTGATTACCATTTTTTTCTTATTCGTGGACTGTTGCAGACTATATAAGTTTCAGTTCTGGTAGTTTGTTTTTTCCGCTTTAGCTGTTCATAGCTGTTAGTCTCTGTCTCTAGATGTTCGCTGTATTTATTACTGGACCTCTTGTAATGCTACTCCCAGCATTTGTCCTGGTTTTTCTCTTAATGAAATGAAGTAGGGCTCACTGCCTTCCTTCAAAAAAAAAAAAAAAAGGAAGCGGTGGATCCCAGCCAGCATCCCATCTGTAACTCACTGAGAGGTTAATACATTACCGCCAACCACTGCAGCCTTGTCACTTGGTGAAATAAATGATCCTTTAGGAATGATGATCTTCACAGGAGCTATGAAACCTCGATTTAGGGCTCATTTGGCACTCCGGGAAAACGCAGGGATCCGCGACTTTTCCCTGGGCGTCGAAACCACGGGCCGAATTGACCCGGGGCAGTCCACCCGTTCCGTTTGGTTGTTGGTGAGGGGAGGGAGGCCTGCCCTTTCCGCGTCTTTTCCCTGGGTGAGATTTCCACGTGTCGATAGGTCGGGGCGGAAATCCTCGTCTCGCTCGCTCTCTCGCGACAGAGAGGCGGCGGCGCTTAACTCCTTCCTCCGGTGACCGGAGCGAGGTCCCCTCCCAAGCGTTCCGCCACCTTCGTCCATGATCTCCTCGGCCTCCGTCCGATCTCTCCTCCGCTCCCCTTCATCCAAGCTTTCCTTTTCATGACTATTTTGAATTGAGTATTCGCATCAAGCTATTGTTAGTTCTTTGTTTGTTGTGTAAAACGTTGGCTCAACTTTGTATTGTCGTTGATTCATATAAAAAATTATACCTGTAGTCTTGAGTTTCTTATGCACAATGCGCATACAGTGGTGGTGCTTGAAAAAATGTTTAGTGAAACGGTTGCTAACCTCCTCACTGTTTCTTATGATTCAGCCAACGTCGAGCTATGGTACATGATGTCGATGCAGAATAGAGAACTAGACCAGGAGTCCTGATCGTCGCCTTAGTTCAACTCTTCACAAGTATTGCCACCTCGCATTCGATAGTTTGAGAATATTGAACTTTTTGTATTGAGATATATGTATAGGACAACCCAGCAATGTTGTGTATGTGCTAGATAAACTTGGTCTGTCCAGAACCTACTGGAATGATGATACAGCAGTCTACTTCATCACAGTGTTACTTTTGAATTCTCGGAATTATTTATCCATTTTCCTGTTGCTTTTCAATGGAATACTTGTCCCCCCCCCCCCCCCCCCCCCCACACACACACACACAAACTGCCCCTCCCCCGTGCACCAAATGCACGTACGTACTTCCCCCGTTGGGGAGGGAAACGCATGTGCGGGTGAAAATTCCCGAGGTGCCGTTTGTTCCCTGGGTGCTTTACACCCTACGACCAAACAAGCCCTTAGGGGGTATATTCACATCCACCAAGCAACGCAGGCAGTATATGACAGCAGCTGCTGTTACCGCTCTAGGACCGGTGCCTTAAAGTCAAAGGTAGCCTCACCTCGACAAGAATCAAGGGTGAGCTTCAAATGAAGCACAGAGCCATCATCCATATAATCTTCATCTTCGATAACACAAGAACCCATCTCCTTTTCAACTATAGATGCGACGACCTTGAGAATCTCTCTCACGGCTACCTCAGCCTTCGTTTGGGCGTGATTCATATAAGATTGCACAGTGATCAGGCCATACTGATTTATCAGTTCTTTGATAAGTGTTATTCCTCGTTGGTTTGCTGCCACCTAAGGACGGAGGTCAGGAAGATTTATCTTCAATTTTGTGTGTTCCTGGAATCTTATGCTTGGTAAATTCATCAGAGCAGGGTGACTGCAGCAGTTGAACTATTCCTTTCTCTTGAAAAACACCCTTTTCTACAAGTTTAAACGCTTTGATGGCAGCATCTTTCTCTCAGATGGATTTTGAGAAAGGAGGCATGCTCCCTGGCGTGATACCACCAGTCTCTGCATGGTGAATTGGTGACCTCTACTAGCAACAAAAAAGATCAGTTTACCATAATTAAACACTGGTGTGACAACTGTGATATCTGGCAGATGGCTACCGCCACAGCATGGATGGTTTGTTACAAAAACATCACCCTCTCTTCATTAATTTAAAACCGGGCTCATCTTGAGCCTCGGGTCTAGCAAGAACATCGCCCTCATGCAGGGTTTTTTTTTTAACGAAAAGGCAGGGGTACTGTCAATGCATTTCAGAGGAAAAGAGTTTACATCTTACAAAAGGAACGCAGAAAAATAAAATAAGCCAGCAAGGAGCTGGGAACAGAAACACTCCACGGGGCTAGCCAGGGTCCTCGGGTGCTAAGCCCGGAGCCGTAGTATCCTCATCCATTAGAATGTCCTCAAGGTAACTGAATCGTGCAAGCTGCAGGTCAGATATTATCATGCTGAACAGCTGGGTTTATGGGATGGATCGGTCATCAAAGATGCAGCGGCAGCGCTCCTTCCAGATGTGCCAAGCAGTGTAGATCGCTGCCGATAGGTTTTCAGCCGTGAGCTTCAAAGCGACGGAAGACCACCTTTGGCTGGGGTTTGTGAATTGGCCAGGGAGACTTGGGTCCTCGTCCATTGTGCAAGCAGGTGCCAGATTCCCTAGCATACGGGCAGGTTAGTACCAAATGTGAGGCGTTTCTCGGAGTTGATCAGAGAGAGCATCAATCCCCGCAAGGGATCCAACGTTTGTTTAGGCTTCATGCAGGTTATCACCCCAATAGTTAAGCTGCCAGCATACGGTGCTAGACATGGCTCCTAAATGTACAGGAACGTGCGGGGCATTTGCAACAAGGCCACCATCTGAACCAAATAAAGAACAAGAGAAGTCCAGCCGTTCCTTCATGTTTGTATAAACGGAAGTTCTTTGAACTGTCCGGCACCTGTTCAGTTATACCCATGAACCGGTGATTAAAGATAGAAAGTTGAACTACATCAGCTGCGTTTTCTGATATTTTTA
The DNA here is from genome assembly GCA_012064385.1 of Puccinellia tenuiflora. NCBI lineage: Eukaryota > Viridiplantae > Streptophyta > Magnoliopsida > Poales > Poaceae > Puccinellia > Puccinellia tenuiflora. The sequence continues at coordinate 217,876 of QRDG01000925.1, read as the reverse complement.
CAGTGCTCCGAGATGCCCTGATCATAATTTTTATGATACCATACTTAGTGCTTGTTTGTTTGAGCTGTAGCTGAACGAGAAGCGGCTGGAGCTGATAGGTTTTGAGAAGCAGCTGGAGCTGGACGGCTGGTGGAATGTAAAAATGTTGTTTGGCAATCTGATTTTAGGACGGCTGGTGGACATGCAGCTGGTGATGAATGTCTGAAGTACCCTTGTATGCTGAGGATGATGTATAAGTAACGGTCTGGCATGATTTAGCTAATTATGCCTTGCATTAGCGCAAATAGTATGCTTAGCATATTTTATTTTGCAAAAAAAAGTTACCGATTTAACATATACTCCATCCGTCAAAAAATAAGTGTCTCAAATTTGATAAAAAGTGTATGTATCTATATATGAAACATGTCTAGATAGCTCCACTTTTGAGCAAACTTGAGACACTTATTTTTGGACGGAGGGAGTATATTTTTCATTATAGACTTTCATGGTGAGGATGAATAGCAGGTGGTCGGGCTTTTTTTTTTTGAGGATGAATAGCAGGTGATCTAAAAAAAATGTACATGAGAGTTTAAAACAAAAGAAGTGCAGTCAACAGAAATAATCTAGGGAGGTTGCCAGGAACCCTCTAATATCAGCAAATGGTCACCGATCTTAGCTACAACCTGAAGCAACGAAAGAGCTAGCATGTCTAAAATATGATCATTACGCTCGTTTCCGATGTGCCAGGCAAAATAAGCAAACGCGACTTAGTTTTGTCAATGGCCGCAAACGCAAGAACCCTCGACTTGAGAAGCCAGCGGAAGCTGAGCTTGGCCGGCGTGTGGCGGCGGGATTCTTGTGCGGAAGCTAATCCAGGTAAGTCGAGACCGTTGCTGGCTGAGCTCGGCCGGCGTGAGGTGGTCGGCGTCGTTCAACAGGTCTGGACGGCGTGGGGGAAGACGGCGCGACGAGTGCTCGACTGGCGGCGCAGCAGGACATGCTGACGTTGCAGGAAGAGCGACGGCGGACGCTAGAGGGAGAGGAGGCCGGCGGCGCCGCCTCGTGCTGTCGGCACAGTGTAAACCAGGGTACCACGGGCCGGCCTGCCAGGGCCCACAACACTCTTCAGAAGATTTCGCTAAGGACCAGGCTCTTCAAGCCTGGCGAGCCTCGCGAGGGTTTTTTCCCTCGCGAGGGACCTCTCCTCGAGAGGGCATCTCGGATGCTCGGCGAGGATCAAGCCAAAAGGCTCGGCGAGGCCTCCAGCCTCGCCGAGGTTCCTTCCAGCCTCGCGGGGTTTCTTCCCCACGAAGCAAGCTCTGTCTCCGTGACAGAGTGTACATGGACTCTGCGCCCTCCACAGAGTCACGGGCGCGCCTACGCGTGGTGACGCCAGCGCCGCAGTTGCCGTTCTCGTGTATAAAGCAGTCAACAAGGCTGCACCAAGCAAAGGAGCTACAAGAATTGCCATTTTGGTGATAGGGAGACCATCTGCTGCTACGCTCCAAGGGCGACGTCACCGTGGGGCGCATCCCGAGCCCCAGCAGCGCCGGCCCACCGTCCTGGCTGGACGGTGGCCTTTCCAGCTTTGGTGACGCCGCTCCCTGCTATGGACCGCGTCCATGGAGTCTTCCTTTATCGTGCACCCGACCTCCTCCTTCGTCGCCATGTGGTAACCCTTCCCGCCTAGATATTTGGGGGAAGAGGTCCAAGACACCTATAAAAGGAGGGGGAGCACGTTCAGGCAAAGGGGATCTGAGATCTGGGGTTCTCTCTGGTTCCTTCGAGTTGGAGGGTCCGGTTCGAGGGTTCTGAGCGATAGCCATTGTTAGCTACCTCGAGCTCCTGAAGCTCCCCTTGTACTGTAACCTCTCCAAGCGGTGCAATACAACCAAGGCAGGACGTAGGGATTTTACCTCTCCAAGAGGGCCCTGAACCTGGGTAACATCGTGTGTTCATCTCTGTAGTGTCGTCCCACAGCGGTCTCGACAAGCGCTGTCGCCGAGGCACGTTGAGGGTTGCTTGATTCCGTGTTCAGCCCCTTACTCGATCCTTTACCTCGTGAGAAACACCCAGTTCCTGGGACAGATCTCCGACATTTTGGCGCGCCAGGTAGGGGGCTGAGGCGCATCTTCATCCTCGACACAGCCATGGCCGGCTCTCGCGCCGAACGTCTCGCTCGCCGGACGGCCAGCGCCGCCACTGCTCCTCCTGCTGGCAACCCGCGCGGCCGCCCGCGCGGACGCGCTGCTCCGGTGCGCCACGTCGACCCCGAGCCCCGCGTCGAGCATCCAGAGGACAACAACGACGACCGCGCCGAGGACGACCTCGGCGAAGAGGAAGCTTCCTCCCTGCACCCGTCGCAGGACCGCGCTGCCTACTCGCTGGGCCGCCCCGCGCCCAGCCCAGCAACTGCGCTTCTCATGGCGCAGGAGCTGCTGCAGTACCGCCCCACGCTGGAGGCTCAAGAAGCCTGGCTCAACCGCCTCTCCGAGCTCGTCGGCGCCGCTCGCGTCGCCGCTCCTGCACCGTCTCGTTCGCTGGTTCCCTCTACGCGCGTGGGGGACGTGGCGCACGGCGCACCTCCTGCACCCCCTCTTCATCCCGCGCCCGCTCCAGCTCCACCAGTTCCACCGCAACCTGCTCCAGCGGGGGCTCCTCCTCGCGACAACCGCGCTGCATCGCACGCATCATCGCCGCATGACTGCCAAATCGTGCAGCGAGCCCCCGAGGACGCACGCGTGAGCATCGAGCGCGGGCAGAATCGCCACAACCGCGCCGTCCAGGACATCGCCACCGCGGGGCGCCACCTCCGCGCCACCCTCGCCAACGGCGTGGTCACTTACGGCATGACGGCTGCGTTCACTCGCAGCCTTCGTCGCGTTGTCTGGCCGGTCAAGTTCAAGCCGGATCTTCCTCCGCGCTACGACGGCAAGAACAACCCCCTAGAGTTCCTGCAGCTCTACACTTTGGCCATCCAGGCCGCGGGGGGCGATGACAGAGTCATGGCGAACTGGTTCCCCATGGCCCTCAAGGACTCCGCATCCTCGTGGCTCACGAACCTCCCCGCTGAGTGTAGCGCCCCGACCCCGGAATTATACAGAGAGGCTATGTAATTGGCACAACCATCAAGGTATAACACAGAGATCGAGACTTGTGGAACAAATCTGGCACATTGCATGACTCTACGACACAAAACATATAGCAACTCATATAATGAGAAGAATACAAATATTACACATCAAAAGGTCACAGACCATCAATTCAACAAGCGGAAGCGGGTAGTGTTGTCTAACAACAAGAAACAAATATATGGCCTAAGAGGCCTACAATAAACATCACCCAAGCCAGCTTGTTACACGGTCCCAAGCTGCCACCTGGGAACCCCAGACTAGTAGTCGACGTCAACGAAGAACCCGCCTAGCGGCTCGGTGTCGTCCTCCTCTGAAATACAAAAATCATAGAGGCAGCAAAGAGAGACTGAGTACGATGTACTCGCAAGTTTAGTAGGGCGATATAGGCCCAATGACTGACGGAGGCTCTAAAGCTGTTTATATAGTTATTTTGCATAAAGCTAGTTTTAGATAAACTGAAATATAAATGACACATGGCATTCGTCTACTCAGAATACTTTTCATAAAGGGGATAACGGAGTAACTTTGTCATCAATGGTTCTCATCGAACCCTTTTTGTCACAAACACACTCATCTCCACCAAGGCACCCCCTCGAACCACCCTCGAGGAAATGAACCTTTAACACCCGTGATTATGCAACCTTTAGCTGCCATATCAATTAGGTTAAGATTCTCTATGATCTTATCGTCTATTCCCAAGTTGTCCATAACCGTGGACACAGCTTTTCGAAAAGATTAACCCTGCAGGGGTGTACTAATTTACCCATTGGTACCGTCCGGCTCACCTGAGTGGCCCTCTTCCGGGGAAGACCGGCAAGCGGGCGCGGTTAAACCTTTACCTCACGTGAGAATATCCAAGAGTCATCTGTGGCCACAGGACAGGTTCAGCGCTCCCAGCGCCCTGCCCCATCGCCACGCCCTAAACACAAATCCTCATCAACATCATCTTTCCACTCACACGCAAATGGAAAACCGAACTAGAGGACCCTTGGATACGCCCACACAAGTTATTCAGTTAGTAAGGCGCCCATACACCCACCAATGGCAGCACGCTCGTCTTGGTTCAAGAGGTAAAGAACTCGCACCTAGGGGCTAGAGTGAGGCAAAACACCATCCCCGATGGCAACTCACCCAAGCCGTCTTAGCATTTTAATTAATCATCACAATTATCCTCCTTGCCCGAATCATTCCATTAACATCAACAATTATGGAAGTAATAACGGACATAAAGCATCTATTTAAGCATAGCTAAGCAAATGAATACAACAATTCTATCTTTATCTCGGCCAACACTTCAACCCTAGGTTTCATAGGTAGGGATACATGTGATTGGCTCGGGGAAGAACATGCATTCATAGGATATTCTATTATTTACCAAAGAGACATTTGAACCGTATGCAATATTATGGTGGATAAAATAATTTGATAAAATCATAGGATGCTAAAATGCCAAGAAGGTTAGGTTATCTCTTGCCTTGCTGCCCGGTCGTGAAGTACTGATCGTCGGGGTAAGTAGAGAGACCCTCGACTCCGGAATCTATCGATACCCAAAAGAAATACAAAGCACACATAAATCACAAGAACACAAGATGCAATGATCAAACACATGATGACATGTCCACTTGATGCAAAGATTCCATTATATAACTTAAGGGCACAATTAAATGGGGAGCCAAATAGTTAGGGAAAATATTTGGAAGCAACCCCACATTTAGCTTAGTGACCACGTTCTTCATAAATTATTGAATTATTAGAGAAGTGGCTCAAGATGCATGAACATGACATGAAAATGGTTAGGGTTTATCATTCCGGTCAATTCGGTAATTTATTTGTAATTTTCGGAGCACCGATGAATAAATAGCAATTTAGTTACTTATTTGGATTTATATCTTTTATCCAATTCAAGATTAATAACAAAGTCCAAATTCTTGGCATGAGATGATATTAACATGATCAGAAATCATTCAACAGCTGATCAAATTGGTATAACATTTGCAAGATTTGAAAAGAAAGAAGTTAAATTACAAAGATCACAAAGTTTTACATTTGGTTCGGAAATCATCCGGATTGGTCCGGAATATTCCGGATGGTCCGGAATAATCCGGGCTCATTCCGAGCCAAATCCGAGGTGACCTCAAAATCTTTCGGTTAGGGTTTCGGAATTCGTCCGGAAATGTCCGGAAAAATCCGGTCGACCCGGAATCGATCCGGAATATTCCGGGTGATTCCGGACGGCTCGAATCCTGGGCAAAACGCGATGGCGGCGGCGGCGACCCGTGGTGAGAAAGCAAGAGAGGGAGAGGGGGAGCGAGAGAGGGCTAGCAAGCACGCATGCCTCACCTTGTGTACTAAGAAGGAGTCGGCGTTGGCGGGGAGAGGCCGGAGTCGCGGGAATCGGTCCGGGCGGCCAGCGGCCGAGGTCGATGAGGTCGAGGACACACACGCCGGGACTGGTCCTCCCGGCTCGGTTCCTCCGGTGGGGAGGGAGAGGAGGTCTAGGCGGAGGTGCTGGCGGCGGCCGTTCGTCCCGGGGAGCTCCAACGGCGGCGAATCGACAGCGATGGCGGCGGCACTATGGAGGGCTTCCTAGGGAGCTCGGGAGAGAAGGAGGGGAACGAGGAGAGCAGGGGGGGTCGAAGGCGCTGTGGCGGGCGTCTTTGACCGCACGGGGGCCACAGCGTCGAGCGACATGGGCAAGGGGAGCAGGTGGCGTCGGGCGGCATGGCGCCAGTGCTCCCTGTCGCCACTGTGCTTCATCCGGAATTTTCCGGAAAAGCCCGGAAAATTCCGACTGGTCCGGATTTGATCCGGAAAAATCCGGGTCATTCCGGATGACCACAAAAATGGCAGAAAGGCCAGATTTTAAAAGGGCACCAAAACAATTCCAGAATATATGCAAAAATTCTGGGAGTTTCTCCACAAGATAAACAACTCATCATACATTTATCTAGGCTTTTGAGCAAGGTGGCATGGCTCACAAATAGACAAAAGCTTTGAACCACATTTTAGGGCCTAAGGAAGTTGGAAACAAAATGGAACCCATCCATTTGGTTCTTGTGCACTTGAGGTGAACTTAGGAAGTGTGTTGGACCATAAGGTCACCTGTCATGACATGGTTAACACCATAGTTTGCATTTCAAAGAAGTAAAGGTTTTTGGGAAGTTTTGGCTTCCCTCATTTCCTTGTTTTCCCATTTAGGGTTTGTTCACAAAAGCAATTTAAAGATATGCCATGATGCAAACACGAATGCAAAAAGTGGAAAAATTCTTCGTATTTTTCATTACCAAGCTAGGGCTGTTACAACTCTACCCCCTTACAAGAATCTCGTCCCGAGATTCTAGGCTTGAGTGAAGAAGGCGGGGTATTCCTGACGAAGACTAGTTTCTCGCTCCCATGTGGCTTCTTCTTCGGAATGGTTAGACCATTGGACCTTGAGAAACTTGATGGACTTGTTGCGGGTTTTCCTTTCCGCTTCATCCAAGATGCGGATAGGATGCTCGCGATAGGTCAAATCCTCTTAAATGTCCAAAACCTCATGATCAACCCCACGGATGGGATCCTTGAAGCACCGGCGGAGTTGGGAAACATGGAACACATCATGGACATCCGGGAAGTTGGAGGGCAACTCAAGTTGATAGGAGAGATCTCCTCGCTTGGCTAGGATGGTGAAAGGGCCAACATAGCGGGGTGCTAATTTGCCCTTGATTCCGAAACGACGGACGCCTCGGAGAGGAGAGACTCGAAGATAGGCCTTGTCACCAATTTCATAGTGGACCTCTTGATGATGCTTGTCATAATAGCTTTTCTGACGAGATTGAGCAGCCTTGAGATTTTCTGGAATGACACGGACCTTCTCTTTGGCTTCCTTTATCACATCAGGACCGAAGAGTGACCTCTACCCGGTTTCTGACCAATTGAGAGGAGTCCGGAATTTCCTTCCATAAAGGACCTCGAAGGGAGCCATTTGCAAACTGGCTTAGTAGCTATTGTTGTAGGAGAACTCGGCGAGAGGGAGGTACCTTTCCCAACTTTTGCCGAAAGAGATGACACAAGCCCGAAGCATGTCCTCAAGAACTTGATTCACCCTTTCAGTTTGACCATCGGTTTGAGGGTGATAGGCGGTGCTGAAATTGAGACGGGTTCCAAGAGCCGTTTGGAAACTTTGCCAAAACTTGGACACAAATAAGCTTACACGGTCAGAGATGATCCGCAAAGGAACCCCGTGCAAAGGGACAATCTGGGCCATATACAAGTCGGCAAGTTGGCTTGCTCGAATATCATCACGGACCGGAAGGAAATGGGCAACCTTTGACAACCGGTCGATGATGACCCAAATAGCATTGTTGCCCTTTTGTGACCTTGGAAAACCGGTGATGAAATCCATACCAACTTCATCCCATTTCCACTTGGGAATGGCTATGGGGCGAAGGGTGCCGGCTGGCCTTTGATGTTCCGCCTTCACTCGGCGACAGACGTCGCATTCCGCAACATACTCGGCGATCTCGCGCTTCATGCAAGACCACCAGAATTGAGGGCGAAGATCTTGATACATTTTTGTGCTACCCGGATGAATAGAGATGGGTGACTCATGGGCTTCAGAAAGGATCAACTCCCTCATATTTCCACTCTTGGGCACCACTAGACGGTCACCGAAATAGACCACACCCTTGTCATCCACCAAGAAACAGGCCGCCTTCCCATTAGCTATCTTTTCTTTGATCTCGAGGATTTCAGCGTCATTTTGCTGGGCGGCCTTGATATCATCCTCGAGACTGGATTTGATCTCAAGGTTAGCTAGAAAACTCGAAGGAACAATTTCCAGATTCAATTTAGCAAATTCCTCGTGGAGGGCCGGTTGCGCCTTTTCAACCATCACGATATTGCAATAGGCTTTGCGGCTTAGAGCATATGCCACGACATTTGCCTTGCCGGGCTGATAATTGAGAGTCACATCATAGTCTTTTATCAATTCCAGCCATCTGCTCTGCCTCAAATTCAGATCCGGCTGGGTGAATAGATATTTCAGACTTTGATGGTCGGAGTAGATCTCGCAACGGTTGCCCAAGAGGTAGGGCCTCCATTGCTTCAGAGCATGTACCACGGCGGCAAGCTCCAAATCATGAGTGGGATAATTTTGCTCGTGTGGCTTGAGTTGACGGGAGGCATAGGCGACCACATGGCCTTCTTGCATCAAGACATAGCCCAAGCCTTGGAGAGATGCATCACAATAGACGACAAAGTCCTTGTCGGTGTCGGGAAGGACAAGCACCGGAGTGGTAGTGAGCTTGACCTTGAGGGTTTGGAAACTCTCTTCAGCCTTGTCTGACCACACAAATTGTTTGCCTTTCTTGAGTAGCTCAGTCAGCGCCTTGGCTATTTTAGAAAAGCCCTCGATAAATCGGCGGTAATAACCCACCAATCCAAGGAAACTTCGGATATCTTTGACAGATTTGGGAGTTGGCCAATCCAGGATTGCCTGAATCTTGTCTAGTATCACCGCTACCCCGGCAGCGGACACCACATGACCGAGAAAGATGAGCTCCTTTAAGCCAAAACTCACATTTAGAGAACTTGGCATAGAGGCGATGATAACGGAGCTTGGTCAAAACAAGTCGGAGATGCTCAGCATGTTCGTCTTCGGTCTTAGAGTACACAAGGATGTCATCGATGTAGATGATGACGAACTTGTCGAGGTACTCATGGAAGATGGAGTTCATTAGCCTCATGAATGTAGCCGGAGCATTAGTGAGGCCGAAAGACTTGACGGTGTACTCATACAACCCATAGCGGGTAGTGAAGGCCGTCTTCGGAATATCCTCCTTTCGGATTTTTATTTGATGGTAGCCTGACCTCAAATCCATCTTGGAGAACACCGTGGCACCAGCCAGTTGATCGAACAAGTCGGTTATCCGAGGAATTGGATACTTGTTCTTGATGGTCACCGCATTAAGAGGGCGGTAGTCAACGACCAGACGAGGAACATTTGTATCCCTCTTCTTGACAAAGATAACCGGGCAGCCCCAAGGTGAGCTACTCGGCCGGATGAATTCTTTTTCCAGCAGCTCATCAAGCTGCTTCTTCAATTCAGCTAGCTCTTCCGTTGGCATACGGTAGGGCGTTTTGGAAACTGGAGCGGTTCCCGGAACCAACTCGATCACAAACTCCACGCTGCGATCCGGTGGCATGCCGGGCAATTCCTCCGGAAAAACATCGGGGAAATCGCACACCACAGCGACTTCCGACATATCAGGAGGGGTGATTCCTTCCAGGAAATATAGACTGATCTCCGGCGAAAGGGGAGTGGCTGCGGAAGGAGTTGCAGAAGTTGGGGACCAGTAACGCACTTCCCCATACCTTGGGTGGAACACTGTGACAGTCTTGGCAGCACAATCCAGGTTGGCCTGATATTTTACTAGCCAATCCATGCCTAGAATAACATCGATACCCTCTGACCTCAGGGCTATCAATGAGAACGGAAAAGGGACCGACCCTACGGCTATTTGAACATCAGGAGATATCCAATTGGTACGCCAACTAGAGCCGGGTGTCTTTACCACTAACGGGGAATCCATCATTGCAAACGGTATTTGATGGTTGTGTGCATATGATATGGATATGAACGAATGCGAAGCTACAGAATCAAATAATACTGAAGCTGGATATGTATTGATTCGAAGCGTACCCATAAGGACTCCGGGGTCCTCCTCAACGCCTTCAGCCGAAACGTGGTTCAGGCGGCCACGGCTGACGGTGGTAGCCTTGGCGGCTGGGGTAGAGGGAGCCGGTGCAGGTACTGAGGGAGCCGGTGCCTTCTGGGGACACTCCCTGGAGTAGTGCCCCGGCTGGCCACAAGCAAAGCAAGTGAGCCCCGATGGTGCAGGTAGTCGAGGACGAAAACCGCCTCCAGCCGCACCCAAGGTCGAAGTAGCTGGGCGAGGCGGAGGTGGCAGGTACCCGGTGGGCTTCGGCGCGAAGGGCGCCTTTGGCACAGCACTGAAAGGCACGAAGACCTTGCGCTTCTTGCCCTCGGAGGAGGAGGAGCTCTGGTGATCGGTGGAAACTGGCCTCTTAGAAGCCTCTAGCTCCTTCCTGCCTTGCTCCATGGTGAGAGCCTGGTTGTAGAGCTCTTGGTAGGAGGTGAACTTGAAGGGTAGGAGCTCGTATCGGAGACGAGGGGCGAGCCCCTAGCGAAAGAGGTATTGCTTGTCTTCGTCATTTGTCACGTCTCGAGGGGCGTAACGGGAGAGGTGGTTGAACTCCCGTCCATAGGACTGGACGTCCGTGCGTCCCTGGGTTAGGTCCAGGAACTCCCGCCTCTTGAGCTCGAGGATGGGCTTGGGGATGTACGCCGCACGGAAGGCGGAGCGGAACTCCTCCCAAGTGACAACATGGCCCGCGGCAACCATTGCCACGTGGCTCTCCCACCAGGAGCCGGCGGCCCCTTCCAGAAGGTAGGTGGCGAAGTTGACATGCTCCGCCGCCGGGACGTGAAGAGCGGCAAACTTGCGCTCTATGGCCCGAAGCCAATCATCCGCATCAAGCGGCTCCTTAGCTTCAGAGAAGGTAGGAGGTTGGGACCGCAGGAACTGGTTGAGGGTGGTGCAGTCCGTATTCCTCCTGGCCCCTTGCTGGACCAGCTGCTCGAGCAACAGCTCATTGCGCAGACGGTTTTGTTCGATAGCCATCATAACCTCTGCCATTGAGGGTGGCGGTGGTGGATCAGGGTTGCTATGTTCCCCACGACGGGTAGGATCCATTCTGAAGAATTGGAACAACGACAAGTTAGTAACCAACCCTGACAGACAAGATAGATCATTGGTTGCTCCCAGATATAGTTAAAGAAGAAGCATAAACACCAAAGACAGATTTAGCCAACCACGGTGACATCACGTCATCGAGGCGATATCAAACGGATATAACGGACTCGAGGCATAACTGGACGGTAAGAACCCAAACCCCGAGAACCTAAACGTCGACACCAAGCACAAAACAAATAGAGGTAAGAATCAGAGTAGAGCGAGTTGGATGAGAAGCAAAAAGAATCCTAAGAAGGTTTTCACAACTCATTTTTAAGTTATAAATAATTTTCACTAGACTCGACATCGACCAAAAGAAAGGGTTTCCTACAGGCAGTCCTGCTCTGATACCAACTTGTAGCGCCCCAACCCCGGAATTATACAGAGAGGCTATGTAATTGGCACAACCATCAAGGTATAACACAGAGATCGAGACTTGTGGAACAAATCTGGCACATTGCATGACTCTACGACACAAAACATATAGCAACTCATATAATGAGAAGAATACAAATATTACACATCAAAAGGTCACAGACCATCAATTCAACAAGCGGAAGCGGGTAGTGTTGTCTAACAACAAGAAACAAATATATGGCCTAAGAGGCCTACAATAAACATCACCCAAGCCAGCTTGTTCTACGGTCCCAAGCTGCCACCTGGGAACCCCAGACTAGTAGTCGACATCAACGAAGAACCCACCTAGCGGCGCGCTGTCGTCCTCCTCTGAAATACAAAAATCATAGAGGCAGCAAAGAGAGATTGAGTACGATGTACTCGCATTAGTAGGGCGATATAGGCCCAATGACTGACGGAGGCTCTAGAGCTGTTTATGTAGTTCTTTTGCATAAAGCTAGTTTTAGATAAACTGAAACATAAATGACACATGGCATTCGTCTACTCAGAATACTTTTCATAAAGGGGATAAGGGAGTAACTTTGTCATCAATGGTTCTCATCGAACCCTTTTTGTCACAAACACACTCATCTCCACCAAGGCACCCCCTCGAACCACCCTCGAGGAAATGAACCTTTAACACCCGTGATTATGCAACCTTTAGCTGCCATATCAATTAGGTTAAGATTCTCTATGATCTTATCGTCTATTCCCAAGTTGTCCATAACCGTGGACACGGCTTTTCGAAAAGATTAACCCTGCAGGGGTGTACTAATTTACCCATTGGTACCGTCCGGCTCACCTGAGTGGCCCTCTTTCGGGGAAGGCCGGCAAGCGGGCGCGGTTAAACCTTTACCTCACGTGAGAATATCCAAGAGTCATCTGTGGCCACAGGACAGGTTCAGCGCTCCCAGCGCCCTGCCCCATCGCCACGCCCTAAACACAAATCCTCATCAACATCATCTTTCCACTCACACGCAAATGGAAAACCGAACTAGAGGACCCTTCGATACGCTCGCACAAGTTATTCAGTTAGTAAGGCGCCCATACACCCACCAATGGAAGCACGCTCGTCTTGGTTCAAGAGGTAAAGAACTCGCACCTAGGGGCTAGAGTGAGGCAAAACACCATCCCCGATGGCAACTCACCCAAGCCGTCTTAGCATTTTAATTAATCATCACAATTATCCTCCTTGCCCGAATCATTCCATTAACATCAACAATTATGGAAGTAATAACGGACATAAAGCATCTATTTAAGCATAGCTAAGCAAATGAATACAACAATTCTATCTTTATCTCGGCCAACACTTCAACCCTAGGTTTCATAGGTAGGGATACATGTGATTGGCTCGGGGAAGAACATGCATTCATAGGATATTCTAATATTTACCAAAGAGACATTTGAACCGTATGCAATATTATGGTGGATAAAATAATTTGATAAAATCATAGGATACTAAAATGCCAAGAAGGTTAGGTTATCTCTTGCCTTGCTGCCCGGTCGTGAAGTACTGATCGTCGGGGTAAGTAGAGAGACCCTCGACTCCGGAATCTATCGATACCCAAAAGAAATACAAAGCACACATAAATCACAAGAACACAAGATGCAATGATCAAACACATGATGACATGTCCACTTGATGCAAAGATTCCATTATATAACTTAAGGGCACAATTAAATGGGGAGCCAAATAGTTAGGGAAAATATTTGGAAGCAACCCCACATTTAGCTTAGTGACCACGTTCTTGATAAATTATTGAATTATTAGAGAAGTGGCTCAAGATGCATGAACATGACATGAAAATGGTTAGGGTTTATCATTCCGGTCAATTCGGTAATTTATTTGTAATTTTCGGAGCACCGATGAATAAATAGCAATTTAGTTACTTATTTGGATTTATATCTTTTATCCAATTCAAGATTAATAACAAAGTCCAAATTCTTGGCATGAGATGATATTAACATGATCAGAAATCATTCAACAGCTGATCAAATTGGTATAACATTTGCAAGATTTGAAAAGAAAGAAGATAAATTACAAAGCTCACAAGGTTTTACATTTGGTTCGGAAATCATCCGGATTGGTCCGGAATATTCCGGATGGTCCGGAATAATCCGGGCTCGTTCCGAGCCAAATCCGAGGTGACCTCAAAATCTTTCGGTTGGGGTTTCGGAATTCGTCCGGAAATGTCCGGAAAAATCCGGTCGACCCGGAATCGATCCGGAATAATCCGGGTGATTCCGGACGGCTCGAATCCTGGGCAAAACGCGACGGCGGCGGCGGCGACCCGCGGTGAGAAAGCAAGAGAGGGAGAGGGGGAGCGGGAGAGGGCTAGCAAGCACGCATGCCTCACCTTGTGTACTAAGAAGGAGTCGGCATTGGCGGGGAGAGGCCAGAGTCGCGGGAATCGGTCCGGGCGGCCGGCGGTCGAGGTCGACGAGGTCGAGGACACACACGCCGGGACTGGTCCTCCCGGCTCGGTTCCTCCGGTGGGGAGGGAGAGGAGGTCTAGGCGGAGGTGTTGGCGGCGGCCGTTGGCGGCGGCACTACGGAGGGCTTCCTAGGGAGCTCGGGAGAGAAGGAGGGGAACGAGGAGAGCAGGGGGGTCGAAGGCGCTGTGGCGGGCGTCTTTGACCGCACGGGGCCACGGCGTCGAGCGGCATGGGCAAGGGGAGCAGGTGGCGTCGGGCGGCATGGCGCCAGTGCTCTCTGTCGCCACTGTGCTTCATCCGGAATTTTTCGGAAAAGCACGGAAAATTCCGACTGGTCCGGATTTGATCCGGAAAAATCCGGGTCATTCCGGATGACCACAAAAATGGCAGAAAGGCCATATTTTAAAAAGGGCACCAAAACAATTCCAGAAAATATGCAAAAAAATTCTGGGAGTTTCTCCACAAGATAAACAACTCATCATACATTTATCTAGGCTTTTGAGCAAGGTGGCATGGCTCACAAATAGACAAAAGCTTTGAACCACATTTTAGGGCCTAAGGAAGTTGGAAACAAAATGGAACCCATCCATTTGGTTCTTGTGCACTTGAGGTGAACTTAGGAAGTGTGTTGGACCATAATGTCACCTGTCATGACATGGTTAACACCATATTTTGCATTTCAAAGAAGTAAAGGTTTTTGGGAAGTTTTGGCTTCCCTCATTTCCTTGTTTTCCCATTTAGGGTTTGTTCACAAAAGCAATTTAAAGATATGCCATGATGCAAACACGAATGCAAAAAGTGGAAAAATTCTTCGTATTTTTCATTACCAAGCTAGGGCTGTTACACTGAGTCCATCAACACCTGGGAGGATCTCTGCCAGTGCTTCGTCACGAATTTCAAGGGCACGCACGAGCGCGGCCTCACGTACAACGACCTCCGCGGCGTACGCCAGAAGCCTGGCGAGACCCTCCGCAAGTACATCCAGCGCTTCAGCCAGGTGCGCAACAACATCCCCAACACCACCGACGCACAAGTCATTTCGGCCTTCCAGGCTGGAGTCACGGACGTGCGAATGCTCGAGAAGCTTGGCATCCATGACAACATCACCACCGTTGTCAAGCTCTTCGATATGGCGGACAAGTGCGCCAAGGCTGAGGAGGGCCGCTTGTTCGTCAAGAACGAGCCAGGGGACCCTGCCGAGGGATCCAAGAAGAAGAAATCCACCGAGAAGCGCAAGACCACTGTGGTCCTCGCAGCTGAACCTGACGCCAAGCAGCCTCGCGCTGCCGCTCCAGCCGCGGGTCCCGAGACAAAGATGACCGCCCCTTCTGCGTCTACAACAACAGGCATTCCCATGCCACCGAGGACTGCTACGACCTCAAGAGGCTTCGCGAGGCTCGCGAGGCTCGCTAGTCTCGCGAGCGGCAGCAAGGACGCGGCGGCCGTGGCGGCGGCCGCGGGGGGCGATGCTGGAACAACAATAACTACGACGACAACTACCAGCAGAACCCTCAAGCCAACGCCGTCCAGCCCACGAACGACAACCTCACTGCCGAGACTCCTGAGGGCTACCAGGTGCCCCGCGGGGCCGCTTGCATCCTCGGTGGGGATCAGGCCCCCAGCTCTAACCGCCACTTCAAGAAACTTGCTCGCGAGGTCGCGGCAGCGCTTCCCGGGGTTGAGGCCTCCAGGCCCCTCAAGTGGTCCCAGTACCACATCACCTTTGACTCCAGCGACCACCCCAAGTCCATTTCGACTGTTGGCACCATCCCGCTGGTCTGCACCCCCACCATCAACAACATCGCAGTCTCTAAGACGCTCATCGATGGGGGTGCAGGCCTCAACGTCATCTCTGTCGAGACTTTCGAGAAGCTTCTGGTGCCTTACGAGCGGCTCATGCCCACCAGGCCCTTCTCGGGGGTGACAGAGGGTCTCACGACCCCTTTGGGGCAAGTGAGGCTCGCGGTCACCTTCGGCACGCAAGCCAATTACCACACTGAGCTGATCGACTTCGACGTCGCGCACATCGGCCTGCCCTACAACGCCATCCTCGGCTACCCCGCCCTCGCAAAGTTCATGGCGGTGACCCACCACGCCTAAAACCTCGTCAAGCTTCCTGGCTCGGGTGGCACCATCGTCATCCGCGGCATGGTCTCAGACGCTCTGTACGCTGCGCAAGCGGCCTACAAGGCTGCCGCGGTGGCGTCCCCCGCTGACAAGGATGAGGAACCCCTCCCGAGCCCCCCCGCGAAGAAGAAGCAGCTGTTCTCTCAGGAGAAGGCCGCGACGAAGTAGGTGCCTCTTGAGGCAAACGGCTCGGGGGCTAGCGTCACCATCGGCGCCAACTTGCCTCCCAAATAGGAAAGCGCGCTCGTCGCCTTCCTCAGGGCAAACTCTGACATGTTCGCATGGACACCGTCAGATATGTACGGTGTACCGAGGGAGGTGATCGAGCACCACTTAGCAGTGTGTCCAAACGCACGCCCCGTGAACCAAAAGGCGCGGCGCCAGGCGCCAGAGAAGCAAGAGTTCATCGTTCAAGAAGTAGAGAAGTTCAAGAAAGCTAGCATCATCAAAGAATTTGTCCATCCCACTTGGCTCTCCAATGGTGTGGTCGTCCCCAAGCACACCGGAGGAAGCCGCCTCTGCATCGACTTCACCGACCTCAACAAAGCTTGCCCCAAGGACCCTTATCCCCTCCCGAGGATCGACCAGATCGTGGACTCCACCGCCGGCTGCGCACTCCTCTGTTTTCTGGATGCCTTCTCAGGCTATCACCAGATCAAGATGGCGAAGGAGGACGAGGAGAAGACAGCATTTCTCACCCCTTGTGGTGTGTTTTGCTACGTCTGCATGCCTTTCGGCCTGAAAAATGCCGGTGCCACTTTCCAGCGCCTCATGAGGATCGCCTTGTGGGCTCAAATGGGAAGGAATGCAGAGGCCTACGTCGACGACATCGTGGTCAAGACCCGCGAGAAGGACACGCTCATCAAGGACCTCGAGGAGACCTTTGCCAACCTGCGCAAGGTAAACATCAAGCTGAACCCCGCCAAGTGCGTCTTCGGGGTCCCTTCAGGCAAACTCCTCGGGTTCCTGGTGTCTCATCGTGGCATCGAAGCAAATCCCGACAAGATCAGGGCTATAGAAGAGATGCAGCCTCCTCGTCGCCTCAAGGACATGCAACGCTTAGCGGGATGTATGGCCAGCCTTGGCCAGTTCATCTCCAAGTTCGGCGAGAGGGCGCTGCCATTTTTAAGATCATGAAGAGGTCTGGTCATTTCAAGTGGACCCCTGAAGCGGCAAAGGCCTTCGAGGACCTGAAAAAATATCTGGCGAGCCCAGCCATCATGGTTGCCCCACGCCAGGCCAAATCCTACTGCCTCCACGACGGAGACCTGTACCGTAAGCGCCCCAATGGGGTTACATTGCGGTGCGTCACTACCGAGGAAGGCCACCTGCTCATCAACGACATCCACAGTGGAGAGTGCGGCCACCATTCATCCTCACGCACCCTCGCAGGCAAGGTCTTCCAGAGCGGCTGCGGCCTTCTGCATCGCCGCCGTGCGGCAGCTGAGGTCGACGGGCGCCGTCACGGCCTCGAGGTCGAGGGAAGGCTGAAGCCTCGTGAGGTTGGCAAAGATGCGGCAAGTGGCGAGGACGAGGAGATCGTGGCTCTCCTCCACGACGCGGTCGTCGAGGCTCTTCGCGGTCTCTTCAAGCTTCGTGAGGAATCGCTCTAAGAAGAACGCGTACCCGGCGTCGTCGTCGTTCCACTCTGCGGTGAAGGAGGGGACCTCGGTCCCCAGGTGTTCCCCGACAGCACGCGCGCGGGACACCAGGTCATGGAGCATGCGCTGGCGCGACATGGATCGGGCGATCTGCGCGTTGCGCTGTGCCTCCTCCGCGGCGTCTGCGACCGGCCCCACCTGCTGGTGGAGCTCGCTCAGGTCCTTCTCCAGGGCGGCGACTTTCTCTTCCGCGCGAGCCTGAGCCTCCCTGGCGCTCTGAAGGCGGGAGGCCATCTGCTTCTCCCCCTTCTCGAGCCCCTTGATGCGGTTCTGGAGTTCATTGCGCTTCGTCGTGAAGCGCTCCTCCTGCTTCTTGGCCTTCTCGTCGAAACTCTTGGAGAGATCTTGGCGGATGAGCTTGACCTTGTCGTCGGCCTCCTCCCGCATTTTCTTCTGCTTTGCCGCGAGGCTGGCGTTGGCCTTCTCGAGGCGCTCCGCGTAGGTGGCCTCGTCCTGGGCCACCTGACTCTCGCGAGCCCGCAGCGTTTCCTCGCGGGTGGCCTGGTCCCTCTCGAGCTGCTGGACCTGCTCCTCGCGCCGGCGCAGTTCCTCCTCTCGGGGGGAGAGCTCTCCCTCGCGTCGCGTCAGCTCCGCTTCGCGCTGCTTCAGCTGCTCCCCACGGGCGTCCAGCCTCTCGCGGAGCTCCTTCAAGCTGTCCTCTACGACTTTGGAGTCCATGATGAATTTTTGCTCTGCGGCCGCAATCTCCTGTTGCTTGGAGGCGGTTTCCGCCTCGAGAGCCTCCCGCGCGGCGTCCAGTTCCGCCATGGTCTCCGCCGCCTCCCGCTTCACGTTGTCGCGGGTCTCCTTGGCGAAGCGCATCGCCTCTTCACGCGCCGCCCGGGCCGCCGCATCCTGCCGGCGGCAGTTCTCCACCCTCTCGCGGAGGAGGGCCCAGGCTTCGTCAAGCCTCGCCCGCTCCTCCGCCCTGGCGAGTTCTTCTTCGGCGTACTGCGTCTCCAGCTTGTCGAGCGTCTGCCACGCTTGGCTGAAGACGGAGCTGCGGCAAGCTGCGTCGCGGCGCGGCTCCCGCAGCGCCAAATTCCCCGCATCGCCGCGGGGTGCAGAGACCTCGACGCTTGTCGAGGTACCCAAGGCACCTTGCCTCGGGCTCACGGCGGCGCCTGATGCGGCCTGGGGGCTCGTGTGGGAGCCTCCTTCGCCGCCCGCGTTAGGAGCCCTCTGGCGGCTGGGCGTCCTCTCGTCCCCGGCTCCGGCGTCCGTGGGCTCTGGAGGCGTTTCCTCCTCCTGCCCTCCGGGGGCAGATTCAGCTCCCCCTGTGGTGGCCGCGCCTGCCGCGGCCTCGGGCTCGTCAGCCCCTCTTGTGGAGGCCTCTCCAGCCCCCCCTCTGGTGGCCGCGCCTGCCGCGGCCTCGGGCTCGTCAGTCCCTCTTGCGGAGGCCTCTCCATCCGGAGACGATTCCACGGTGTCCTCTTGGGCCCTCGCCTCGACTGGCCTCTCCGAGGCTCCTGCGGCCTCGGTCGTTGCCTCTTCCTCCGCAGCCTCCTGCCGTATGGGAGGAGTGGCGGCCCGTACCGGCGACGGCGCCGCCTCTTCAACCTCCCCCTCCGCGCGGTGTTCATCCGCGGGAGGAGTAACCTCACGCCGCGGCTCGTCAACCGCAGGCGTCGCCACGGCGGCGCCAGCAATCTCCCCAAGCTTGCGGAGCCGTCGCCTCTTCGGCACCGCGAGGTTGCTGAAAAAAAGACAAACAGAAGATCCTTCAGGAGGGTATTCGAAAGCAAAATCCTAAAGGAAAGAAGAAGGACCAGGCCTTACTCGTCAGCCATCTTCCACACCCTCTTCTTCGCCTTCAGCTGGTGGGGGCTGCTTGCTCTGGCTCCTTCTCGGGGCGCTCCTGCCTCTTCGCGAGGAGCACCCCTCGCGGCCACGGTGTCCCTGTCGTGGGCAGACTTGGAGCGGGGCTCGCGGCGCCCTCCCTTGCCGCCGCTCTCCTCCTCCTCCTCCTCCGCGGTGCGTCGGGAGGGAGCTCCGCAAGAGGGATCCTCGTCGCTACTGGAGGAGATCACCTGGAGGTCCTCTTCAGGCGGTGCGCTCCTTGAGGAGCTCGCGAAGCCTCCCGAGTGGTTAGCGCCTCCCGAGGCCTCACCCTCGCCAGACTCCTCCGCCTCGTCTGATTCTGGTGATTCATCCATCTGCTCCAGCTCCGCCACCCACGGGTTGCTGCGGGGCCCGCGGTGTCCTTCGGGCATGATGCCCCATTCATCGAATGTGGGCAGGCTCCTGCGGTGCTCGCGCACATTCTCCTCCCCAAAGGTGAAGAGCGGCCTGGCCTCGTCGGCGCCTGGGGCTGGGATGGCCGCCGAAGTGAAGAGGGTCCCCATGACCTTGTCCAACACCTCCGGAGTGAAGTTGTCCGTGCACAGGCGCAACCTATCCTCCCGGCCTATGTACGTCCACATCGGTTCTGAATGCCACTGGAGGGGGGCGATGCGACGCCTCGTGAAGTCCTTCGCCACCATCTGGCCGGTGAGCCCGGCGTCGCGGAGCCCCCGCAGGCACTCGTACACCACGTCAAGCTTTGGGCCCTCGAAGCCCTCGCTCGCCCAGTGCGCCCACTTCTTCGGGGGTGCCACGGGCACATCCAGGAGAGGGTTCTTCACCTTGGTGTCGACGAAGAACCACCGCTGGCGAAAGTCGATCCTCCACCTTCTTCGTCACCTTGGTGATGGCATTCTCGCCGCTCCACGCGATGGGGATGTAATTCTTGCTCCTGGCGTCGGCGATGCGAAAGGAGACGCATCCGGTCAGCTCGTTCTGGGCGGTAGACCGGAGTGCGTAGAAGCTGCGGAAGAGCTCCACAGAAGGACAGATTCCGATGTAGGCCTCGCAGAGGTAGGCCAAGATGGAGAGGATGAGGATGGAGTTGGGATGAAGATGGAGAAGTTGGATCTGGTATGTCTCCAAAATCGCCTCGAGGAAGTCGGAGAAAGGAGGAGCGAGACCGGCGGAGAGAGTGTGAAGGAAGATGGGATAGTACCCCTCGCGAAGCTTCCTGCTGCTGGCCGGCTCCATGCGTGTGGCGCCGTGCTCGTTGGTCCTCGCGGCCACCAGGTGGCGCACCTTGTCAATCCCCGCCGAGTTGATGCGGGACCCCCGAAGCACCCCCTTGGGTTCAGCACTCCCCGAGCCAGCCTGCATCGGAGCCTTGCCCTTCTTGGGAGCGGCTGCTCTCTTGGGCGACATGGTTGTAGAGGAGAGGAGGATCCTGGAGGTGATGCGCTCGGGGAAGAAGGAGGCATTTGGGGGAAGTTTGCGGCGAAGTGATGAGCGTCGTCGTCGCGCGCAGGCTTTATTGACCAGTTACCAAGGGCGTGGCGGGCCCCACCGGGTCGCCCGTTGGAGCCGAGGAGATCGTGGCTTCGGGCGCAACCACTGCGCCCCACGTGTCATGGCCCAGGCAGGCATCGTTGGGCCCCCGACGCTTCACCTGCATCCGCGGACTCCGGCGTGCCCATCGTGGGCCCGGGGGCTACTGTCAGCACAGTGGAAACCAGGGTACCACGGGTCGGCCTGCCAGGGCCCACGACACTCTTCAGAAGATTTCGCTAAGGACCAGGCTCTCCAAGCCTGGCGAGCCTCGCGAGGGTTTTTTCCCTCGCGAGGGACCTCTCCTCGAGAGGGCATCTCGGATGCTCGGCGAGGATCAAGCCAAAAGGCTCGGCGAGGCCTCCAGCCTCGCCGAGGTTCCTTCCAGCCTCGCGGGGTTCCTTCCCCACGAAGCGAGCTCTGCCTCCGCGACAGAGTGCACATGGACTCTGCGCCCTCCACAGAGTCACGGGCGCGCTACGCATGGTGACGCCAGCGCCGCAGTTGCCGTTCTCGTGTATAAAGCAGTCAACAAGGCTGCACCAAGCAAAGGAGCTACAAGAATTGCCATTTTGGTGATAGGGAGACCATCTGCTGCTACGCTCCAAGGGCGACGTCACCGTGGGGCGCATCCCGAGCCCCAGCTGCGCCGGCCCACCGTCCTGGCTGGTCGGTGGCCTTTCCAGCTTTGGTGACGCCGCTCCCTGCCATGGACCGCGTCCATGGACTCTCCCTTTATTGTGCACCCGACCTCCTCCTTCGTCGCCATGTGGTAACCCTTCCCGCCAAGATATTTGGGGGAAGAGGTCCAAGACACCTATAAAAGGAGGGGGAGCACGTTCAGGCAAAGGGGATCTCAGATCTGGGGTTCTCTCTGGTTCCTTCGAGTTGGAGGGTCCGGTTCGAGCTCCTGAAGCTCCCCTTGTACTGTAACCTCTCCAAGCAGTGCAATACAACCAAGTCAGGATGTAGGGGTTTTACCTCTCCAAGAGGGCCTTGAACCTGGGTAACATCGTGTGTTCATCTCTGCAGTGTCGTCCCACAGCGATCTCGACGAGCGCCGTCGCCGAGGCACGTTGAGGGTTGCTTGATTCTGTGTTCAGCCCCTTACTCGATCCTTTACCTCGTGAGAAACACCTAGTTCCTGGGACAGATCTCTGACACGTGCGGGTCGGGCCGATGCGGGACAAAGCGAAGCGGTACGTGTTCCTCTTGTTCTCTTGTGGTGGCAGTTCAGCATAAATACGTCAAGTACTAGGGGCAGCTCCATATAACGATTCGTTTTTAAGTTGGGAGCTGCGGGAAGCTGCGGGAAGTTGCCCCGGACGTGCTTCTCAGCTTGTAGTGCAAATGGTCCAAACGCTTAATAAAGCCCAGACTTCAAAATAAAGTGTTTGGCATATCTTCTGCTTCTAAAGACCCAAAAGCTGTATAAACAGAAGCTCTAGCCCAGACAAACAGGCCCTTAGTGATGAATGAACTTTAAACAAAAAAAATACTTAGTGATGAATGATGATAGCCTTGCAGTCCTCTTCTACTATCACTGTACTATTCCCATTCATAATAACCACAGGGCCTTCTAAGACATGGCCCTAACCCAAATTCTCGAGCTTGTATAGCGGAGTTGCCATCCGTATGAAAAATAAATTTTGCATGAATTTTCTTGCGCTTGGTCGATATTGGTGTCAGTTCATGAGGTTGTAAAGTGTTCGTGGCACCAACAACCTGGACTCTCACATCACATATGTCACGGCTGCTACGACTACCTCACCTGCTCCATCGACTACAGCTACGTCACCTGATGAGGAGGACCCACCGTCACCACAGCTGGCGCCAGGAAGACCAGTGCGGCGTCGCCAGCCGAGCAGGCTACTGGACCCCAGGGATTGGGTCCTTAAATAGAAAAGACCCCGAGGGAGATCGGCATGACATGACTGATACCTGAAACTCCTCTTTCTACTTTCCTCTCTGAACTTGTATTTCTCTCTCACCTTCCTCTTTCCCCTGTACCTGCAACTCTGTTTCGAACCCAGATCTGAGAGAGAAGTGTGAGCCGAAAGTAGAGCGTTACATTTGGTATTCAGAGCAAGGCTAGATCGGGAGAGCGTAGTGATGGAGGATTTGACGGCGGCGGTGAGGGCGCTGACGGCGACGGTGGGATCGGTGAAAACCACGGTCGATGAATCGCAGCAGATCCTCAAGGACGTCGTGGCGTGGAGGCCGCAGGTCGACGGCGCGATGCAGGAGATGCGCTCCGAGATTGTCACCTTGCGGCAGCAGCTCGGTCGGGTGGTGCTGAACCAGATCCTGAGTGTGGACCCCGAGTCGTTGCGGCCGCATTGTGCGGCGGCGGCAGGAGAGTGCGACGATGATGGTCGTGGTTCAGTTGGCCACCGCGTTGCTCAACATCCACGGGGGTTGTTGACTCAGGAGGATAGAACCCGCATGACACCTTAGGTCAAGGATACGTGCTTCGATTCCTATCGGGCAGCGCAGTTTACGGATTCGGGGGGTTTCTCCATCGGGGCGAGTCGTCTTTGGCGGGCAGACATGCGCCGCGGCCGAAGATGGATTTTCCGGTGTTCGCTGGGAGAGGCCTAAGTTGTTGTAACAGCCCCAGTTTGGTACCTGGAAAATATGAATAAATTTTCCACTTTTTGCATCTCATGTTTGCATCATGGCATCCTTTAAATTGCTAATGTTAACAAGCAACATTTGGAAACAATAAAAGGGGGGAAGTCAAACCTTCCCAAACCTCCAATCCCTGAAATGCAAGTTATGGAACAAACCACATCATGACAAGTGAACATATTTGTCCAGGAAGTTCCAACAATGCCTTTTCATAATTATTTGGCAAAGTCAAATTCTTGCCAAACAACTAATTAAATTGGGACTTCAAATTTGAGTTAAACCAACTCCTATTTTTGAAACCAAGCTAAACATTTCAAAAATTCAAAATAAAATTATGGTGAGCTCCATTATCTTATTAGTAGCCACCCTCTTTTAAATAGCCAAAGTCTGCTGTTTCTAAAAAGGGAAAAACAGAAAAGAGAAAACGTTTAAAAACCTGACGGTGGGCCCTACTGTCAGTCTCTCCTCTCTCCTCTCACTGTGGCGATAGGGAGGACACTGCCGCCATTCCGCCGACGTGCTCTCCCCCTGCCCCACGCGCCGTGCCCCCTGCCTCGGCTAAGGGCCACCACGACGCCCTCGCACCTGCCTCTCTCTGTCTCCCTGCTTGCTCACCTGCTCCCCCTCTTTCCCTTCGTGCTCCACCGCTCGGCCAAAACCGTGCCGCCATGGATGAGCTTGTCGCCGTCGTTTGAAGCGTCCCCGAGCAGATCGAACAGCACCACGAGCTCCGCGTCGTCGCCCCTACCTCCACGCCCAAGGGAATCGTCGCGGTGTCGCCCGAGTCGTCGCCGCCGTCCGTTTTTCTTCCGCTCCGGCCGCCGGCCGCCGAGCACCTTTGCCGCCAGTGCCGGCCTCCCCAGCCTTCCTCGACCCCTCCAACGAGCTCCTGGTGAGCTGCTGGTCCTCAGGGACCTCTCTTTCCTCCCTCTCCCTCCCGTTAGCTAGCTCCCGCCATAGCTCGCCTAGAACAGCCGCCGTCGCTGATGCCAGCGACGTTCCGGCGACCAAAAATGCAGTGGCACCGCCCCGTTCAGCTCCCCATGAACCAGCGCGTCAGATGCGGCCTTTAGCTCGTCCCCGCATGTGCCTCGTCATCATTTCTGTGCTCGCCACCACCGTCGGTCACCGCCGGCCGACGCCGTTGCCGTGCGTCCGGCATGGGCTCCGGTCTGGGCCGGCCAGGAGGCCAGGGGCCTCAGGCATATGCCCGGCCTGAGTGTCAGCCTGGGCCGGTGATGTCTACACACGCTTCTATTCTTGCAGACAGTGTTGGGCCTCCAAGAGCAGAGGTTTGTAGAACAGCAGCAAGTTTCCCTTAAGTGAATCACCCAAGGTTTATCGAACTCAGGGAGGTAGAGGTCAAAGGTATCCCTCTCAAGCAACCCTGCAATCACAATACAAAAAAGTCTCTTGTGTCCCCAACACACCCAATACACTTGTCAGATGTATAGGTGCACTAGTTCGGCGAAGAGATAGTGAAATACAAGTAATATGGATGATTATAAGTAGTAATTGCAATCTGAAATAAAAATGGCAGCAAGCAAACATGTAGCAGAACTTGTTGTAAACGGTGTTCCAATGCTTAGAAACAAGGCCTAGGGATCATACTTTCACCAGTGGTCACTCTCAACAATGCAATCATAATTGAATATAAATATAAGCACTTCAATATACTACTCCGAAGTATTCTCCGGCTGGATAACGAACACTAATTCAATGTGTAGGAATGCAAAAGCATGCCTCAAACATATATTCCCAAGTACTAATGAATACCCCACACTGGACCATGAGCATTCATAGGAGGTACTAACACACCACAATTTCATAGAGACATCCAACTCAAATAATAAATCAGTGAACAAGTATCTTGTGAAATATAGCCTAAAGACCCACACGGTGCACACACTGTCACCTTTACACACGTGGGACAAGGAGTCTCCGGAGATCACATAAATAAAGCCCACTTGAGTAACATAACAACATCTAGATTGCAAAGCTCATGATCACATATAGATCACATCATGGGAGAGAGAGATATAGACCACATGGCTAGCGATACGGCCCTCAGCCCCGAGGGAGAACTACTCCCTCCTCATCATGGGAGTCAGCAACGGCGATGAAGATGGTGGTGGAGTCGATGGAGATGGCTCCGGGGGCACTTCCCCGTCCCGGCAGGGTGCCGGAACAGAGACTTCTGTCCCCCGAAACTTGTCGGCGATGGCGGCGGCGCTGCAGATGTTTCTTTGGAATATGACGGGGTCCGTCTAGGTTTTATGCGTCGGGGGCAATATATAGGCGAAAGGGCGGCGTCGGAGGGCTCCTGTGGGCCCCACACCACCTGGTGGCGCGGCAGGCATGGGTCCCGCGCCACTCTATGGTGTGGCCGGCCCACGGCCCTCCAGGTCCTCTCCTTCGGGCTCCGTGTAGTCCATTGAATTATAAGACTGCTGCTTTTTGTCCCGTCCAATTCCGAGAATATTTCCTTAAGTACTTTTCTGAAACGGGAAAACAGCAGAAAACAGGAACTGGCACTGTGGCATCTTGTTAATAGGTTAGTTCCAGAAAATGCATAAAAATGCTATAAGATGTAAACAAAACATGTAGCAAATGGTATGAAAACAAGAATGGATCATAAGAAATTATAGATACATTGGAGACGTATCAGCATCCCCAAGCTTAGTTCTACTCGTCCTCGAGTAGGTAAAACGATAACAAATAATTTCTTAGGAGACATGCTAACTCACAATCTAGATCAACATAGCAATGCAAAGCACATGATGTGAATAAGGTGATCCAAAACAATTGTCTATAGTTGACATTAAGCAAACAATGATTAACAAATGCTAGCTAAAAGAAGCTAGAACTTTTCATGAATCAGCGTGTTGGAGACAAGGAACCATACATAAGGTTTAGAAAGAAGGATAGTAAATTGTGTCTCCAATGTAAAATGTCAATCAATCTTCAAAGCATCAAATTTAGTCAAAATAGAAATAGCCAAGCTCAAGTCAAGTGTCCTGTATCCATCCACTTAACTTATCAACTGTTATGTAGTCCACTCAACTAATACAAGCAAGAAGAAGGCTTGGCACCATGAGGTTATGGCAAAGAGAATAATAATGGGGGGTTTGGAAGGCCAAAAAGAAAGGCTCAAACAGTGGAAGAGGTAACCACAAGACAAGAGGAAGTCCCGTAGTAGACACTGAATGAGGAGTAGTGATTGCCATGCAACGGATGCACATAGAGCTATATGAATGGAAGCTCTCCAATGGAACTAGTGGGGGTGCATCCAACTTGCTTGCTCATGAAGACCTAGAGCTCACTTGAGGAGGCTCATCGTTGGAATATACAAGCCAAGTTCTATAACGTTAGGTCCCCACATAGTTATACTAATGAAGCATGAAAACTCACTACAATGATGTAGGTGCTACTAGCACAAGTGTGGAATAAAAGGATAGTAGTGTTGCCCCCTCTCTCATTTTATATTCTTTTTTCTTTTTCTCTTTTTTTTTGCTTTTTCCTTTTTGAGGCCTTTGTGGCTCTTTTATATTTTTCTCTCATTGGTATCTTTTGGACTCTTTTGATTGGCCACTTTGGACTCTTTTCAATATGCTCACAGGTAGAGGCAACACTCTATTTTACAAGATGATCATCACACTTTTTGGTGTACTCAAAACTCAAAGACTAATACATGGTGTATGGTGGATATGCAAGACCGAGCGTAGTGTGGAAAAGATGTAACACATGTGGAAAACCACGCATCACACTAACTCAAATGGTCAAGCAATACTATATGGCAATGAAGTAAAAATGACATAAAGTCATGTAATGTAAATGATGGATGTTGCATGGCAATGTATCTCGGAACAGCTATGGAAATGCTGTGATAGGTAGATATGGTGGCTGTTTTGAGTAAGATAGTTGGCTTATGTGTAGGAGAACAAGATGAAGATCTCCCACGGGGTTGGATGTACTTGCGAAGTATGCACCAATCTCAATGTGAAAAAGGGCAATGCAAAGTACCGAAGAGGCTAGCAAAATATGGAGGTGGAAGTGCCAAAAACCAAAAACTCACATAGCATATCGTATATTGCAAACAACTAACAATATCAAAGTTTTACAAATGGTTAGAGACACCCCGAGAGGGATCGTGGCGGCGACACAAGTGCCCCGTTGGCTTCCCCGACCGTTGCAGTAACTATACCATTAGAAACTTCTTTTCAACTAAGAGGAAATCACGACACTAAAGCACTATTGACTTAAGTTGTTTTTAGTTCAGAAAAGTACGGCTCCACGCTCTACTAACACATCTTCACTAATCAGCTCTTAACAACATTAACCAACATATTTTAACCATTAGTTATTTTAATACCTCAAAACAATTGAAGAGGAGCAAGTTATCTACACAAAGGTCTACAAGACTATGCAGCTTTTCTCTATTTCATACCACTATCACAAGCATAGCATTTTCCAATCTAACACATCAACCAAGCAACTAAAACAACTCTCTAACAAATAAGAGTGAAACACAAGAGAGCTTAACACAAAGAACTAGCAGCTCTAAACAAGATAACATGCTAAAAGCGAGAGCTTACTAGAAAACAGACAGTAGCTAAGAATACTCAACAAATATAAGCAAAGCACAAGAGTATTCATATGAAAAAGCGGAGCGTGTCTCTCTCCCACACAAGAATGCTAGGATCCAACTTATTAAGCAAACTAAAACACACACTCAAAATAAAAACAGACGCTCCAAGCAAAATACATAAGATGTAGTGGAATAAAAATATAGTATCACTAGAGATGACCTGATAGTTTTGTCGATGAAGAAGGGGATGCCTTGGGCATCCCCAAGCTTAGATGCTTGAGTCTTCTTGAATTTTCTGGGATGACCCATCGGGGCATCCCCAAGCTTAGGCTTTTCACTCTTCTTGATCTCATCATATCGTCCCTTTTGCTTACTTGAAAACTTCCACCACATCAAACTCAAAGTAATTCTCATTAGAGGGTTAGTGCATAAACCAAAAATTCACAAGTTCTACTGTGACACAAGCACACCTTAATTCATTATAACATTATCTACAGACACTGATGCTCAAAGAATCAAAAAGATCCAAATAAACATCGCAAAGGAAGCAATGCACAATAAAAGACAGAATCTGTCAAAATCTGAACAGTTGCTCAAATCGAAAATCACTGAACTAGAAAAAGTTTCATACATATATGAAGATTCAGCACACAAAATCTCAAAGCATTTCGTCGCTTCTGGAATAAATGACGAATTTAACGGTGACAGACAGAAATCTGTTTCCTGTGCAGAAATCCAAATATAGCAAAAACTTTCTACTAGAGACCTTACTTGGCACAACATTGCAAGAACATAAAGATACAAAGAAGTTGCTACAGAAGTAAACAAACTTCTTGACTCAAATAAAAGAAAAGATACTGAAAATAAAATGATGGGTTGTCTCCCATAAGCGCTTTTCTTTAAAGCCTTTTAGCTAGGCATGGTAATTTTGATGATGCTCACATAAAAATGAGAGTTGGAGCACAATAAGGGAGCATCAAGAAGCAACTATAAAACTCATTTAAGTCTAACCCACTTCCTATGCATTGGAATCTTGTAAGTAAATAAATCCATGAAGCATAAATTGACTAGCATAGGAAGACAAAATAGGTGCAACTTCAAAAATTTCAACAAAAGGAGAGGAGATTCAATGTTATTGTGATATATGAAGCCATGTCTCCCTTTTTCATAAAAACTTTCAGTAGCATCATTGATAAAATCCACAATATAACCATCACATGTAAAATTCTTATCATGATCCATATGCATAAAGGTGTCATCATTTTCCACATAAGCATAGTCATTCTTATTAATTGTAGTGGAAGAAAATTCAACAAAATAGCTATCATTATTATTCTCATCACCATAATCATCAAATATAGGAGGCATATTGAAATCATAATTAATTTTCTCCTCAATAGTAGGTGGACTGAAAATATCATATTCATCATTGTAATCATCATATATAGGAGGCATTGTATCATCAAAGTAAATTTTCTCCTCAAAGCTTGGGGGACTAAAAAGATCATTTTCATAAAAACTAGCTTCCCCAAGCTTAGACTTTTCCATAGCATTAGCAATAATGGTGTTCAAAGAATTCATACTAATAACATTACTACCACTATTATGCAAACAACCTTCCATAGGTTTTTTAATTTTCTCTTCAAAAGCATCATGTCCTAATTCAATATAAAGTTCATAAAGATCCCTAATTTTGTTGTTGTTTTCCATTAAGCCTAACTAGTGAAATTAAAAACAAGAAACAAAAAGATATAATTGCAGAATCTAAAGGAAATAACTTCGAGCACTCACACAACAGCAACAGTACTAGAAAATAGCTTAGTACCCAGATGATGTGAGTACCTTTTACCTTACCTCCCCGGCAACGGCGCCAGAAAATAGCTTGATGTCTACACACGCTTCTATTCTTGTAGACAGTGTTGGGCCTCCAAGAGCAGAGGTTTGTAGAACAGTAGCAAGTTTCCCTTAAGTGAATCACCCAAGGTTTATCGAACTCAGGGAGGTAGAGGTCAAAGGTATCCCTCTCAAGCAACCCTGCAATCACAATACAAAAAGTCTCTTGTGTCCCCAACACACCCAATACACTTGTCAGATGTATAGGTGCACTAGTTCGGCGAAGAGATAGTGAAATACAAGTAATATGGATGATTATAAGTAGTAATTGCAATCTGAAATAAAAATGGCAGCAAGCAAACATGTAGCAGAACTTGTTGTAAACGGTGTTTCAATGCTTAGAAACAAGGCCTAGGGATCATACTTTCACCAGTGGTCACTCTCAACAATGCAATCATAATTGTATATAAATATAAGCACTTCAATATACTACTCCGAAGTATTCTCCGGCTGGATAACGAACACTAATTCATTGTGTAGGAATGCAAAAGCACGCCTCAAACATATATTCCCAAGTACTAATGAATACCCCACACTGGACCATGAGCATTCATAGGAGGTACTAACACACCACAATTTCATAGAGACATCCAACTCAAATAATAAATCAGTGAACAAGTATCTTGTGAAATATAGCCTAAAGACCAACACGGTGCACACACTGTCACCTTTACACACGTGGGACAAGGAGTCTCCGGAGATCACATAAATAAAGCCCACTTGAGTAACATAACAACATCTAGATTGCAAAGCTCATGATCACATATAGATCACATCATGGGAGAGAGAGATATAGACCACATGGCTACCGATACGGCCCTCAGCCCCGAGGGAGAACTACTCCCTCCTCATCATGGGAGTCAGCAACGGCGATGAAGATGGTGGTGGAGTCGATGGAGATGGCTCCGGGGGCACTTCCCCGTCCCGGCAGGGTGCCGGAACAGAGACTTCTGCCCCCCGAAACTTGTCGGCGATGGCGGCGGCGCTGCAGATGTTTCTTTGGAATATGACGGGGTCCGTCTAGGTTTTATGCGTCGGGGGCAATATATAGGTGAAAGGGCGGCGTCGGAGGGCTCCCGTGGGCCCCACACCACCTGGTGGCGTGGCAGGCATGGGTCCCGCGCCACTCTATGGTGTGGCCGGCCCACGGCCCTCCAGGTCCTCTCCTTCGGGCTCCGTGTAGTCCATTGAATTATAAGACTGCTGCTTTTTGTCCCGTCCAATTCCGAGAATATTTCCTTAAGTACTTTTCTGAAACAGGAAAACAGCAGAAAACAGGAACTGGCACTGTGGCATCTTGTTAATCGGTTAGTTCCAGAAAATGCATAAAAATGCTATAAGATGTAAACAAAACATGTAGCAAATGGTATGAAAACAAGCATGGATCATAAGAAATTATAGATACGTTGGAGACGTATCAGCCGGCTAGCTCGGGTGTTGCCCCAGCCTGTGGGCCTGCCTGTCCGGTCCGGAGGCTGGCTAAACAGTAATTTTAAATAAAAATAAAATAAAATAATTTAAAATAAAATGATAACTAATTAAATACTGTTTCAAATTTAGCAAATGATATACCAAATTGTTCAGAAAAACAAACCCTACCTGTCGGTATCATTGTAATGATCGTTTGAAACACTATGTTTGCTGTTTATTAAAAATTACTAAAATGGCAAAAATAATAACATTATGGGTAAAAATCATAACTTGATAAATAATTACCCAAAAATTCGAATAAAATATCAAAATGCTCAGCATGTCAAATGCTATCTAATCATGCTAACGTCACATCATAACAACAAATTTTCCTTTGATGTTATTCTTTAAATGATTAAAAGCTTTAAATTCAAATAATCTTTTAATTCGCTATTTATTCATCGATAATTGGAAAATTAATAATAAGGTACCAAAATGATCAGAAGAACAATACCTATCTATCGTGTCATGTTCATGCATATTTTAGTCACATATTAGTAATGTAATAATTCATAAGCAATGTGATCATTAAGTTAAATATGGGGTTGCTTCCAAATAATTGCATAATTATTTGGCACTCCATTTAAATTTGTTAATTAAATTATATGATGCTATCGTTGCATAACCTTGACATGTCATCATGATTGTGCATTGCACCTTGTCTTCGTGTTATTTATTTGTTATTTTGTTATTGTTTGGGTATCGATAGATTCAGGAGTCGAGGGTTCCCCTAGCTACCCCGACGATCCGTACTACACGCCCCGTCAGCAAGGCAAGAGATAACCTAACTTTCTTGGCATCTAGCATCCTATAGCTCTATACAAATATTTTATCCACCATAATATTGCATTCGATTCCAACATCATCTTCGATCAAGATATAGAGTATCCTATGAATTGCATTGTCCCCTAAACCAATACATGTTTCCCTCCTATTAACCATAGGTTGATGTGTTGGCCTGAGATACTTTATATTTTGTTATATATATGCTTAGCCATGCTTAGTCAAATGCTAAATTGTTTGGTGATTTATTTCCATAATTATGATGTTGATGGAAAGTTTCGGACATGGTGGTTACTTGTGTTAATAATAATAAAATGCTTAAATGCTTGGATGAGTTGCCATCTGGGGATGGTGTTTTGCGTCATTCCGGTCGCCTAGGCTGAGAGTGCTTTTAGCTAGAACCAGGAACCGAGCGTGCTTCCAACGGTAGGGACATATGGAATCCCCTCTAACCGAATAATTTGTGCGGGCGTATCCAAGGGTCCTCTAGTTTGCTATTTCCATTTGCGTGTGAGTGTGTGGGTGGAAAAAGAAACGATGAGGATGGTGGTGTTAAGGATGTGGCGATGGGGGCAGGGGCTGAAATAGGCTGGGTAAACTTGTCCTGTCGCCACGATGACCCTTGGATAGTCTCATACATTGTAAAGGTTTAACCGCGCCCGCCCTGCCGGCTTTCCCAGGAAGAGAGCTAATTGATCAGGCAAGGGGTCGGACGGTACCGGTGGGTAAATTAGTACACCCCTGCAGGGTTTAATCTTTTCGAAAAGCCGTGTCAATAGTTATGGACAAGTCTTGGGAAAGGCGGATTAGCTCATAGAAAACCTGAATCTTAGTTATAAATTTGGCAAGTAGAGGTTGCAACTCAACGTGTGTTAAAAGGTTCATTTTCTCGAGGGTGATTCGAGGGAGTGCCTTGGTGAAGATGAGTGGTTCTGGATACAAGTTGGTTCAAGGTGGTTCAAGGTGAACCGAAGAGAAAAGTTTACTATCTTATCCCCTTTCGAAAAACATTCTGAGTAGTCAATGCCATGAGTCTTTTATGTCTTTTGAAAAGGGAAAACTAGCTTTATGCAAAACAACCACTATACAGCTTTAGAGCCATGTCATCATTGGGCCTATATCGCCCTACTAATTCTTGCGAGTACATCGTACTCAGCCTTGCTTTGTTGATTATTAATTGTTGCAGAGGAGGACGTCGCCGAGCAGACAGGTGGGTTCTTCGTGGACATCGACGAGTAGTTCGGGGTTCCCAGTTGGCAGGTTGGGACGTCGTAGAACAAGCTGGCTGGGAATGTTTATCTGTAGGCCTCTTAGGCCATATTTTGGATCTTGTTGTATTAGACAACTACCTCGCTTCCGCATGATGTACTATTGGGTCTGTGACCCCTGTTGTGTGTTTTGTATCCTTCTCGCTATATTGTTATATGATCTTTTGTGTCGTAGAGTCTGTGATGTGCCAGTTGTTCCACAAGTCTTGATCTCTTTATTATATATTGATAGCTATGCCAGTGTTTATGGCATGATTGAGGTGTTGCATGGGAACGGTAACTCCATGCCCTTCGATTGTGTATAATAGCCTGTGGGTTACATAGCCTCTTTGTATAATTCCGGGATCGGGGCGCTACAAGTTGGTATCCGAGCAGGACTCCCTGTAGGAAACCCTTCTATTGGTCGATGTCGAGTCTAGTGGTGAAAGTTATTTATAACCTAAAAATGAGTTGTGAAAACCCTCTTAGGATTCTTTTTATTCCTTATCCAACTTGCTCCAACTCTGAGTTACCTTACCTCTATTTGTTTTAACTTGGTGTCAAAGTTTAGGTTCTCGGGGTTGGGTTCTTACCGTCTAGTGTATGACTCGAGTCTTTTGCTTCTGTTGCTATCACCGCGTTGACGTGATGTCACACGTGGTTTTCTTTCTCTATACTTTCGTGTTAGTGCCATCTTAAATCCCTATATCAAGAAGGACTCTTTTGCTCTATCCTAAATGTTCGGAGATGGTTACTAACTGTGTCCTTGTTCAAAATCTTCAGAATGGCTCCTACCCGTCGTGGTGAACAAAGCAATCCTGAGCCACCGCCGCCACCCTCAATGGCGGAGGTTCTAATGGCTATTGAGGAGAACCGTCTGCGAAACGAGCGTCTGCTCGAGCAGTTGGTGCAACAAGGGGCACGGAGGAACAATGACTAAAACACCCTCACGGAGTTCTTACGCTCCCAGCCACCGACCTTTTCCGAAGCTAGAGAGCCACTGGATGCTGATGATTGGCTCCGTGCTCTCGAGCGCAAGTTTGCGGCCTTACATGTGCCGGTGGCTGAACAAGTCAACTTCGCCACCTACCTTATGAATGGAGCCGTTGGCTCTTGGTGGGAGAGCCATTTGTCAATGTTTGATGCTGGCCATGTCTTCACCTGGGCGGAGTTCCGCACCGCCTTCCGTGCGGCTTACATCCCCAAGCCCATCATAGACCTCAAGAGGAGGGAGTTCCTGGACCTGACCCAGGGACGCATGGACGTCCAAGCTTATGGGCGTGAGTTCAACCACCTCTCTCGTTACGCCCCTCGGGACGTGACCAATGATGAAGACAAGCAATATCTGTTCCGCAAAGGGCTTGCACCGCGGCTCCGATATGAGCTCTTGCCCTTCAAGTTCCAGTCCTACCAGGAGCTGTACAACCAGGCTCTCACTATAGTGCAAGGTAGGAAGGAGCTGGAGTCTTCCAAGAGGCCAGGTCCAATGGACAATCAGAGCTCCTCTTCTTCTGAGGGCAAGAAGCGCAGGGTCTTTGTGCCCTTCAGTGCTGTGCCTCATGCTCCTTTCGTGCCAAGGCCTTCAGGGTACATGCCACCTCCGCCTCGCCCAGCTACTTCGACCATGGGTGTGGCTGGAAGTGGCTTTCGTCCTCAGCTACCACTACCACCACCGAGGCTCACTTGCTACAGCTGTGGCCAGCCGGGTCACTACTCTAGGGAGTGTCCCTAGAAGGCACCTGCTACCGCAACACCTGCACCAGCTTCCTCTACACCAGCAGCCAAGGCCATGACTGTCAGCCGTGGCCGCCTGAACCACGTCTCGGCTGAAGAAGCTGAAGAGGACCCCGGTGTTCTCATGGGTACGCTTCAAATTAATGGCTATCCAGCTTCAGTCTTGTTTGATTCTGGAGCATCGCATTCATTCATATCCATAGCTTTTGCACACAACCACCAAATACCGTTTGCGAACATGGACTCCCCTCTAGTGGTTAAAACGCCAGGCTCAAGTTGGTACACTAACTGGATTGCTCCGGAGGTCCAGATTACCATAGGCTATTGGTATTTTCCTTTCCAATTGATAGCCCTGAAGTCAGATGGGTTAGATGTCATTTTGGGCATGGATTTGCTAGTCAAATATCAGGCCAACTTGAATTGTGCTGCCAAGTCTGTCACAGTGAACCACCCAACATACGGGCTAGTGTGTTACTGGTCCCCTACCTCCGCAACTCCATCCGCTGACCCTCCTCTCTCTTCGGATGTCAGCCTATGTATTATGGAAGGTATCACCCCACCTGAAATGCATGAGGTTGCTGTGGTGTGTGATTTCCCCGATGTCTTTCCGGAGGAATTGCCTGGCATGCTACCTGATCGGAGTGTGGAGTTTGTCGTTGAATTGGTTCCTGGAACTGCTCCTATTTCCAAAAGGCCCTACCGCATGCCAGCGGAAGAGCTGGCTGAGCTGAAGAAGCAACTTGATGAGCTGATGGAAAAAGAATTCATTCGGCCTAGTAGCTCGCCCTGGGGCTGTCCTGTCATCTTTGTCAAGAAGAGGGATTCAACTGTTCCTCGTCTGGTTGTTGATTACCGGCCTCTGAATTCGGTAACCATGAAGAACAAGTATCCTATTCCTCGAATAAATGACCTATTCGATCAGCTAGCTGGTGCAACCGTATTCTCCAAGATGGATCTGAGGTCAGGCTACCATGAGATCAAAATCAGGAAGGAGAATATTCCGAAGACGGCTTTCACTACTCGTTATGGATTGTATGAGTACACCGTCATGTCCTTTGGTCTCACCAATGCCCCGGCTACCTTCATGAGGCTTATGAACTCTATCTTCCACGAGTACCTCGACAAGTTCATCATATTATACATCGATGACATCCTTGTCTACTCCAAAACCGAAGTAGAGCATGATGAGCATCTTCGGCTAGTTCTGACAAGGCTTCGTGATCATCGCCTCTATGCCAAGTTCTCCAAGTGTGAGTTTTGGTTAAAAGAGCTCATCTTCCTAGGTCATGTGGTGTCAGCTGCTGGAGTAGCTGTGATACCCGACAAGATTCAGGCAATCCTGGATTGGCCGACTCCAAAGTCCGTCAAAGATATCCGTAGCTTCTTTGGGTTGGCGGGTTATTACCGCCGATTCATCGAGGGCTTCTCCAAGATAGCCAAGGCATTGACTGACCTTTTAAAGAAGGGTAAAAGGTTTGTGTGGACAGACGAAGCTGAAGAGAGCTTCCAAACTCTCAAAGTCAAGCTCACGACCACTCCTATGCTTGTCCTTCTTGACACCGACAAGGACTTTGTTGTCTACTGTGATGCCTCCTTGCAAGGTTTGGGCTGTGTGCTAATGCAAGAAGGCCATGTGGTAGCCTATGCTTCTCGTCAACTTAAACCGCACGAGCACAACTATCCAACTCGTGATCTAGAGCTTGCTGCCGTGGTTCATGCTCTGAAGCAATGGAGGCCCTACCTGTTGGGCAACCATTGCGAAATCTTCTCGGATCATCAAAGTCTGAAGTATCTTTTCACCCAGCCGAATCTGAATCTCCGACAGAGAAGATGGTTGGAATTAATCAAAGACTATGATGTGACCCTCAACTATCAGCCTGGCAAGGCCAACGTCGTGGCAGATGCTCTGAGTCGCAAGGCTTATTGCAACACCTTGATGGTTGAAAAGGCTCAACCTGCTCTCCATGAGGATTTTGCTCGGTTCAATCTGGAGATTGTTCCCTCCGGATATCTAGCTAACCTGGAGATCAAATCCACCCTTGAGGATGAAATCAAGGCAGCTCAGCAGCTTGATGATGAAATCCTCAAAATCAATGAGAAAATAGCTAATGGGAAGGCCACTTGTTTCTCTATTGATGACAACGGTGTTGTTTACTTTGGTGACCGTCTAGTGGTGCCCAAGAGTGGGAATACAAAAGGGTTGATACTCTCAGAAGCTCATGAATCACCCATTTCCATTCATCTGGGTAGTACCAAGATGTACCAAGATCTTCGCCGTCAATTCTGGTGGTCTTGCATGAAGCGAGAAGTTGCCGAGTACGTTGCTGAATGCGACGTCTGTCGCCGTGTGAAGGCTGAACATCAAAGGCCAGCGGGTACTCTTCGCCCCATCGCTATCCCTGAGTGGAAATGGGATGAAGTGGGTATGGATTTGATCACTGGTTTCCCTAGGTCACAAAAGGGCAATAATGCTATCTGGGTCGTCATCGATCGTCTATCCAAGGTAGCTCATTTCCTTCTTGTTCGCGAGGATATAACTGCGAAGCATTTGGCTGAGTTGTATGTTGCCCGAATTGTTCCTCTCCATGGTGTTCCACTGAGGATCATCTCAGACCGTGGGAGCCTATTCGTATCCAGATTCTGGCAGAGTTTCCAAAATGCTATGGGAACCCGTCTGAATTTCAACACAGCCTATCACCCCCAAACTAATGGTCAGACCGAGAGGGTGAACCAAGTTCTTGAGGACATGCTTCGGGCATGTGTTATCTCCTTCGGTAAGGGTTGGGAAAAGTATCTTCCCCTTGCCGAGTTTTCCTACAACAACAGTTACCAAGCTAGTCTGCAAATGGCTCCATTTGAGGTTCTTGATGGCCTTTAACTCAGCAACAGCACCAAAGAACACTTGATGGTAAGGCGCCAGAAAATGTTGTTGATGGTGAAGTTACCTGCGTTAAAAAACAATGGTTAGGTTGAGACTCCAAGTGCAGAGTGTATAGTATAGGAAAGACGGTTTTCCCCACAAGGGATGACTCGAGGGTTTATATCGAACTCTCGGGGAATCAGTAGTGAAAGGTTTATCTTCTTATCATTCCCTTGAGAACCAACAAACAAAGTAAATTGTTTTGTGCCCTCAACCTCACCAAGTAAAACAAATGTAAAATAATAAATAAATATGCAATAGTGGTAGATAAATATGCAAGGATGGTGGAAACAATGATGGATGATATTTTTGGGGTTTTTATATGTGAATGCAAGAAGTAAAAGTGTTTTTGTATTTTCTGATTTTAAAATGGCTGAATGTAGATGATGCTTAAAAGTGGTTGGAAAGTTGTTTCTTATGATTAAAAATGGACCGGGGTTCATGGTTTCACAAATGCACTCTCTCTTTAATGTTGTGGTGGACAATGGAACAAAGTAATTGACATATGAGATTGCAACACAAAGTTTTGTGACAAGTTACTAATTATATGGGCATCACGTCCTAACATAGAGATCTTTTGGTTATTAATCTCTCTTATACTCCACTAAGATGCGAACTAAATCATAACACCTTAGTATTAAGATAAATCAGAGCATAGCTTTAATCTTTATGATATGAAGTGAAAATAAGAACATGCTAGATCTAGTCATGAGAATTGGCAATGGTCAACCCACATCTTTGGTAGCATGGTATTTTAGTTTATCCCTAGTGAGGTAACAAAGTAAGGTAGGAAAACCCAAGTGGATCGCGGAACTTCTCTCACTTTCACCGCACTAGCCACCCCCTCATTACTCCAACTAATGCACACGTTCCCCCACACATGCTCTCATAAACAAGCTTGATCAAAACTGTCGGAGAACTGTCCCAGGAACTGGGTGTTTCTCACTAGGTAAAGAATCGAGTAAGGGGCTGAACACGGAATCAAACAACCCTCAACGTGCCTCGGCGATGGCGCTCGTCGAGATCGCTGTGGGACGGCACTGCAGAGATGAACACACGATGTTACCCAGGTTCAGGGCCCTCTTGGAGAGGTAAAACCCCTACGTCCTGCCTTGGTTGTATTGCACTGCTTGCAGAGGTTACAGTACAAGGAGAGCTTCGGGAGCTCGAGGTGGCTAACAATGGCTATCGCTAGGACAGCACTGGAGCTTCGGATCTCAGATCCTGGCTCCTTCTCCTTATCTCTCTCTCTCTCTCTCTAAACTCTCCAATACTCCAACCCCCTTGCCTGAACATGCTCCCCCTCCTTTTATAGGTGTCCTGGACCTCTTCCCCCAAACATCTTGGCGGGAAGGGTTACCACATGGCGACCAAGGAGGAGGTCGGGTGTACGATAAAGGGAGAGTCCATGGATGCGGTCCATGGCAGGGAGCGGCGTCACCAAAGCTGGAAAAGCCACCGTCCAGCCAGGACGGTGGGCTGGCGCTGCTGGGGCTCGAGATGCGCCCCACGGTGATGTCGCCCTTGGAGTGTAGCGGCAGATGGTCTCCTTATCACCGAAATGGCAATTCTTGTAGCTCCTTTGCTTGATGCAGCCTTGTTGACTGCTTTATACACGAGAGTGGCAACTGCGGCGCTGTCGTCACCGCGCGTAGGCGCACCCATGACTCTGCGGAGGGCGCAGAGCCCATGTGCGCTCTGTCGCGGAGACAGGGCTTGCTTCGTGGGGAAGGAACCCCGCGAGGCTGGAGGCCTCGCCTAGCCTTTTGGCTTGATCCTTGACAGAATCGAAGGTAGCATCCGAGATGCCCTCTCGAGGAGAGGTCCCTCGCGAGGCTCGCCAGGCTTGGAGAGCCTGGTCCTTAGCGAAATCTTCTGAAGAGTGTCGTGGGCCCTGGCAGGCCGGCCCGTGGTACCCTGGTTTCCATTGTGCCGACAGTAGCCCCCGGGCCCACGATGGGCACGCCGAAGTCCGCGGATGCAGGCGAAGCGTCGGGGGCCCAACGATGCCTGCCTGGGCCGTGACACGTGGGGCGCAGCGGTTGCGCTCGAAGCCACGATCTCCTCGGCTCCAACGGGCGACCCAGTGGGGCCCGCCACGCCCTTGGTAACTGGTCGATAAAGCCTGCGTGCGATGATGGCGCCCATCACTTCGCCCATTACTTCGCCGCACACTTCCCCCAAACGCCTCCTTCTTCCCAGAGCGCATCACCTCCAAGATCTTCTTCTCTTCTGCGACCATTGCGCCCCAGAGAGCAGCCGCTCCCAAGAAGGACAAGGCTCCGATGCAGGCTGGCAAGCCCGCGGTGGCGTCGTGGAGTGCTGAACCCAAGGAGGCGCTGCGGGGGTCCCGCATCAACTCGGCGGGGATTGACAAGGTGCGCCACCTGGCGGCCGCGAAGACCAACGAGCACGGACGCCACAAGCATGAAGCCGGCCGGTAGCAGCAAGCTTCGCGAGGGGTACTACCCCATCTTCCTTCACACTCTCTTCGCCGGTCTCGTTCCTCCTTTCTCCGACTTCCTCATGGCGGTTTTGGAGACATACCAGATCCAACTCCTCCATCTTCATCCCAATTCCATCCTCATCCTCTCCATCTTCGCCTACCTCTGCGAGGCCTACGTCGGTGTCCGTCCTTCTGTGGATCTCTTCCGCAGCTTCTACGCACTCCGGTCCTCCGCGCAGAATGAGCGGACCGGATGCGTCTCCTTCCGCATCGCCGACGCCAGGAGCAAGAACTACATCCCCATCGCGTGGAGCGGCGAAAATGCCATCACCAAGGTGACGAAGAAGGTGGAGGACTTCCGCCAGCGGTGGTTCTTCGTCGACACCAAGGTGAAGAACCATCTCCTGGATATGCCCGTGGCGCCCCCGAAGAAGTGGGCGCTGGCGAGCGAGGGCTTCGAGGGCCCGATGCTTGACGCGGTGTACGAGTGCCTGCGGGGGCTCCGCGACGCCGGACTCACCGGCCAGATGGTGGCGAAGGACTTCACGAGGCGCCGCATCGCCCCCCTCCAGTGGCATTCAGAGCTGATGTGGACATACACAGGCCCGGAGGATGGGATGCGCCTGTGCACGGATAGCTTCACTCCGGAGGTATTGGACAAGGTCATGGGGACCCTCTTCACTTAGGCGGCCATCCCAGCCCCAGCCGCCGACGAGGCCCGACCGCTCTTCACCTTTGGGGAAGAGAAGGTGCACGAGCACCGCAGGAGCCTGCCCACATTCGATGAATGGGGCATCGTGCCCGAAGGACACCGTGGGCCCCGCAGCAACCCGTGGGCGGCGGAGCCGGAGCAGATGGACGAGTCGTCGGAACCGGGCGAGGCGGAGGACTCTGGCGAGGGCGAGGCCTCGGGAGGCGCTGACCCCTCGGGAGGCTTCGCTAGCTCCTCAAGGAGCCTACCGCCTGAAGGGGACCTCCAGGTGATTTCCTCCAGCAGCGACGAGGATCCCTCTCGCGGAGCTCCCTCCCGACGCACCGCGGAGGAGGAGGAGAGCGGCGGCAAGGGAGGGCGCCGCGAGCCCCGCTCCAAGTCCGCCCACGACAGGGACGCCGTGGCCGCGAGGGGCGCTCCTCGCGAGGAGGCAGGAGCGCCTCGAGAAGGAGCCAGAGCAAACAGCCCCCAGCCGCCGAAGGCGAAGAAGAGGGTGTGGAAGATGGCTGACAAGTAAGCCCTGGTCCTTCTTCTTTCCTTTAGGATTTTGCTTTCGAA
The DNA here is from genome assembly GCA_012064385.1 of Puccinellia tenuiflora. NCBI lineage: Eukaryota > Viridiplantae > Streptophyta > Magnoliopsida > Poales > Poaceae > Puccinellia > Puccinellia tenuiflora. The sequence goes on along the minus strand of QRDG01000925.1, from coordinate 176,035 downwards.
TACCCTCCTGAAGGATCTTCTGTTTGTCTTTCTTTTTAGCAACCTCGCGGCGCCGAAGAGGCGACGGCTCCGCAAGCTTGGGGAGATTGCCGACGCCACCGTGGTGACGCCTGCGGTTGACGAGCCGCGGCGTGTGGTTACTCCTCCCGCGGATGAACACCGCGCGGAGGGGGAGGTTGAAGAGGTGGCGTCGTCGCCAGCACGGGCCTCCACTCCTCCCATACAGCAGGAGGCAGCGGAGGACGAGGCAGCGACCGAGGCCGCAGGAGCCTCGGAGAGGCCAGACGAGGCGGGGGCCCAAGAGGCCACCGTGGAGTCACCTCCAGAGGGAGAGGCCTCCACAAGAGGGGCTGACGAGCCCGAGGCCGCGGCAGGCGCGGCCACCACAGGGGGGGCTGAATCTGCCCCCGGAGGGCAGGAGGAGGAAACGCCTCCGGAGCCCATGGATGCCGGAGCCGAGGACGAGAGGACGCCCAGCCCCCAGAGGGCTCCTAACGCGGGCGGCGAAGGAGGCTCCCACACGAGCCCCCAGGCCGCATCAGGAGCCGCTGTGAGCCCGAGGCAAGGTGCCTCGGGTACCTCGACAAGCGTCGAGGTCTCTGCACGCCGCGGCGATGCGGGGACCTTGGCGCCGCGGGAGCCACGCCTGCCACACAGCTCGCCGCAGCTCCGTCTTCAGCCAAGCGCGGCAGACGCTCGACAAGCTGGAGACTGCAGTACGTCGAAGAAGAACTCGCCAGGGCGGAGGAGCGGGCGGAGCTTGACGAAGCCTGGGCCCTCCTCCGCGAGAGGGTGGAGAGCTGCCGCCGGCAGGATGCGGCGGCCCGGGCAGCACGTGAAGAGGCGATGCGCTTCGCCAAGGAGACCCGCGACAGTGTGAAGCGGGAGGCGGCAGAGACCATGGAGGAACTGGACGCCGCGCAGAGGCTTTCGAGGTGGAAACCGCCTCTAAGCAACAGGAGATTGCGGCCGCAGAGCAAAAATTCATCATGGACTCCGAAGTCGTAGAGGACAGCTTGAAGGAGCTCCGCGAGAGGCTGGACGCTCGCTGGGAGCAGCTGACACAGCGCGAAGCGGAGCTGACGCGACGTGAGGGAGAGTTCTCCCCCCGAGAGGAGGAACTGCAGTAGCGCGAGGAGCAGGTCCAGCAGCTCGAGAGGGACCAGGCCACCCGCGAGGAGGAACTACGGGCTCGCGAGAGTCAGGTGTCCCAGGACGAGGCCACCTACGCGGAGCGCCTCGAGAAGGCCAACGCCAGCCTCGCGGTGAAGCAGAAGAAAATGCAGGAGGAGGCCGACGACAGGGTCAAGCTCATCCGCCAAGATCTCTCCAAGAGTTTCGACGAGAAGGCCAAGAAGCAGGAGGAGCGCTTCACGACGAGGCGCAATGAGCTCCAGAACCGCATAAAGGGGCTCGAGAAGGGGGAGAAGCAGATGGCCTCCCGCCTTCAGAGCGCCAGAGATGCTCAGGCTCGTGCGGAAGAGAAGGTCGCCGCCCTGGAGAAGGACCTGAGCGAGCTCCACCAGCAGGTGGGGCCGGTTGCAGACGCCGCGGAGGAGGCACAGCGCAACACGCAGATCGCCCGAACCATGTTGCGCCAGCGCCAGCGCATGCTCCATGACCTGGTGTCCCGCGCACGTGCTGTTGGGGTCCGCCTGGGGACCGAGGTCCGCTCCTTCACCGCAGAGGGGAACGACGACGAGGCCGGGTACGCGTTCTTCTTCGAGCGATTCCTCACGAAGCTTGAAGAGACCGCGAAGAGCTTCGACGAACGCATCGTGGAGGAGAGTCGCGATCTCCTCGTCCTCGCCACTTGCCGCATCTTCGCCAACCTCGCGAGGCTTCAGCCTTCCCTCGACCTCGAGGCCGTGACGGTGCTCGTCGACCTCAGCTGCCGCACGACGGTGAGTGACAGGATACGGAAGGCCGCAGAGGCGTATGCCAAGAAGTTCGACCAGGTCGAGGTAGAGGAGAACGAGGACGATGGCTTGGAGGACGCCGCGGAAGAGGAGGAAAGTGCCGCTGCGGACAACGGGGGCACCTCAGGAGGCCCGAAGGCCTGAGCTCTTTCCTGCGGCTGGATGTGCATGGGGCACACATTATCTTAGTATTTCTTAAGCTTGTAAAGACTTGTTTAAGTTTTACTTGAATGCGCTTGTGAATGTCCCTCGGGAGGCTTTTATCTTTCCCTTCATGTCTTTTTCGCTCTACGTCTTAGGACCCTCTCTTAGCGCTACACCACCGCCGCTTCGGTATGTGAGAGTCAGGGCTCCACAAGGCCGGGGGTGCGTGAGGCCTCGAGAAGTAAGAGCTCCCCGAGGCACGATGCTCGGGGCTCCCCTTTAACGCGCAAGCAGCCCATGAGGCATAGGAGAGAGAAAAGAGGCTCGAGGGATAAAAACCAGCGAAAGGAAATTTAACCAAGTGTTTGGACTTAGCTTTGCGAGGCATTTTTGCCTTGGAGAGGGTGTTGGTTCCCTGGTGAGACGTTTTTCCTCACGAGGTTGCTTGAGGCTTGTTTTGAACCTGCTTTCCTGCGTTTGGACAGATAGGCATACCCACAAGCAATACATAGCTAGATAACTCATGCGCGCTCGTAGGTTCCTTCATGTGTGTCTCGCGAGGAGAACAGGCACCAAGGTCCTTGGTGAGTTGACGTGCACGGGAGCTGGCCCATGAGTTCAGAGCTCCTTGGGAGTTGACGTACATGAGAGCTGACCCGTGAGTTCAGAGCTCGGATCCCTTGGGTTTGAGGCACTGCTGGGATGCTCCCGAGGCACAGGCACCATGCTCAGCCCCCGCTCGCGAGATGCACAGGAGGGATCATACGTGCAAGGATGAAATGCAATAATATAACTACTTACCGAAGCAACATCATATGCTGGCGCGAAGCGCAAAGGTTCAAAGTGACCTGAAACAAGGGTTCATTACACTGGCGTGGCCAGAAGTACAAAATCCGCCATGTCTGGGCATGGGGTTCCACATGGAGTGGCTGAGACTCTCGCGGCCCGAGGCGACGCATGTAGAGAGAGCTCAGAGGGGGCCCCTATGCGGGGGTGGCTTCGTAGAGCCTGTGGTCCGCCATGTCTAGGCATGGGGATCCACCTCGCCAAGGCATGGTGCTTGAAGAAGTCACCTTGCCGAGGCGTGGTGGCTTGAGAGTCTTCTCGAACGGCCCACGGCAACGTATAGTAGAGAGGGGAGCTCGAATATTTTCCTCGTGGAGGATGATGGCGCGAAGCTCTCCCTTGACGCAAAAAGTTGTTCGTCGAGGACGATCAGGGGTAGAACTTGCGCAGGTGCTGGATGTTCCAGGGGTTGGCGACAGGAATGCCACCCTCCGTCTCGAGCCGCGTGGAGCCAGGCCTGGCGATGTGCACGACCCTGTAGGGTCCTTCCCACATTGGCGAGAGCTTGTGGAGGCCTGCTCTGGAGAGGATTCTCCTCAGGACAAGGTCTCCTGCTTCGAGAGTGCGCGGGTGGATGTGGCGGCTGTGGTAGCGATGGAGGTCTTGCTGGTACCTTGCCGCTCTCAGGGCCGCATTGCGGCGGAGCCCCTCGAGCAGCAGCAGGTCGTCGTTGCGGAGTTCGTCCAGCTCAGCCTCCTTGAAGGCCAAGACTCGTGGAGAGCCGTGGGTGATCTCACTGGGGAGAACAGCTTCAGCGCCATAGACGAGGGAGAACAGCATCTCGCCATTGGGCTTCGTTGGCGTGGTACGGATGGACCAGAGCACCGAGGGGAGCTCATCGATCCAGTGCTTGCCGCTGGCCTTGAGGTAGTTGAAGCTTCTCGTCTTGAGGCCCTTGAGCACCTCGGCGTTGGCTCGCTCAGCCTGCCCGTTGCTTCGTGGGTGAGCCACCGAGGCGTAGCAGATTTGGGCGCCGAGGCTACCGCAGTAGGACTTGAAGGCGCCGCTGATGAATTGCGAGCCGTGTCGGTGATGATGCGGTTGGGCACGCCAAAACGGCAGACCAAGCTCCTGATGAACTTTACCGCTGATTTCGCCGGGATGGTGCGCACGGGTTCTACCTCAGGCCACATGGTGAACTTGTCGATGGTGACGTAGAGGTAGCAGTAGCCCCCGAGCGCTCACGGGAAAGGTCCCAGAAGGTCCAGCCCCCAAACCGCGAACGGCCAGGAGAGCGGGATAGTTTGGAGTTCTTGCGCGGGCTGGTGAATTTTCTTGGCGTGGAATTGGCAGGCGTCGCAGGACTGGACGATTGCAGCTGCATCTTGAAGCACTGAAGGCCAGTAGAAGCCACTCCGGAAGACCTTGCCTGCGAGGGTGCGTGAGGATGAATGGTGGCCGCACTCTCCGCTGTGGATGTCGTTGATGAGCTGGCGGCCTTCCTCGGCAGGGACGCACCGCAACGCAACCCCATTGGGGCGCTTACGGTACAGGTCTCCGTCGTGGAGGTAGTAGGACTTGGCCTGGCGAGCAACCCTCTCGGCCTCTGCATCTTCTTCGGGAAGGACTCGATCTTGCAAGTAGCTCTTGATCTCGTCGATCCAACCAGTGTCTTGGCGTACCAGGGTCATCAGCAGGCGATCGCCTGAGGGCAGCCCGGCCGCAGTTTGGTGCTCCACTTGATGGGGCTGGTGGGAGCTCCTCATTGATGCTCATGTTGACCGCTGGTTGCTTGACCGAGGCCCTAGCGAGTCTCTCCTCGAACACTCCAGGCTTCTGGGCTTCCCTTCTTGCCGCTCGCCTGGCGAGTTCATCTGCTTCTTGGTTTTCCCCTCGCGGGATATGCTTGAGCTCCATGCCCCTGAAGTGCTTCTCGAGTTTGCGTACCTCTTCAAGGTAGGCTACCATGTAGGTGTCCTTAGGAGTGTAGCTCTTGTTGGAGAAGTTGACGAGGAGCTGAGAGTCGCCCTTGATGAGGATGCGCTTGATGCCGAGGGCAATGGCAGCTCTGAGCCCAGCGAGGAGGCCTTCGTATTCAGCAATGTTGTTGGAGACCTTGTCGCTGTCCTTAAAGCACAACTGGACGACGTAGTAGAGCTTGTCGCCTGTTGGTGAGGTCAGGACAGCACCAGCCCCTGCACTCCGGGCCGCGAAGGCGCCGTCGAAGTGCATGGTCCAGTAGCTGGGCTCCGTCTCTCCTAAGGCTGTAGCTTCTTCGTCTTGAGGCTCTTCTTCACGTGTGTCCGTCCATTCAGCCATGAAATCAGCCAGCGCCCTGCCCTTGATGACCCTTGTGGTGTCAAACTCCAGCTCGAAGGGTTGCAGCTCGATGCCCCAGCTTGCGACGCGATCTGTTGCGTTTGGGTTGCGTAGGACTTGCTCCAGGGGGTACGAGGTGACCACCTTGATGGGGTGACCCTGGAAGTAGTGGCGCAGCTTCCTGGAGGCGCTGAGGAGCGAGAAAAAGAGCTTCTGCTGCATGGGGTAGCGCTCGCGAGCGTCCCGCAGCACTGTGCTGACGAAGTACACGGGATGCTCGACGAGGGTGGTTGTTGACGTGGCAGCGGTTGGCTCCTCTCGAGGCTCGGTGGAGTCCTTGTCGAGGTTCTCTTGAGGCCCCACTTGTAGAGGCTCGGCATGAGGCTGGAGGCTTGACGAGGCTGCTTCCTTGTCGTGGAGTTCTGGGCTTGGCGAGGCGGAGCTCTGCTTGGCGAGGACTGGCTCTTCCCTTTCAGCCACCAAGACCGCGCTTGCCGTCTGAGGAGTGGCTGCAAGATACAGCTTCAGAGGCTCGCGAGGGCGTGGGGCAACCATGATGGGTGGGCTCGCCAGATACTTCTTCAGGTCCTCGAAGGCCTTTGCCGCTTCAGGAGTCCACTTGAAAGGACCGGACCTCTTCATGATCTTAAAAAACGGCAGCGCCCTCTCGCCGAACTTGGAGATGAACCGGCCAAGGCTGGCCATACATCCCGCTAAGCGCTGCATGTCCTTGAGGCGACGAGGAGGCTGCATCTCTTCTATAGCCCTGATCTTGTCGGGGTTTGCTTCGATGCCACGATGAGACACCAGGAACCCGAGGAGTTTGCCTGAAGGGACCCCGAAGACGCACTTGGCGGGGTTCAGCTTGATGTTTACCTTGCGCAGGTTGGCAAAGGTCTCCTCGAGGTCCTTGATGAGCGTGTCCTTCTCGCGGGTCTTGACCACGATGTCGTCGACGTAGGCCTCTGCATTCCTTCCCATTTGAGCCCCCAAGGCGATCCTCATGAGGCGCTGGAAAGTGGCACCGGCATTTTTTAGGCCGAAAGGCATGCAGACGTAGCAAAACACACCACAAGGGGTGAGAAATGCTGTCTTCTCCTCGTCCTCCTTCGCCATCTTGATCTGGTGATAGCCTGAGAAGGCATCCAGAAAACAGAGGAGTTCGCAGCCGGCAGTGGAGTCCACGATCTGGTCGATCCTCGGGAGGGGATAAGGGTCCTTGGGGCAAGCTTTGTTGAGGTCGGTGAAGTCGATGCAGAGGCGGCTTCCTCCGGTGTGCTTGGGGACAACCACACCATTGGAGAGCCAAGTGGGATGGACAACTTCTTTGATGATGCTAGCTTTCTTCAACTTCTCTACTTCTTAAACGATGAACTCTTGCTTCTCTGGCGCCTGGCGACCGCGCGTTTTGCTTCACGGGGCGTGCGTTTGGACACACTGGCTAGGTGGTGCTCGATCACCTCCCTCGGTACTCCGGACATATCTGACGGTGTCCATGCGAACATATCAGAGTTTGCCCTAAGGAAGGCGACGAGCGCGCTTTCCTATTTGGGAGGCAAGTTGGCGCTGATGGTGACGCTAGCCCCCGAGCCGTTTGCCTCAAGAGGCACCTGCTTCGTCGCGGCCTTCTCTGAGAGAACAGATGCTTCTTCTTCGCGGGGGCCTCGGGAGGGGTTCCTCATCCTCGCCAGCGGGGGACGCCACCGCGGCAGCCTTGTAGGCCGCTTGCGCAGCGTACAGAGCATCTGAGACCATGCCGCGGATGACGATGGTGCCACCCGAGCCAGGAAGCTTGACGAGGTTGTAGTTCATGGTGGGTCACCGCCATGAACTTCGCGAGGGCGGGGTAGCCGAGGATGGCATTGTAGGGCAGGCCGATGTGCGCGACGTCGAAGTCGATCAGCTCGGTGCGGTAGTTGGCTTGCGTGCCGAAGGTGACCGCGACACTCACTTGCCCCAAAGGGGTCGTGAGACCCTCTGTCACCCCCGAGAAGGGCCTGNTGACACCTTGATGGGGTGACCACCTGATGGGGTGACCCTGGAAGTAGTGGCGCAGCTTCCTGGAGGCGCTGAGGAGCGAGAAAAGGAGCTTCTACTGCATGGGGTAGCGCTCGCGAGCGTCCCGCAGCACTGTGCTGACGAAGTACACGGGATGCTCGACGAGGGTGGTTGTTGACGTGGCAGCGGTTGGCTCCTCTCGAGGCTCGGTGGAGTCCTTGTCGAGGCTCTCTTGAGGCCCCACTTGTAGAGGCTCGACATGAGGCTGGAGGCTTGACGAGGCTGCTTCCTTGTCGTGGAGTTCTGGGCTTGGCGAGGCGGAGCTCTGCTTGGCGAGGACTGGCTCTTCCCTTTCAGCCACCAAGACCGCGCTTGCCGTCTGAGGAGTGGCTGCAAGATACAGCTTCAGAGGCTCGCGAGGGCGTGGGGCAACCATGATGGGTGGGCTCGCCAGATACTTCTTCAGGTCCTCGAAGGCCTTTGCCGCTTCAGGGGTCCACTTGAAAGGACCGGACCTCTTCATGATCTTAAAAAACGGCAGCGCCCTCTCGCCGAACTTGGAGATGAACCGGCCAAGGCTGGCCATACATCCCGCTAAGCGTTGCATGTCCTTGTGGCGACGAGGAGGCTGCATCTCTTCTATGGCCCTGATCTTGTCGGGGTTTGCTTCGATGCCACGATGAGACACCAGGAACCCGAGGAGTTTGCCTGAAGGGACCCCGAAGACGCACTTGGCGGGGTTCAGCTTGATGTTTACCTTGCGCAGGTTGGCAAAGGTCTCCTCGAGGTCCTTGATGAGCGTGCCCTTCTCGCGGGTCTTGACCATGATGTCATCGACATAGGCCTCTGCATTCCTTCCCATTTGAGCCCCCCAAGGCGATCCTCATGAGGCACTGGAAAGTGGCACCGGCATTTTTCAGGCCGAAAGGCATGCAGACGTAGCAAAACACACCGCAAGGGGTGAGAAATGCTGTCTTCTCCTCGTCCTCCTTCGCCATCTTGATCTGGTGATAGCCTGAGAAGGCATCCAGAAAACAGAGTAGTTCGCAGCCGGCGGTGGAGTCCACGATCTGGTCGATCCTCGGGAGGGGATAGGGGTCCTTGGGGCAAGCTTTGTTGAGGTCGGTGAAGTCGATGCAGAGGCGGCTTCCTACGCTGTGCTTGGGGACGACCACACCATTGGAGAGCCAAGTGGGATAGACAACTTCTTTGATGATGCTAGCTTTCTTCAACTTCTCTACTTCTTGAACGATGAAATCTTGCTTCTCTGGCGCCTGGCGCCGCGCCTTTTGCTTCACGGGGCGTGTGTTTGGACACACGGCTAGGTGGTGCTCGATCACCTCCCTCGGTACTCCGAACATATCTGACGGTGTCCATGCGAACAGGTCAGAGTTTGCCCTGAGGAAGGCGACGAGCGCGCTTTCCTATTTGGGAGGCAAGTTGGCACCGATGGTGACGCTAGCCCCCGAGCCGTTTGCCTCAAGAGGCACCTGCTTCGTCGCGGTCTTCTCTTGAGAGAACAGCTGCTTCTTCTTCGCGGGGGGCCTCGGGAGGGGTTCCTCATCCTCGTCAGCGGGGGACGCCACCGCGGCAGCCTTGTAGGCCGCTTGCGCAGCGTACAGAGCGTCTGAGACCATGCCGCGGATGACGATGGTGCCACCCGAGCGAGGAAGCTTGACGAGGTTGTAGGCGTGGTGGGTCACCGCCATGAACTTTGCAAGGGTGGGGTAGCCGAGGATGGCGTTGTAGGGTAGGCCGATGTGCGCGACGTCGAAGTCGATCAGCTCGGTGCGGTAGTTGGCTTGCGTGCCGAAGGTGACCGCGAGCCTCACTTGCCCCAGAGGGGTCGTGAGACCCTCTGTCACCCCCGAGAAGGGCCTGGTGGGCATGAGCCGCTCGTAAGGTACCTGAAGCTTCTCGAAGGTCTTGACAGAGATGACGTTGAGGCTTGCACCCCCATCGATGAGCGTCTTAGAGACTGCGATGTTGTTGATGGTGGGGGTGCAGACCAGCGGGATGGTGCCAACAGTTGAAGTGGACTGGGGGTGGTCGCTGGAGTCGAAGGTGATGGGGTACTGGGACCACTTGAGGGGCCTGGAGGCCTCAACCCCGGGAAGCGCTGCCGCGATCTCGCGAGCGAGTTGCTTGAAGTGGCGGTTGGAGCTGGGGGCCTGAGCCCCGCCGAGGATGCAAGCGGCCTTGCGAGGCACCTGGTAGCCCTCAGGAGTCTCGGCAGGGAGGTTGTCGTTCGCGGGCTGGACGGCGTTGGCTTGAGGGTTCTGCTGGTAGTTTTCGTCGTAGTTGTTGTTGTTCCAGCGTCGCCCCCCACGGCCGCCGCGGCCGCCGCCGCGGCCACCGCGACCTTGCTGCCGCTCGCGATCCTCGCGAGCCTCGCGAAGCCTCTTGAGGTCGTAGCAGTCCTCGGTGGCATGGGAATGCCTGTTGTGGTAGATGCAGAAGGGGCGATCATATTTCTTCTCGGGGCCCGCGGCTGGAGCGGCAGCGTGTGGCTGCTTGGCGTCAGGTTCAGCTACGAGGACCGTAGTGGTCTTGCGCTTCTCGGTGGATTTCTTCTTCTTGGATCCCTCGGCAGGGTCCCCTGGCTCGTTCTTGACGAACAAGCGGCCCTCCTCAGCCTTGGCGCACTTGTCCGCCAAGTCGAAGAGCTTGACGACGGTGGTGATGTTGTCGTGGATGCCAAGCTTATCGAGCATCCACACGTCCCGTGACTCCAGCCTGGAAGGCCGAAATGACCTGCGCGTCGGTGGCGTTGGGGATCTTGTTGCGCACCTGGCTGAAACGCTGGATGTACTTGCGGAGGGTCTCGCCAGGCTTCTGGCGTACACCGCGGAGGTCGTTGTACGTGAGGCCGCGCTCGTACGTGCCCTTGAAGTTCGTGACGAAGCACCGGCAGAGATCCTCCCAGGTGTTGATGGACTCAGCGGGGAGGTTCGTGAGCCACGAGGACGCGGAGTCCTTGAGGGCCATGGGGAACCAGTTCGCCATGACTCTGTCGTCGCCCCCCGCGGCTTGGATGGCCAAAGTGTAGAGCTGCAGGAACTCTAGGGGGTTGTTCTTGCCGTCGTAGCGCGGAGGCAGATCCGGCTTGAACTTGACCGGCCAGACGACGCGACGGAGGCTGCGAGTGAACACAACCGTCGTGCCGTAGGTGACCACGCCGTTGGCGAGGGTGGTGCGGAGGTGGCGCCCCGCGGTGGCGACGTCCTGGACGGCGCGGTTGTGGCGATTCTGCCCGCGCTCGATGCTCGCGCGTGCGTCCTCCGGGGCTCGCTGCACGAATTGGCAGTCATGCGGCGGCGATGCGTGCGATGCAGCGCGGTTCTCGCGAGGAGGAGCCCCCGCTGGAGCAGGTTGCGGTGGAGCCGGAGCGGGCGCGGGATGAAGAGGGGGTGCAGGAGGTGCGCTGTGCGCCACGTCCCCCATGCGCGCTGAGGGAACCAGCGAACGAGACGGTGCAGGAGCGGCGACGCGAGCGGCGCCGACGAGCTCGGAGAGGCGGTTGAGCCAAGCTTCTTGAGCCTCCGGCGTGGGACGGTACTGCAGCAGCTCCTGCACCATGAGAAGCGCAGTGGCTGGGCTGGGCGCAGGGCGGCCCAGCGAGGAGGCAGCGCGGTCCCGCGACGGGTGCAGGGAGGAAGCTTCCTCTTCGCCGAGGTCGTCCTCGGCGTGGTCGTCGTTGTAGTCCTCTGGATGCTCGACGCGGGGCTCGGGGTCGACGTGGCGCTCCGGAGCAGCGCTCCCGCGCGGGCGGCCGCGCAGGTTGCCAGCAGGAGCGGTGGCGGCGCTGGCTGTCCGGCGAGCGAGACGTTCGGCGCGAGAGCCGGCCATGGCTGTGTCGAGGTTGAAGATGCGCCTCAGCCCCCTACCTGGAGAGCCTGGTCCTTAGCGAAATCTTCTGAAGAGTGTCGTGGGCCCTGGCAGGCCGGCCCGTGGTACCCTGGTTTCCACTGTGCCGACACCCATGACACAACTCAAAAAACCCTCAAGGTTTGCAATATGAAAAAGTTCTCAAAAAAAATGCAATACGAAAAAGGATATGTGCAACACGTCAAGTTAAGCAACGGCAAATGTTGTTACCGTCAGGAAAACACAGCCAGACATGCATGTCTCTATAGTTTCTAAAAATACATGCATGACTCTATAGTTGGAAACTTGTCTAGAAAAATGGGGAAAATTCGACACGGTACTATTTTTTTTAGCACTAATGTATTCTAAGGATATATTATATTGATTACACTAATGTATGATAAGGATATATTATACTGATAATTACACTAATATGTATTCTAAGGCTATATTTACATAGGCCACAACTAATTCCAAGTAATAATCACTCTTTTGCTAGGCGTATTTTTTGAGGAGGTGAATTTGTATCCTCGGATTGAGTTTCGCCTTCTCTGTCTCACACATACACACTATAAGTACGTGAACAATGTGTGGACAGATCAAGCATGATCTTCTAGAGTACATCTATCAGAAAACAACAAGCAAGTTTGCTAAAAAAAACACCAAGCAAGTATCGAAGTGCAATTGCATTGTCTCGATGGGGAAGCACACCAGCGTTGCTCATGCACCAGCCTTAGTCGCATTTGTTCTCCTCATGTGCTTTGCTATCCATGCAAACTGTAAGTACTAGTATTTCCTCTTAATATACTAACTAGCTAGCTAGTTCTTAGATCTAGCATTAGACCAAAGGTTAATTATCCATAATTTCGCCTTGTTTGATTTGATTAATCAATATCGGGGACTTGTATGGATAGTTATGGTTGTTGGTTGATATCTATTTGTTGTGTAGGCCGCACCATTGACGACAAGGGCAACGAGAAGGTAATTTACCAAACGGATTATGCACATACAAAAAGCATGCCTAGGATTGCAAAAGTTCATCCTTTTGCTACTGTTGTTTAGTAAAGGACGACTGCTACGAATCGATGTACTTATGCGACATAGAGTGCAAAATACCTTCTTCTTCAAGCATCTCGTCACCCCCATGAATCTATGACTTTCGGTGACAAACCTAGTGACGCCCTATTTTTGTCACCCACCCTTAATCGGTGACGAAAATTGGGTATTAAGTGACAAAAGGAATTTGTCACTAAATCCATTTTCCCTTGTAGTGGAGGCAACCCATTCTGCATTGCCCTTTGGGCAGTTCTAATTAATTATTCCCATGGTGTTCCAAGTGATCATGCTGATATATTGGCTGGTGTAAAATTAGGAATCAAGAACAAATTTATCGTAATACAGTTATATTTAAATTCCTCACACTAATAATTGTTCTCTTTGAGGAGAGACTAGGCCAAAACAAAATATGGCGAAAAATATTAATTTAGAACATGAACAAGATCAATCTAGTGCCCCACCCTCCAGCACTAACCCTCACACAACGAATCTCCACAATATTGTTCCAAGCGTATGCACCATCATCGCTGCTTCGTGACATCACGGCTTTTGCCTTGTTCCATTCTCGCCTCCGCCATCGCCATCACTCCACAATATCGCCGCATCCGTCCCGACAGAACACGAATCATAAATAAATCACATGGTTCAAGATATCACATGGTTTGTGCCGCGCCACGCCTGAGTGCGCAGAGGCCGGCCGGCCAGGGCCCATCTTAGCCGTGGCGCACTTCTTAGAAACCTGCGCCACGGCTAAGTTGGTGTCAGTGGCGCAGCACCAAGCGGTGCGCCACGCATACTTAGCCATGGCGCACCATGCTGACAGTGCGCCATGGCTACGTGGCTTACCTATAAGCCTTTTTCCAGTAGTGGCGGTAGACAGACTTGTAGCAAACTACAAGGAAAAAGGAAATAAATCTCTATTGTCCACTTATCTTATCTAACTGCTTTCATCTTATCTGCCTTGCCGCCGCAGGGCATGGGCCTCCGCTCGCTATGTCCACTAGTAGGAAAACCCCTATTACTGGCGAACCTGTTTTGGCTACCGATGGCGAACAGGTGGTTCGCCAGCGCTAATATCGCCAGTGGTAATAGCTTACCACTGGCGAACGTCTGTTCGCCAGCGGTAAGGACACTTACCGCTGGCGAACTACGAGACACTAGTTCGCCAGCGGTAGACCACATACCACTGGCGAATCTCATGCTTGTTCGCCAGCGGTGTATTCTCTGATTTTCTCTCCAGCCGTATATTCCAGCAGTATATATAGAGAAATATTTGACAAAATCAGTACAAATACACAATTTCCAAAACAGTATAAGTACACAAAGTTGATCACAATCATAGTTCATCATATTATTACAATTTGAAATAGCAACAAGTGTCCAAATATTAGAATTCGAAATAATGAGACTGTCGTTATCTATTCAACCATCAAACACAATGATGCTGTCATCATCTCTCGGGTCTTGACCGTCGTCTTGAGAGAACTCAGAGTCACTGTCAGCGGTCCTGTAAAATACGTTAACGTCGGTATCGCCGTGGTCAAGATAGAATAAGCACCTCCTACCGGCCTCCATCCCATAAGCCCGTACAAGGGCTCTCTAACGAGGGCAACCGAAATAGATTCGGCCTGCCTCGTTGGTGACACGAACTATGAAGTCTTTGGCCTTGGTCATCTGGACGAGAGTGACCTCAAATGTCCCTTCCTGACAAATGTCTTCCCTGACATGCTTCATGAAGTCCCTCCTTGCACTGCATGGGATGGTCTGGCCAAAAGATAAAAAACAAATCATGAAGCATGTGTACATTATTTAACTCAATGAGATAATCATGTAGTGAGAGTACTTAGCAGTTAGCAACAAAGATTAAGTAGTCCCATATAGTAACAAGCACACAATTGAAATTCAAATAATATACCGTCAAAGCTTCAAAGTCCGCTCAGAGCACTATAACAAACTTCTTGTTTTTGCATCTAGCATTGCCACAACTAGCACACGGGGTATTCATTTCCTGCAAATATCGATTGTCACATAAACACTTCATAACACATTATAAACTATTTGTGACATGAAGAGGTCAACTGTAGGCGATACTATAAGTAATTAACTCAATTGTACGGCCACAATAATCATCGGCATTCTCGGAGAAATACTAAAGCAAACAGAAATGATTTGGATGTGTGCCTCATACTTAGATTGGACACACAAAAGTTCCAGGGATGGTGCGAGTGAGCCAAGTAGGATGCACGATGTGTATTCGTGCATATCACAAGGCTCACTAGTGCCATCCCCGGGATCACATGGTGTCACTTCATTTTAATCATCGGCATTCGAAGAAAAAGACTAAAGCAAACAGAAATGATTTGGATGTGTGCCTCATAGTTAGGTCGGACACATATTCCCGTGATGGTGCTAGTGAGCCAAGTAGTATGCACAAGATGTGTATTCATGCATATCACAAGGCTCACTAGCTCCACCACGGATTACGCGGTGTCACTTCATTTTAATCATCGACATTCGAAGAAAAAGACATGGATTTGTGCAGCATAATTAATCATCGGCATTCTAAAAACGAACATCAATACTACTGCCTCATACTGATTTGCTGTTTATATTGTTCATTTGGTGTGTGGAAAAAAAATTAGAGAGTGTGCCCACCCTACAATTTTTTCCTAGACACGCCACTGGTGTACACATTGGCTACATTTTGGTGCTGCCCTCACGGCTTACTGATGCCCACAAGTATAGGGGATCGCTGAAGTCTTCGTTGGGAAGTATTACCCCAAATTTATAGTTCGACACGATGGGAACACAAGAATATTAATAAGACCTTAGCAATTGAGGCGTCACTCTCAACCACACCTGTATATCAATAACTTGCAGCAGTAATAGTGATGGCAGTAAAAGATTCAAGCGAGCAGAAATAAAACAGCAATAGTGACAAGGATTTCACAGTTTTCACCGGAAAAGTGAAAGTGTAACTCAGAGATTTAAAACGTAGGCATGAGGTGACAGCGGGGCGTTGCATGAATGAGATTGATCATATAATAAAATAAAGCTAGCAATGGGGTTTTTCTCTAACTCCGATGTATGTAGGTATGTGTTCCTTAAATAGTTGTACGTACTAACCAAGAGAATTTGCACAACATCTATTGCCCTACCTGCCCATTTCACCGGGGCCAACTTGGAACTACAGGTAATTAAGGTCTACCCTTTCGTGTAGACCGGGACAATGCATTAACACTCCATAAACACATAGGATCCTCAAACTAAAACATCTCCCCCTTGTTTTCCCTATATGTCACTTTTAGGGTTCGCAGGTTCAGCACAATAGCAGGTGATACACATTGCAGGTAAATACCAAACTCAATTATATGATGAAGCAAATAAGTTCAGTACTGAAATCATGCCACTCGGGCCCTAGTAGCAAGCATTAAACATAGCATAAGTGCACCAACACAATACAAAAGTATCCTCAAGATAAACCCTAGGATTATCGAACAACGGGTAGCATTACATGGTCAATCTCATCCAATCCCCATCCACCTCACATGCCTACAGCAAACTACTCACACATGGTGATGGAGAAAGAGCTCATGGTCGATGGAGATGAAGGCGGTGAAGATGGCGGTGAAGACGGCCTCCGGATCCCTCCACCGGAGGAGAAATCCTGGACCAATCTGTCCCCGAAACGAAGAACGTGGTGGCGGCGGCGGTGTGTTTCGCGAAAGCTCCTCCCCTCCTAGGGCAAGCGTTTTTTCTCGTATATAAAGGGGTACGTCGAAGACCGGAGGCGAGACGGTGCCCGAGGCCCATTTGGGGTGGGCCCACGCGGCCAGGTACATGGGCCATGTGGGGCCACCTCATTTGGCCCTCTGGCACCCCCTCGTGTCCATCCTTTTGTCCATCGTGCTTCTTTTTCAGAAAAAGTGACGTGGTATTTTTCCCCGATTTTATTTCCTGCAAAAATAGCCAGAGGAGAGACTTTGCTAAAAACAGCATCAGAATCAGCAATTTTATTCAAATATGGAAGGATCCCGGAGCAAATTATGAGGCAAAGTGCTTGGAAAAGTGGATGCATTTTGGATGCATCAGCTCCCCCAAGCTTAGCTCGTTGTTTGTCCTCAAACAACTCAAACATAGTGCAGAAGCGATAAGAAGACTTTGACAAGAACTTTGCATTGCATATGTAACACTGTTTAATAGCAACAAGTACTCAACACTTAATTCCTACAACAACTAACAGAATGCTAGCAAAGGTATATCTCATCAATGTTAAAGCATCTATACATGTTGCAAGAGAAATAACACATAGTGTTAAGGCTTGGATGAGTTTGCCTAACTGTAGAAATAAACAAAGGTTCTTGCATCGCTTTTGATTGAATCATGTATTGACTAGTGAACTCATTGTGCTTACAACCTTGCTCTCAATTTTATCAAAACATTTGATGTTCCCTATTATGACTCACATGCTTGACAAACTTGTAGTTAAAAGCCTTGCCCCGTGAATACGAGTACCTACACCATGTGTTACTCAACTCGTGTAGCTAGGCAAGCTCGAGTTTTTTTAGTCATTGCGAGAATAAAAGCCTCATTAAGAGCGTCAACCGGGGTACCTCTTGTCCCAGGACATGGACAAGCCCATGTCCAAACAACAAGACAAACGGACAATGAACAATCTCAGCACTTCTTTTATTTACTAATGGTTTATCTTTTTATTATAAAGTGCATCACTGAATGTTCACTATTGTCATGTATCCTGCACTAACCATCTATCCCAAAAGTCCGAACTTATGGAAAGGTTAGTACAATCCACATATACTGTAACACCCCCTCTCACATGTGACTCGGGGAGGGAGAGGTCACACGTGCAACCGGAAGAAAGCGACGGCGCGCAAGTCTCAGAGGTATGGCGCAAGACAGGCTCATACTTGGACACAAGGGGGGCTACCAGCAATTTTTAATAAATTGCACAAACCAGGACTCGAACTCGAGACCTTCGGCTCTGATACCATGTCATGTATCCTGCACTAACCATCTATCCCAAAAGTCCGAACTTATGGAAAGTTTAGTACAATCCACATATACTGTAACAACTATGATATGCCGTAAATTTCCACCATGAATGATACATGGCTTGAGTTGGCGGCCCGGGCGTCTCTCTAGTCAATTATTCCCACTCCTCAAACTTACTAAGTTTCCACATTTATTCCGACATGATAGGCATCCATAGACAAAGGTACATGATATCAACTAATTTTAATTTAAGTGCAATGTTAAAAGCTTTCCATGTGACAGCACATTTAAGCTAACTCCTAACCACTGAGCTTGTCAAGCATATGACTTCATTTTTAACATTTGAAAAATTCTTTCACTTTCTCTGTGGTTGGCAAGTTTAGTAAGCACAATGGGATACATAGACCTTTGTTTAGAACTACAGTTGTTCAAACCATAGCCAAGTATTATCACTAAATAATATCTCACTTGCATCATCATACACACTAAAACATGGAGAAGATAAACATTTGCTACCAGTTCCCTATATGTTAAAGAAACTATGATATGCACACTTGCTGTTATTAAAAAGTCCTCATAAGCACGGCAAAGGTGTCATACCTTTCATCTACTTCATGCACATCAGCTCATCATTGTTGTTCTCCTCTCCCAACTTCGAACTGCACAATAAAAACTCAAATCTGCCAGAAAATGTCACTGAATTCAGTACTGTTTTTACCCTACTTAAACACATCATAATTTTCTCATATTTTACATGTGTGTAGGTCGTGAAAAGTTGCAATTGTGGTTAAAATTTCAGCTCAACTGGAGTTACAGAAAAAGAATGAAAAATATAACAGTGAGAAGATTTCAGCAATTCCTGCACCTCCATTTTTGCATCGGATTCAAGAAAACGAATATCTTTTTGTTCTTATTGGTTTTTAGAAGCATAAAGTAAATGACCAGAAGTAAATAATCAAGAAGAACAAATAGAATCTTTTTGTGTTTTTGTGATTTCAAAGCAAGAAAGTGAAACAAAATAAGAGTGATATAAAACAACGAAATGAGAGGAAGAGAAGTACTCCCCCAAGCTTGCAGTCAAGCTAATATCCTGGGTGGTAGCCATATCCACCACTTCCACCTCTAAGGTGGTAACCATATGTGTAGCCCCTCATGCCTGGGTATTGTGGCCTCTCTTGAGGTTGGTACACCTGCATCGCTGGAGCTTGTGCCTCCTCCTGCGGTGGCTCTTCCCTCACGATCCACTTTCCAGTGGTCCTATCAAAGAGGTCAGTACAGGGGAGCCTAATGGACACTTTCTGTCCATTAGTACTCAAATATGTGTAGAGATGAATCCCTCCATACGGAACACTCATTCCCATGTTGGAAATCAAAGCGAAATCAAGTAATGTGGACTTCTCTACAAGGGTTCCCATATTATTATTATATCCGCTTTCATCTTTAATGTATTTATAGACTACAGTAGCAATAGCACCAGTGTAAATTGCGGTTTCATCAGTGGCATTTCTCCTTACAACATTGTGCAATGATCTAGCAAGAATTACCCCCAAGTTATACTCACATGGTTTGTTCTCTTTTGCACATTTAAGCAAATAAATATAGGTCCAGTGCAGCCAGAAGTGTTGTCTCTTGCAAGAAAGCCTCTTGCAAGGAACAACGCAAAGTACCTCAAGCTAGGGTGCTGTGTGTGAGTGAATTTGCCCCTATTTACTCTATCAAGGGAATTAACAGAAACAGAGTGCCAGAAATTAACAAGTTCAGGATTTGAATCAGCACCGGTTTCTTCCCAACTCCCCGTGTTTGCTACACCTATAGCATTGCAAAACTCATCTAGAGACATAACAAGACGCTCTCCCTTCACACTAAACTTGCAAACAAAACTGAGAGAATGTGCCTTACTTTTATTCTTGTGCCAGTGAGTCTCGGGCCCTTCGAATCTGAAGGTAGAGAGGAACTCCCGTGAGAGTTCCTCGTATGTGTCCTGTGGGTTTTGAGAAAATGTCAGCAACCCGGTCGCTGTGGCGAAGGAGTTGAAATCCTCTTCCATTTCCCATTGTTGAAGAACACGGGGGTCTTGCCATCTCGTCGTGTGAATCCTCAGCTTCTCCCCCACAAATGATGCGGAGTCCTCCCAAAGGTGATTGTCATCGTAGTTGAGGGAGACTCTGCATGCTCTTCTCTTGGGCCTTGAGCTCATCCCAAGCAATCCTTTGCCCTTGCTAAACATGGTACCTTGCTGCCCATAAATAAATTTCAACAAAAATCAAGATGTGAAACTCTAATACAATATTAAGCCATCCACGTCTAGTCTCCACATCAATATCATGCATCAATATCAACTAGAAAACTTAAATCCATGGATTTCTCAAACATATTTAGTGACACCTAGTGCAGCAAAATACTTCAGATACAAAGCACAAGAACAAAAACTAATTGGATGAGTGGAGAAGTCACATACCAATGAGTAATCCCACCAAACAGATTCGAGAAAGCTGCTCTAAACTTGGAGATCCAGGGAGAGCAGCAAGAGAGCACGATTTTTTTTTGGAGAAAATACCCGGAGCTGGTTTTCTGTCGAGAGGAAGGAGATGAGCCCTGACTCCTCACCTAACTCCACCTGTGGACCAAAGTGGGGGGGTCCCACGCGGCCAGGTACAGTGGCCACGTGGGGCACCCTCTTTTGGCCCCTGGTGGCCCTCTGTAGCGACCTTGCCTTTTAAATAGGCCAAGATCCCTGTGTTCTGTGCTAGTCCCTGGATCGAATAGCTAGCACCACAGTTCAAGATGTAATATCATGCAAATGCGTCAAGTGTCTATTACATCGAAGATCCAGAAAAGTAATTCATTACAACTTGCATAGCCAAAGGCTAGTGTTTTACAAAGTTCAGCAGCGGAAAACATAAATAGCATGGAGCCTCATCATCTTCATGTGCCACAGGCAGACATGTTGGTTGCAGACTCGAAACCTCTAACGTTCCTTACTCTTCGGCAGAACAACCTGCAACGCGTAGGTTACAGCCAAAAATTGGTCAGAACCATTGGAATGGATCTGGCAAGTGACACTCTGTGGACACTTAGTGGAAAAACTCTAATAACCTATATGCAAATTTGGCTGGTGGAGTTCAAGGCTATTTGCATAAAGCCAACTTTTTCCTATCTTTTGAAATCATTTTCTTCCTCCAATGAGACAATCCCAGCATACACGGTGTCTTTGAGGGACAAGTCCTTATACACTGGGTGTCCTTTCTACCCTTGTTCACCCTTCAAAGTTTTACTTGAGAATTTGGAATGATGAGATCTTCAGTTGACATCCTTGTTCAGCTGCTCAGAATTGTCCGTAACCGGGGACACAGCTATGATCATAGTTTTGACACTCTCGAGAGGTTGTGCACTTTCACCACAAGACTTCATCAACCCATTATGTCCTTGACCTTCTTGAAATGAAAAGGAAAGGTGAAGATGAAGACGAGACCTTTGGGAACCAGTCCCCTGTTCGTCAGGCAGACCCATACAAGACATTCATCCGCTGAGAACTGCCGGAATCAGGTTCCTAGAACTTACTTAGTCAAGGCAGAGCCATAGTACCAAGTGGCTGCACTGGAAGCAATCTAAACTTGGAGCAACTTAAATCTCTTTGTTCCTGGGTGGCCATCCACAAGTGCACTCTCAGGTGAAAACCCCCACATACCATGGTCCTAAGTATAGTTAAAACTATCTTAGGTGAAAACCCCCATGAACATGGTCCTGAGTAGCCACTCAACATAAACCAAGCAATACCAATTCCACCCAGGTGATTCATTAAACTCAGTAGATGTGTACTACCTCAGGTGATAACCACCACATACCATGGTCCTAAGTATAGTGAAAACTATCTTAGGTGAAAACCCCCATGGACATGGCCCTGAGAAGCCACTTAACATTTTGTAAAACTTTCTTCCATTGCATAGCTAAGCAAGTCTACCATGTTATAATAGGATTCTAGACCAACTAGTATAGGAGTGCTACTCTAAATAGTTTTAGCATAGCAATACTAATGACACCTACACACGCTTAAGGAAAAATACACTAGACATGCATAGACAAAATATTAGGAGGTTTGTGAATGTGCCACTTGCCTTTGTAGAACTTATCGTTGCTCACACACTCTTTTCAACAAAGAACGATGCACTCCGTTCAATCTATACATAGAAATAACACAACAATAAACAAACAATTCCACAACTCATAGCATACCAAAACAAACATGCATAAACCATACAAGCAATATTAACAAGTCATGATATATGCATAAGTAAATAATTTAGAATTAGAAGATTTTGCACATGTATAATTAACAACATATAAATTTTTTATGGACATGAACCAAATAAAGTAACATTGATAGTGGCATGGCAAACAATCCTATAAACAAATATGTACGTCGGTAATAAATAATTTAACATGCTACTGAGTAATCTTCTAAGCAATAAATCAATGTTTGGTATTAATAAAACACTATCCCTATAGTAACAACAACTCAAAAGCTATTTGGACAGAACCAGAAATAATGAACAGTACTACTATCATATACAACTATTACTGAATTTTAAGGTGAGTCCTGGCAATGCAAACGACTCCAAAAACATCTATATGCAAGGTACATAACAATATGTTTCAAGTTTACATGTTTTAAGAATTCTACCAAGATCTAGCAAGTTATAGACTAAATCACTGAATATGCTATGATCAAACAAGACAGACGTGACTACAAAAATTACTAGCAGTAGTACAATAGTCATATGCAACTACACGTATGGACATGACCATATGCTCAAAGTGTGATGCATCGAATTCAAATCACTTCTCAAAAATAGTCTACTAATCATAGCAGATACTCGTGAACTAACGGCACTGCTGGGTTACTAAAGTTATTTGGCACGTTTTCTAGGTTGGGCCTGCGGTGATCGGAGGTGTGTAAAACGGTCAACGACCTAATGCCGTCGGATGGCATTCGGTTCACCGGCGACGCGGTGAACTAGAAAACTATGGCTAGAAATCATGTCTAGGAGTTATGCATATGTGTGTGTAGTGTGAGGGTACAGGGAAATTCGCTGGTCCTCACCGAGTATGACGTAATCGTCCGATGAACTTGATGAACCGAGTTGAAGAAGATGCAGACTGCGCTGTGTGAGGTTGATGGTTCAAGCTTCTGGTTCCGCGTATCAGTCCTGCTCCTCCTCTTGATCATTATGGCGCAGCAGTTCTTCCTTTCGTGGCCGGAGTCGTCAGGAACACCGGCGACATCCAGCGGCGGCCTCGCGGAGCTCTGCGAGATTGGATCGACGTGAGAGCCTAGGCTCTGGTGGCTGTGTGGGATGGAAAGAGGAGGCAAGGGGCGTTGATTTGGGACTATATAGGAGGAGAAAGGTGCGCTCTAATGGACGTGACTAAAGGGAGGATCAATGCGAGGTAACGGCAACAGTTTCTGGTGTGACCTGCCGATTCGGCTGACTGTGTGCGTGCGTGCTGGAGAAGGAAAAGGAAGCAGCGCGGCGCTAGGCACCTGGGAGCCTGGGACTCTGTCCCGTGCGTGTGTGCGGTCGAGCGCTCGCTCGCTTGAGCTGGTGCGGCTGGGCTTTGGGCTGGCCTCGTTGGATCGGCAGGAAAAGGAAAAAAGAAAAATAGGAGACGGAAATAAGGATCGATTGGTGCATGCTGTACACAAGTAAGGAGTACATGTGCAAGCCAAAACAATGACCTGCACGTGTATGTCTATAGCTCAACACCCAATGGGATTTTAGGAAAAAAAATATGAGGAAATAGAAAGGGTGGAAATAATTCAACCGATAATATATTAGTTAAGGACTGACGTGTATGTGTATGGCTACAGCCTAAATTTACATACGTCTGATGAGGATCAAATCCAAATAGGATTTTAGATGTAATGAAATAGGAGATAAAAGAAATAAATTTCTTTTTAGGAAAATCTAGAAAATACCAAAAACACAAATGTTGAAAATAATTTATTTTAAACCCATTTTTCATGTTGAAATTTATTCATGAAATTCATTTTATGTTTGAAAGTTGATGAGATAATTTTAAATCCATAAAATGCTTTTAGACATTTAGAAGGATTATAAAAACTATAGAGATTTAAAGATGCGCCCTTCAACTTTGAGATTTCAAACCCTTGTTCCAAAATCAGATAATCGAAGAAAAAACATTTTAGAAAATAGATCATGCTTTAAATAATTTAGAACCTTTTGTAAATATTACTGCAGGGTTTATTAAATACCCAATGGCAATATAAAATTTTAAAACATATAGTTTAACAAAATCATTCTAGAAATAGGCATACTTTAAATAACTTAATCAATTTGCAAATATAGTTTTAGGGTATAATAAATAGCCAAAAGTCTTCTATTATTTGGTTTCTATTATAATTTTATTTTTTATTTTAATCAAAAATAAAAGTTTCAAATTTTTGTGATTTTTAAGCATTCCAAAATATTGGGATGTTACACCCTCTGGTGTCCCTCTTTTGGCTGTGAGCTCTCCCTTGAAAATAACTTACCTCTGAATTTTTCTGGAATTTTTCGAGAAAATTTTCTACAGAGACTTTTTCAAACTAGATTTCTGAAATTTCTGCACTTTGAAATAAATATGCCCAAGCAAATATTCTAAGAATTATTGAGTATATAAAATAAAAAATGCAAGCAATCTTTATAGGAATCAAGTTTGCATCATTTCCATATTAATAATGAGGTTGATCAGGTCTCATTAATAATATGTAAAGGATATAACACATGATCTTTATTTTTATATGTAAAGAAGAGATTCAAGTTACCTCATATTTGATTGGAATAGTTCCGATCATTATGGTAGCATATTTTGGTTCAGGAGGTGGTAGGGGAATTTCAAAGCTTCCAACTATAAGAGTATTTCTTTTAATGCAATTCACCATTTGGTTTGCCATTGTAACAACTTTCTTCTTGGGGAAATATATAGTGTGCTCCTTTCCTTTAACGTTGAATGTCACTTTGCTTTCAGTGCAATCTATCACAGTCCCTGCAGTGTTTAAGAAAGGTCTACCAAGGATAATAGACAAGTTATCATCCTCAGGCATGTCTAATACAACAAAGTCTATAGGGATTAACACATTAGCAACAAAAATAGGTACATCCTCACATATTCCAATAGGTATAGCAGTTGATTTATCAGCCATTTGCAATGAAACTTCAGTTGGAACCAATTTGTTTAAATCAAGTTTCTTATACAAAGAGAAAGGCATGACACTAACACCAGCCCCCAAATCACATAGTGCATATCTCACATAAGTTTCTTTAATATGACAAGGAATAGTTGGAATATCGGGATCTCCACGTTTTTCAGGCACTTTCCCTTTAAAGGAGTAATCAGCAAGCATAGCAGTAATAGCATCAGTAGAAATCTTTCTTTTATTAGTGACAATATCTTTCATGTATTTTGAATAAGGAGAAATTTTAATAGCATCAACAAGAGGAATTTGCAAATATAATGATTTAATCAACTCAAAGAACTTCTCAAATCTAGTGTCGTCCAAAGTTTTCATTACCTCTTGAGGATATGGTATGGGTCTTTGTACCCATGGATCCCTTTCTTTACCTTTTTGTGGATTTGGATGGTTTTTCTTCTTGTTCTTCTCAGTAGATGGTTGAGGGTCTTCCTTCTCAGCTGCTTCAGGTTCTTCAACATTTTCATCTTCTTGTAGTTCTTTTTCAGGTGAGGATGATTCCTCCTCTTCATTATTATTATCTTCAGTCTTAGCATCAGAAATAGAGATATCATTATCTTGTTCTTCAGAATCATCTTTATCTTGGTTTTCATTGGGAGATTTGCCTGCAGAAAGTTTCTTCTTTCGAGCTTCTTGCTCTTTCCTCTTAGGATGGCCTTCAGGATAGTCGGGTCCTGAGTACTTGCACCTCCCCTAGTATTAACTCCACAAACCTGTTTCTTCATATTAAGCTTTTCATACAATTGATTTTGAAGAGAAATCATTTGTTCTACTTGATTATTCATCATCTCACAATGTTTAACAATTCTTTTTACCTCTCCCACATTGGCATGCAAACTTTCACGAAGAAATTTAATTTTGTGAGAGTTTTCCATGATCATCATTCTAATATTATGCTCTTCAGGATCATGACGATAAGAAAAATCATTCTCATATGATACTTCAGTAAAGGATGTTACCTTTTCATTACCTTTTGTGGTGCTAATAACATTGATTGGGATAGGGAAACATGGTTGATCATTAGGAAGTTTGACACCCATTTCAGATAATTCCATGAGATGAGAGGTTTTAATTCCCTTCTCTTTAATGTCCTTTGAGGCTTCTTTCATTGCCTCTTTGTCCAGTTTGAGTATACCTCCTTTCTTCTCCGGAAATATCTCATCAGCATTCCAATCATCATAATTCTTTGAGATAGTTTGCAATAACTCAATTGCTTCATCAACGGTCCTTTCCCTGAAAACATTACCTGCAATACTATCAAGATAGCCTCTGGTGTTTTCAGTTAGTCCATTGTAAAATATATCAAGTATTTCATTATCTTTGAAGCCATGGGTAGGACATTTCCTAACCATCTTATTATACCTCCCCCAAGCTTGGGGTAAATCCTCCTTCTCTTTCTGTGAAAAATTACTAATCTCAAGGGTTAGAGCATGAATTTTATTAGCAGGGAAGTACTTATTAAAAAACATCCGCAAACATTCTTCCTTGCTAGTAATACATCCAGGTTCTAAACAATTATACCAAGTTTTAGCACTTCTTCCCAAAGAAAAAGGAAACAATTTTAAGAAATAGTAGCGTTGGTTAATTTCATCTTTCCCAAATAACACTGATAAATCATGCAAATCAGCAATGTGATCGAAAGGAAACTCATCCTCTCTCCCATAAAACTTAGACTTCTCAGCCCTTCCAATCACTTCAGGATCAATGTTAAACTCATAGTCTTTATCATTAATTTTAATAGCTGGACCATTCATTTTATCAGTAACAGGAAAATAGTCATCAAGAGGAGAATTTATATAGCTAGCAAGTTTATCCATTTCATCATAATCTGGACTCATGAAAGCCTTAATAATAGCATCCTCTTTCTCAGAAGAAGTTTCCATATCATCACAATATTCCCTATCTTCTAGTTCAGATTCCACATTTTTACTAATAGAAGATTCAGGATTCTCAGGTGTTTCAAGTGTCACTTCTTTGTCTATTCTACCACATGTTAAATCACTTTCATTACTAGTAGACATTTTAGACAATGGTGAACTAGAAATAATTTTTCCCTTTTTCTTAGGAACAACAGCAGAAGCAACATCAGGTGAAAAGTTTTTCCTGCTTAGCAAGTCCTTACCTCCTCGAGTAGTGGAAGGCCTCACTTCCTTAGGAGTGCTTTTCTCCTTTCCCATGGTTAGGAACAAGTAAATGCAGCAAATAAATGATATCAAGTTGTCTTACCAATAAAGCTAGGTTCCCCGGCAACGGCGCCAGAAAACGTCTTGATGCCCACAAATATAGGGGATCGCTGAAGTCTTCGTTGGGAAGTATTACCCCAAATTTATAGTTCGACATGATGGGAACACAAGAATATTAATAAGACCTTAGCAATTGAGGCGTCACTCTCAACCACACCTGTATATCAATAACTTGTAGCAGTAGTAGTGATGGCAGTAAAGGATTCAAGCGAGCAGAAATAAAACAGCAATAGTAACAAAGATTTCCCAGTTTTCACCGGAAAAGTGAAAGTGTAACTCAGAGATTTAAAACGTAGGCATGAGGTGACAGCGGGGCGTTGCATGAATGAGATTGATCATATAATAAAATAAAGCTAGCAATGGGGTTTTTCTCTAACTCCGATGTATGTAGGTATATGTTCCTTAAATAGTTGTACGTACTAACCAAGAGAATATACACAACATCTATTGCCCTACCTGCCCATTTCACCGGGGCCAACTTGGAACTACAGGTAATTAAGGTCTACCCTTTCGTGTAGACCGGGACAATGCATTAACACTCCATAAACACATAGGATCCTCAAACTAAAACATCTCCCCCTTGTTTTCCCTATATGTCACTTTCAGGGTTCGCAGGTTTAACACAATAACAGGTGATACACTTTGCAGGTAAATACCAAACTCAATTATATGATGAAGCAAATAAGTTCAGTACTGAAATCATGCCACTCGGGCCCTAGTAGCAAGCATTAAACATAGCATAAGTGCACCAACACAATACAAAAGTATCCTCAAGATAAACCCTAGGATTATCGAACAACGGGTAGCATTACATGGTCAATCTCATCCAATCCCCATCCACCTCACATGCCTACAGCAAACTACTCACACATGGTGATGGAGAAAGAGCTCATAGTCGATGGAGATGAAGGCGGTGAAGATGGCGGTGAAGACGGCTTCCGGAACCCTCCACCGGAGGAGAAATCCTGGATCAATCTGTCCCCGAAATGAAGAACGTGGTGGCGGCGGCGGTGTGTTTCGCGAAAGCTCCTCCCCTCCTAGGGCAAGCGTTTTTTCTCGTATATAAAGGGGTACGTCGAAGACCGGAGGCGAGACAGTGCCCGAGGCCCATTTGGGGTGGGCCCACGTGGCCAGGTACAGGGGCCGCATGGGGCCACCTCATTTGGCCCTCCGGCACCCCCTCGTGTCCATCCTTTTGTCCATCGTGCTTCTTTTCCAGAAAAAGTGACGTGGTATTTTTCCCCGATTTTATTTCCTGCAAAAATAGCCAGAGGAGAGACTTTGCTAAAAACAGCGTCAGAATCAGCAGTTTTATTCAAATATGGAAGGATCCCGGAGCAAATTATGAGGCAAAGTGCTTGGAAAAGTGGATGCATTTTGGATGCATCACTTACCTTTTCTCATTACTCAAACCACTATTTATACGCAAAGTTTAGGCACTCCTGCCATGCAACTCACGCCACCACTACTCCACTAACTCCATGCACGAACACACTAGCAGACTAACTGCATGCAGCAACTAACCAGCTGATTTTCCTCAGCTCCAACTGACTCATCCAGTGCAGCCCGTCACGCGTCTTGCCGATTCTCACGGCAGTGTTGCATCGCACAACACAATAGCATCACACCTTGCACACTGCATCGCACAGCTGCTGGGCATCTCGCTTCCCTTGTGCGACCTCACCGGATGAATCCCTAAGCTAAGCTAAATGCATGAATGAAACAAATTAATGCAGATACAACGAAAATCAAGATTAAACCTAACACCGCAACATCACAATCACAACAATTAAGTCATAGGAGAAAAATAATACAAAAAATACAATATTCACCATAGAGCCATTTTCACAAACACATTATATACAGGGAAACGAACATTTAGGTTGCTCGGGAGAGGAAGAGGAGAGCTCGGCGGGCGTGAGGAGGAGGGTGGTGGCATGGACGGTGGCGAGGAGAGGTGCCCCGACGGGCTTGGTGGAGGGGGCGGCGGCGGCCGGGGAGGAGGAGGGCTAGTGGGGGCGCTCGGGGCGGCGGCAGCGATGGCGGAGAGGAGGGCTCGAGATGGGGAGGAGGGCTGGTGGCGGAGAGGAGAGGGCTCAGGACGGGGAGGAGGAGGTGGCGGCCGGTGGCGGCAGCCGGCCCTAGCCGGCGGCAGTCGACGGTGCGCGTGGGCCGGCCGGGAGAGGAACCGGATGAGGAGGTGGGGATGAGGAGGATGAGCTCGACCGGTCCGCGCGCGCGCGCTATGTAGTGGTACTACCTACCGCTGGCGAACCGGATCGATGGTTCGCCAGCGGTACTTAACTTACCGCTGGCGAACCGCTCCGACCGTTCGCCAGTGGTAGGTGGCCCCGCTAGGGATTCCCGAACCCGCGCTTACCACTGACGCATTGGGAGCTTTGTTCGCCAGTGGTACTTGTCTTACCACTGGCGAAATGGAATACATGTTCGCCAATGCTATTTACCGCTGGCGAATGTTGTTTTTTGGTTCGCTAGTGAGGGCCCGGCGGCTATAGCCCTTTTCCTACTAGTGGTCGCATCTGCCTACGTTTTCTCATCATCATCATCATCATCATCATCATCATCATCCCATGTAACTCTCACCCTCCTCCTTCTCCTCCTACCCTCCTCCGTTCTCACTCCCCCATCACAGTACCCCATCCCCTGCGGTGCGGCGATGCCCCCAGCTCTGACACCACCGATGGCCATTGGGTCCCACCTTGTCTCCCCTCCATCATCCCTTACAAATCATCTTTATCTTTCCATCGCAATGCCTGAAACTGCATAAGCAATGGCCTACTTCCCATCACCGCACTCTCCTGGACCCCTTCGTGTTGCAGTGTCGTCCTCACGATCTTCATGACGGCTAGGCCGCCGAATTAGGCTTGTAGGGGGCTCGTTTTCGGAGAACCTGGCCATGCACTGGGCGACGATGGCGCAAGCAAGCAGAGGAAGCGGCACAGAACATGACAGGGCGGGTACTTCCCCAAAGATTATGGCTCGTCATCGCCTATATTTGGGGACGAGCGGTAGGCGCCTCCAAGACCAAAAGGTCCAAAGCCCATGATATACAACTGAAAAGGCATAGAGAATTGCAACAACTACAAGCATGTGTGCAACTCTATAAGCTTAAGCAATGGAAAATATTGTTAGCATCATCAAAACGTGTCACACATGCATGTCCTATATTTTGAAACATGTCTAAAAATAGGATTAGCATGTACTCCGTATGATACTATTTTTAGCTCTAATTAATGTATTCTAAGAACATATTCTATTGGTTACAACTAATGTATTCTAAAGATAT
Source organism: Puccinellia tenuiflora (assembly GCA_012064385.1). Classification (NCBI taxonomy): domain Eukaryota; kingdom Viridiplantae; phylum Streptophyta; class Magnoliopsida; order Poales; family Poaceae; genus Puccinellia; species Puccinellia tenuiflora. Next base: position 146,131 of record QRDG01000925.1, on the reverse strand, counting down.
GTTTATATTGGTTGCAACTAATTAATGTATTTTTTTTTGCATGGCTAGTTAATGTATTCTAAAGATTTGTTTATATTGGTTGCAACTAATTAATGTATTCCAAGTAATAAGCATTATAGTGGGGAATTGTATCCCCGTATTAAATTTCTCGCTCCTCACTCTCTCCCCCTATATATATGTACTAATATACGTGAACAACGTTGTGCACATCTATCAGAAAACATACATACAAACTCACCAAGCAAGTGCCGCGCTGCAATTGCAATTATCTGATGGGGAAGCACGCCAGCCCTGCGTATGGACCAGCCCTACTCACGTTGCTTCTTCTCATGTGCTTTGCTATCCATGCACACTGTAAGTACTGGGCATTCCAGAGGTCAATTGTCCATATTTCTTATTTCAATTTGGTTGATCAATATTGGATACTTATACGAATATTGATGACTGATATTCGTTTTTTTTTTTCCTGTAGGCCGCATAATTGATGAAGAGCGCGAGAAGAAAGGATTATGCGCCTACAAAAATCATTCCCCAGACTGCAAAAGTTCGTCCCTTTGCTACTGTTGTTCAGGAACAAACGACTGCTACAAAACGATGTACTTATGTGGCCTAGAGTGCAAAAATCCTTCTTTATCTTTAAGCGAAGTGGCGACGCCGACCCATCCTCCTTTGCCCTCCAGGCAGTTCTAGTTACTTTCATGATGAATGTTCATGATGATGTGCTATCTGCTATACAATTTGGAACCAAGAAATAAGTTATCGTAATTTGGTCTGTTTCAGTTCAGTTCCTCACCGCTAGAATATTGTTTTGCCTTGAGCTCTCTTGTCATCAGCATGGATATGTTATTGCAATCCATGAAAATGAATTGGCACCTGACGTACGGAAAATCCATGCCCACGCATATCACACAACACAACAACTGCAAATCTCATGAGCCAGGGCCCATGCGTTTCCTTCGATTTTTTTTTTTTTTTTTGAAAAGGGAAGGGGCTCGAAAGCCCCAAATGCTGAATTAACTCATGACGATGGTCATACAGATTACATGGAGGACCTCCAGTAAAAAAAAATTACAACCAACTCCTTGAATTTTGCATACAGGAACTTACAACTAAAACTTCAAAATATATCAGGTCCTGGGCATCGATTTTGCGTCGAATACTCCAGTCATGGCCAGCTACTCCGTCGCCGGGATTACGCCACTTGGGGCGGAGTAGCCGAAGAATGCCGCGCTTCTGGTGCTGAAGAGCCTCCGTTTTATCACACCGACGGAGGTAGATGAGATGATGCTGGCAAAGGATCCGAAGATCAGCCGCACACGTCTGAGCTCGGAGCAGCCGCCAATCGGCCATAAAAGTCGACGACAAAGAGGTTAGAGGCCGACGAAGCGCCGCCGAGGATGCGATCCTTATATTCACAGTAGCCAGACTTCCCCACCGTGTAGATCGACGCTGAGCAACACCCCTCCAATCTCCACTTCCATCTCCTTGATGGCCAGCCAAAGAAGAAGAGGAATCAAATCTTAGGGGGTCTCCCCGGCATAAGAACACGAGCTTATTTAGAAAGGAGCTCTAGAAGGACTAGATCTCCACCATGGCCGTCGACAGAGGCCCTGTTAAATATATTACCTAGCTATTTCCATCAGTTCGGACTTTTGGATTATATGGCTAGCGCATCAATTCAATATGGTATCAAAGCCAGGAGGTCTCAAGTTCAAACCCTGGCTTCCGCACTATTTAATATAAAAATAGTTACGGCCTCCCATCTACTCCACGTCTAGTGTCTTACCGATTGACCAGCCTAGACGTGAGGGGGAGTGTTAAATATATTAGCTAGCCCTTTCCATCAGTTCGGACTTTTGGATTATTTGGCTAGTGCATTAATTCAATACCCCCCACCCGTTGAATCCCCTTATCGCTCGTCGGTGCAGAGGTTAGACTCCAGGACAACACCGGCCATAGCCTAACCCTAAACAAGCACACACACCTCGATCTAAGCCTACTATACACAGGAGGAAGGCATGAGCCTCGACTTGGCCACTCCCCGATTACAGCGCTGCCAAGGAGAGCTTTAGCTTGTCCCAGGAACGTGGTGGGAGCTCTCAGCTATTATTCACGGGAGAGAGAAGGTAGAGGATAAGAATGAGCCTCCGCTATAGTGGTCCCTTTGGATCAATATAGGTAATAAGAAAATGGTGCACTCATAATTAACCAGTCCTTTTCTATTTGTCATTCTACTAAAGAGCTTAAGAGCAGGTCATAAATATCATACATCTAGAATTAGTTTTTGATCCGTCGGTTAATATGAATTTGATCTCCCAATGCATATTCCCAATAATATCACACTTGCTTAGATGAAAAAATGACATCAACTCAAATTTCCTAAAGGATTATCATCAAAGAAAAACCACGGCTACAAGGAAGACGTAAGGACACACATATACAATGTGAAAGGTAACCCGTACATGCCTATGTATCTCTTGATGGCACACTAGAGTGGCAAAGACTAAGGAAAACTCACTACATGTGTTACTGAAAAAAAATCAAAAAACAGATATCAATATTACCGCTTCCAAAGGTCAGAGGACAAAATAATTTTAGGGTACACACCGGTCCCCAACAATGTTAGCCTGTATAGTAATAATTACCGATAAAATGGGTTAGCATCGACTTTGTATATACAAAATAGGAAACAAATAATAGACATCATTGGAGTATGATGATAGGTATAGAACTATAAATACAGTGAGCATGAATAATCTTGGATCCGAGTGGTCAAACAAAAAAACTTAGATCCGTTCCTAGCTCCTAATCTTGAAAATGCACTAGTCTACTATTTAGATTATGTAAAAAATATTATGCTTTTCATTACAGAGTTGTTGTAAAGAACACCCATTTCATTGGATTCGTATTGAAAATTATATTTCAGTTATGTCACTTTATATCTAATGACTTACATTTGTGTTGAAATGTGTGTAAGACTTACATTTTGGGATTGACGGACTATTTGTCAATGCTATTTAGAGAACCGAATGTTCATAGTGCTACAATTTGTAATTACAAAGTTTCTGCAAAATACTGTAATTCCAAAGTAATTTATGTTATTTTATATATCAAATCGCTCAATAAGCTGAGGATTTTCCATTCTTATTAAAGATTCAGCTAACCATGCACACCTATGACATATCACGAAAAATACTCTAAGGTTTTTTTTTTTTGTGCCCATATTGGGAGGGTTGGAATTGAATTGTGCTAGAAAACTCAATCAGCAAAGAATTAGAAGTTGTCCCAATTTGAAATTATGTTGTTTGGTTGTTCACTGAATTGGCTCATAGAATCCAAGTGAGGCGCCAATTCTAAATGTTCTTCTGATGGTCAAGTGTAGAACTGAACATAGATATGACTATGAAGCTTCTACATTTCAGTACATGTCTAAAAATGATATATGCACGACGTGTGCATATGGAAGAATTATGTATATGTAAAACAAAGTAAGCAAAGATCTTAATAACAACAAAATTGTTCCCAAAACATGTAAAATGGTGTACAAATTGTATGCAACAGTACAACTTAGTATTCATTTGATAGTTTTGCAACAAAAACTTAGATCCCAAGTCTCTTACAACAAGCATACATAGTTTAGTTGTCATGACAACAAGACCATAATTGCATGTCTCTTACAACAAGCAAACATAACAGCAAAGCCACCAAGGCAACATCAAGAGCCATAAGCACTTGCATAGCAAGCCCCATGTATAAGCGCTTAAACAAGGCGTTCATTCACTGTCGGTTTAGCATAGGCTCGTAGTAGATCTAGGCGAGCCAAGTTTGAAATCAACTCAAGTTTAGCAAGGATTTCAAAGGAGGAGTAGCCTTTCAAAATGGTATTGGATCGGTAGTCTTCATATCATCTTTAAAGGAGGTTTTCATATCTCCAATCATACATAGAAGAACTATATTGGTTCTATTCCTCTACTGGGAAAATTCTGGAGACACTTCGTTAGGTGATGTGGCTGTCTCTTGTCAAATCCTCAACACCGGTCTTAGCACCTTCACCATTTGATGATACTTTGAGTATATGGTGCTGATATGATCCCAATTTTCACCATCTTTCTCTTAAGAAGCTGATGTCTTGCTGCCCTGCAAAATATACACAAGCAAATGTCATGACGAAGCATGGACGTATTTCAAACACACATTACAAGATCCTTATGCATTTACATACCTGCACATATCTGGACCACACATCATCACTATCCATTGACAGCCTATAGTTAACCAAATCCCACCCAAAACCACTTTAACTTGCTAATGATCTCGTATAAAAAATTGATGCCTGTAGGAATGTTATATTCTTTTTTTGTCCATTTGGCATTTATCCCGTACATTGTGTCTAACAACATTGTAAACATTTGTCTTATCCATTATGGGCATGAGCATCATTATTTTTTTTATGAAAGAAGCATGATCATCATTATTTGTGATGTTGAACAAGGACGTCCAACAAAGCACTGTCCATGTGAGGTAAGTACGACTGCCTTTCTTTGCCTTTTCATAAACTAGCTGCAAGACTCTAGATAGAAAATACGATTCTATAAAATCGAACGAACACACAACATCACATACAACAAGTTTGGATTGGTACTTTTAGCTTCAACCTGCAGCACTTGTGTTTGCAAGAACAGCCGAGCTGAACACGAACAGTGTGACATGGTCATACTCGGTTCAGGTTGGGGATTTAGGCAGAAATAAAAGAGAGAAGTTCAGCAGCAGCTAGCAAAACGTTTACTTACCCTAANTGGCCCAGGCAATGGCAGACTGGGTCGTGACATCCAGTTCCGCCAGCCGGGATGTGCTGCCATTTGTGCCGCATGAAAGTGCCGCGACCGGCTAGAGGCGGAGTAGAACCGGTGCTGACTGCCTGTACCGTCCGCCGGTTCTGGGATGCTGGGGGTGCCGCTCGTGAACGGTGTTGAAGGGGAAAGAGAGGCGTGGGCGCCGCGGGGGAGACACGATGGTGTCAGGCGCCAACTTGGGGTGTGTTCGGTTCCAGAACCAGGTGGAACGGAATGGAACGGTTCCGTTCCCAGAACCCATTCTCGCGTTCGGTTCCGGGATGGGATGGAATCGACTAGTTCCTCGAAAAGGAATATTCCCTCAATATTCGGAACGGAGCGGTCCGGCCGATTCGGCCGGATGTGGTGGAACGGCACAGTAATCTCCCTCTAATTAATCCAATTTAGCTACAATTCATCTAGTTTAGCAATAATTAATCAAGATTAAGAATAATTAATCAAGATTAGGAATAATTAATCAAGTTTAGCAATAATTAATTAAGTTTAGCAATAATTAATCCAATTTAGGAAATAATTAATCAAGTTTAGAATAATTCCATTCTCACTCTATTCCATTCCATTCTCATCACATTCCAAAACCGAACACAAGAATGGAACAGTTCCGTAACAATTTTTTGTCCAAACCGAACACAGGAATAGAACGGTTCCATGACAGTGGAATGGAATGGTTCCATTCCATTCCTTCACATTCCGAAACCGAACACACCCTTGCTTCACCACCATGCAGCACACCAAGCATGGCAGTTGTCTTCCCCTCTTCTCTGTTTACTTTTTCCTTAAAGAAAACCGTTGGGGACCAATAAGAATTACGATTTACCTTTATTCTATGCATGATATTTTGTACTTCTATATAACCATGATGCACACTAAGACGATTGCATATAAGTAGGTGCCGAGTTTTGACTTCTATTCTGAGAGGATGATGTTTTGAGTGCTATTTTTGAAACAAGGAAACAAAATCCGAAGCAGAACGTAAAATATTTCAATGGTAGAAACTAAAAACCATAGTGAAATATATGATATTTCGAGTACAAAAAATTACATCATATTATTTTCTAGGTTTGTGATCATATATTGAATTATTTACAACCGCTGCAACACACGGGTACTTCCGTTTGGCATCCAGACGATGAAAATAATTTCTAAGTGGTCGCCCGGAATCGATTGATCGATCGAGGATCGCATAGGTGTCATTTTGCGAGAGCAAGAATGGGACATGCCACCGATTCCAAAAAAAGATTGACGACTTTCGATTGGATTTTTTAATTCCCAACGAACCCACTTTTTTCCGAGATCTATTTATAATGGGTTGATTTGTTGCAACGCACGGGTATTGTGCTAGTAGTACTAGTACCGTGTTTAGTTCAATCTTTACGACAATATAAAATAGGATCGCAGGGATTAAATAAAATATACTAATTCTAGATGCTTTAAAAAGTGCTGAAATACTATTCAGAAATAAAGAATCCTTCAATCCAAATGTAGAAATTGTGTAGTGCTATCAAAGAAAAAGGAGAGCCACACACATTTAAAAAAAAAGAGAAAACTGCATGCAGAACTACACTAAGGTGTACTGCTGTCACATATTCAGTTTTTCTATGTAACCTTACCTCCACATGGCCACACCTTCTCCCCCTATTCGTCCACTGTAATCGCAATGTTTCGCACTTCGGTCGTGTCAACCCTCGATATCATTCTTTCAAATATCGTGCATGAGACATAAAAGAAAAGAAAACATGGGGAATGTTGTGCAAAAGTAGACCAGCTACTTGCAGAATGAGGTAGTTCAGGACGTTTTGTAGTTCAGAAGGAGGTTGCACGAATCTCACATCAAGAGTGGGATATACCGTACCCCCACGTATGTGTGCAATGTTATTTCCGTGTAGGTATCTTATTGCCGACCGAATGCCACCACGAAGATGACCCTTGGTTGTATGGTTAGGAGGGTGGTTGTAACCCCAGCCCACCAGAGTTCAAACCTCAGTTTTGATACTGGTGTTTCTCATTATAGGCGAAATATTCTTCAATGGGAGGCGACGTTCCCGTAGATAGCGAGACGTCTGTAGTGATTTCGTCAATCTTAAGACCTGACTCGCCGGCTCAGTATCTCGAAAGTGCTCATAGGGATAGGGTGTGCATGTGTGCGTTCATAGGGGTAAGTATATACGCGTATGTGAGCGCTTGTGTTGTACTGTGTTTCAAAAAAAAAAATGACATCGCTGGTGTTAAGGATGCAGAATTCAACGTACAACTTATATGTAGTAGCTAGAGAGAAGGATTGCGCTCACGGGGTGAATTGCAGTAGATTAATGCAAGAACTAACTAATGATGGATCACCATGTAGACAATACGGAGGTTTCAAGAATTCAAGCTGGATTGGGGCGGAGGCGGGAGAGCAGCTCAAACGACCACTGCTCCAAGCAGAACATCACGACGAGACGAGCAAAAACCCAACGTCCGGCCGGTGGCCGTCCGACCGGCCGCTGGCTCTGATGCTTACTAATTTCCACACGTCGCACCGTCTAAAGAGGACATCCAGCACGCCTGCAGAATCCGTTAGAGCATCTCCAACAGGCGCCCTATTTAGACCGCGCGCTGGAAATAACGACTTTTTAGCGCGCTTGGAGCGAAATCCAGCGCTCCAGCAAAAACCCGCGCGCGCTGCCAAGCGGTAGATTTGGCCCCAAATTTGGGGCGGCGACTACAGCGCGCGGGACGACAGCAAATCTGGCGCGAGCTACCAACCGCTGAAAAATCCCACTGCTCGCGCCGCCGCTCGCATCTCTTCCCCCCAACTTGTCCGGCGATTTTTCTGTCGCCGGCGCTGCCTCCGCTACTCCCTAGCGCGCCGCCGCTACATATGGCTGCGCGGAGCTCACCGCGGCGCTGAATCGAGCCGGGCGAGCCGGGCCTTCACCGACACCTCCGACGCTTCCGGCGGCTGCTGTTGGGGCGGCCGCTTCGCCGCCGCTGCTTCGCTGCCGCTTTTTGGCCGCTGCTTCGCCGCTGTTTGGCCGCTGCTTCGGCGACCCGTAGCCGCTGCCACCTCGCGGGCGCACATCTGCACGCGCGCAAGGTGTTTGAGAAAACACCTTGAAGGTATGTGAACTTCAACTTTGATGAATTTGGTCCATATTTAGTTTTAGAATTTAAATTAGAGTGCATTGATGCATGTAGATGAGTTATTTATACGATTCTTCCGATGAAGAATTTGATCTTCAAGAGGAGGAAGAGGTTGCAATGATCCTAGCTATTCGCGCGAAGAGAAAACGGAAGCATGGTGGTTCCGTTGTTGGCCGTATCAAATTGTGGAGGGAAAGAATCGAGGCTCATGAAAGATTAATGAGGAACTATTTTGTGGAGCATCCAACATATCCCGAGTCTTATTTTCGGCGCCGTTTTAGAATGAGGATCGACTTGTTCAAGCGCATCGCTATGAAGTTAGCGAGGCATGGTCGGTTCTTTCAGCAAAGGAGGAACGCCGCCGGTGAGCTAGGGCATAGCACCTACCAAAAGGTGACCGCCGCTTTGCGTATGGTGGCATATGGGATTCCGGCGGATCTAGTTGATGACCACTTGGCCATGGGTGAGAGCCAAGCCATCATGTGTGTCAAGCGGTTTGCCATTGGAATTGTGCAAATATTTGGGAAGGAATATCTGAGAGCTCCCAATGCTGCAGACACGGCTAGGCTTTTGGAGTTCAACGCCGCTCGGGGATTTCCAGGTATGCTTGGTTCTATTGATTGCATGCACTGGAGTTGGAAAAATTGTCCTAAGGCATGGCATGGACAATTCCAAGGCCACAAAAAAGATTCAACTATAATTCTTGAAGCGGTGGCCGATCATGAGACTTGGATTTGGCATGCTTTTTTTGGCATGCCCGGAGCTCTAAATGATATCAATGTTCTTCACCGGTCACCACTCATGAATAAGATTGCAAAAGGTAAAACTTGCCCGGTGGAGTTTGTAGCAAATGGCCATACGTACAACTATGGCTACTATCTTGCGGACGGCATCTACCCAAGGTGGCAAACATTTGTGAAGCCGGTTAAGAATCCACAAGGTAAGAAAGCGCTTGATTTCCACAATGCTCAAGCGGCGGCTAGGAAAGATGTGGAGAGAGCTTTTGGGATTTTGCAAGCCCAATTTGCTATTGTGAGAGGGCCGGCTAGATTTTGGGATCAAGACATGCTTTGGTACATCATGACCGCTTGTGTGATCATGCATAATATGATCATCGAGGATGAGCGTGGGGAAGAGTTGGACTACACTCACTATGAGTTGATGGGCCATCCCGTGCAAGTGCGGAGGAGAGCGGAGAGGACAGCTCGCTTTGTGGCATCTTATCATGCCATTCGACGCAACGAACGGCATGATGAGCTTCAAAAGGATCTAATCGAGGAGTGGTGGAATTGGAATGGACAACAATAAAATTCACTCAATTATTTGTTATATTTTTATTAAACTATGCATTCTATTGTTTGCTGAACTATTTGTATTCGACAAAAACAATTTGTTTGTGTTGTAATAATAATTATACAATTTATTGTTGATTTATTTGGTATTTATTTGATCTTCACGGTTGTATGTTGAAGTGCAAATGTTGTTTCCGCTGGCTCGCGCGCTGCAATCTAGCGCGCCTGCTGAAGCACGGCAGCGACGCGCTAAATTATAGCGCGACTGCTAAAGCGAAACCTGCGCGCGGCGCGCCAAACGTCTATTTCGGCGCTGCAAAATCTTTATACAGCGCCGGCGCGTTGGGCGCCTGTTGGAGATGCTCTTATGTTGTTGCAACACTTCTGGATAGTGCATTCCTGAACCGCGCCACCCACACTGTTTGCGTCAGTTCAGATGGGCTCCTTCTAAACTAATTTTTATTATCACTGCTAGAAAAAGTTTATTATTGATTTCCTTTGGTTGACGTTAACGCATCTCATCTGTCCGTTATGACGGTAAGACCGTCAATTTTCAGATGGTATCAGGAAGATGGTTAATTCACCACATGATAAGAATTATTCAAAACAAAACCACGACAAGAATTATGGAACGGAGGGGATACTCTACATACATAGTAGACAAGAGCAGATAAAACAAATCAACAATGGTCAAAAATCAAACAGCTCAAGGGTGAAATGATCAAACATTGCAGTCAGTCAGCAAATGCAGTTAAAAGTCTAATCATCTGTGTTATGGACACCTGAAAATTACTCACTTCGGCGGACCGACCAACGAGCACAAATGTCATTTCCAGTATCTTTGGCTGCCAAGGAGGCCAACAGTAAGAGATAAGATGTAACTCTTGAGAAGGGAATGGGTATCACAGGAATCTCACGGATAGAACAAACAACTAGTATATTTAAAACCAACAGAAAGAGAGGCCATCAGCAGTTAAAAAAAAAAGAGGCCATCAGCTATCAAAAGTCTCATACTTTCTTCTACCTGAGGTGGATCCCATCATTCACTACAAATGTGAATATCTCAAGTCTAACAACAGATTACATAAATTCAGTTCCAACTTTGATTAGTATATATCTTTGACAGCTCTATCGAAATCTAAAAGAGATCCCTTACAGACAGATTATTCATTACCGAGTGGAGATAAAAAAAAATAGGATCCAGGCAAAGCAAAAGGAGATCCAAATGCAAAAGTTGCAACAAACAGAACATTCCCCAAACAGAAAAATAAGCAGAGAGCAGAATTCAGATATTAAACGTTAATAGTGCAGTGGTTCCACAAAACGATCATAATATCCATGATTACTAGGGTGTTAATACAACGACATGGGCTACTAACAACCATGAATATCAACAAGTACACAAACACAAACTTAGGACCTGATTAAAGTTAACAGCAATAGAGAGAGCAACAGAAAGTCAGGACATGAGGGCACTCAAGCACCAACAGAAGCTAGTCTACCCAGGTCACTTACTCGGTTACTCCTGAGTTCAAAAGCTGACTCCATTAACATCAGAAAGATAGATAACTGCGTGCAAAGCTCAACCATGCAGAACTTTTAGTGCCCATCTGCCAGTGACTCCGAGTACAAGGGAACATATGCAAGATAACGAGACTTGTCCGACCCAATTTCACAATCCGGTCCAAGTTGGCGTATAAAACGTCGCTTCATAGAAGCCATATCATATGACATTAGTGTCTTGTTTTCTCCACCAACAATGAATATCAATTTGTGTTCCGGATGGATTGAGATAACAGTAAAATCATCACCAAACAACGAAGACTTATTTCCGAACAGCTGCAAGTGGCTGACATTGTGCTTCAAAGTCCAACTTTCAGTAACGTAGTCCTCAAGAACCCAAAGTTCTAGTTCAGAACCATAAAAACCACCTGTAATGTTTGCAAAATGCAACCGGCCCTGTGATGGAAAGACATCATTGAGACAATCTCTATAGTATGTTTCACTAGGAATACAAATGAGCGACCATTTATTTCCCTCCTTGTCAACAGCTAGTTTATTTCCCTCCACGTCAATAGCTAGTACCAAATTACCATAGGCAGCCAAATGCAAGATCCCGTTTAAAAAAGCGCTTCGTGAATAACGGGGTATCACAAATTCACCATAATCAACGCTTCGTTCCGTCCAAACTTCAGTTTTAGACGAGTATATTGCCAGAATTGCAAGGCGTAAATCGAAACCGCTTTGCAGATACTCATTTATTCCACAAGTCTCATCATCAATGAGCTCAAACACATGGAAGTGGGAGGAGACAGCTGGTTCAAACCCAAGGCGAACGACCTCCACCTTGCTGGACCAATCGGTCACAGGCAAAACAACCCATTTCTCGGTAGCAGGGTTGCACACCACGTAATCCATCGTCTTGGGATCGGTAGTCTTCCAGCAACGGCAGAGTAGGAGGCCATTGCAGCAGTCCAAGATATCAAGGCTCTCGCATTTTGGCAGGAATGATAGTGAGGGGTCAATAAGGGGGGCTCATTTGGCAGCAAGGAATCCTGGGCGGATCCGCGCCCTTTCCCTGGGCAGAGAAAACGCGGGCCGAATTGACCCGGGGCAGCCCACCCGGGCCATTTGGTTGTCGGCGGGGGAGGGAGCCCGACACTTTCCCCGTGTTTTCCCTGGGCGAGAATTCCTCGACTCCACAGGTCGGGGAGGAAATCCTCGCCTCTCTCTCTCTCTCTCTCTCTCTCTCTCTCTCTCTCTCTCTCTCTCTTGCGTGGGAGAGAGGCGGCGGTGATGGCGACGGTTGTCCTCCGGCGACCGGAGCAAGCCCCCTCCCGAGTGCTTCGCCACAAGGTTCCTCCCCTCTCCACCTTGAATATCTACTCCTCATCCATTCTTCTTCCTCCAAGCTCTGCTCCGCCTTGAATCTTTTCTGCCTTCCGGCGACGGCGACGGCGCCGACGGTGGTCCGGAGACCAATTTTATCCCTTCACCTATTTATCGTTTTGACTTTTCCCTTTTATTCCCTCCCTTCCCATCATTGACGAGCTGGTTGCTCCAGATCAAGCTCGTTGCTTCAGATTGACAAGCTTGCTGTAGATCAAGAAACGAGCAGTGAGTCTCTTGGTGATTCTCCTTCGGCTACTTGCCATCCCCAACTACCAAGATCTGTAGCGGCCGGGAAGACCCCTTCTGGATAGCAGGTTATATCTCGTTTCTGCTATCTGAATTACACACAATGGATTGAGATACACGCCTATCTGTAGTACTCAATTAATAAAGTATTGTGCAATGATTTTCCGTTTGCCATCAACTGAAAAAGTCATGCTACGGCTGTTTTCCTAAACACAAATCAGTTTAATACTTAGATATCTTACTCTGCATGTCATCTCAATCGTTATGCTCAACTGATGGTTGGAGAAACTTGTGAAACTCTGCTTACTCAGGAATCTCTTACCATCATGTACTGTTATTGTGGGGAATTGATGGTTGGACAAAAAGGACATAGCAGTTCCTAAGCCGGTTCAATCTTACCCCAGCCTGCCATTGTGACCTCTTTTGCTTCTCTTAATCCCTGTATGATGTTACAGTCTTAATCTTGTCACGTAGAATTAGCCTAGCTAGATGTTTGCTTTCCTAAATTCAGTTAGGCACGAGCCGCAGTCTGTGTGCGCCGTATTAGACTGAACCTGAGGTCCAGCTCCTTTGTGATATCTAGGTCCGGCTGAAGTAATTCTCTGTGTTGAACACATTAGTTTTCTCTTCAATCCTTGTTTCAAAATTGGCACAATTAAGCTAATAAAATTGGTGGTCTGTTGTCGGCACTGCGAACAGCCTAGGTACTTCATGATACTATCTGTGTACATTCTTTTGGCTTATACCATGAAGTTTAATTTAATTTCTGTTATTATATTCTTATGTTTCAATTGGAGTTTAACTCAATTTCTGTGATTATCATCGTGCTTGTCTTTGCAATGCGATGGATTGTCATTGTGGAAGTAGCAACAGTTTCATGTTAACCGTGTAATTCAAGTTGACAAGCGCCGTAGTTGAGCCAGAGTAATAATATGTGAGTCATGTGATCTATATCTTAGCAGATCACTGTACTTTAGAGGTAGCAGATCCATCAAGGTGTTGTCCTGCGCTCATGCCGCCGGTCCGACCCCTGCGGTAAGGTCAGGGATGAACGCCAACAATTCGATGGATCTTGATGTTTCCGTCGACAATTCGAGCCATGGCATATTATTTATAATTTATAAATTATGTATCTTTCGGTGAGAGTAATGTAAGGCAGTTTGCGAAAATACTTTTGCCTGAACATATGAACTGCAATGTGCTGGATTGAATCTTAGTTGTCAAGTGTCTGAGATATACTCGAGGATGTGAATCGATTGGATGCTCCAGAATTATGTTTGTTATTTTTTTCTGATTTTCTTGTTATTTTGTGTAAATCTGTGATCTGATGATCTGATGTGGAGTCACATCTTATTCGAATTTTCTGTATTTATTTTCGGTTTTTATCGTAGAATTGCTTTGTGCATGTACGTATTGTGATAGTGGAGACTGGAGTGTGTCAATTGATTTGTGCATGTACGTATTGTTTCCATCCGTGCTGTGGACAGGGTGTCCGTTGATTGATTCCCCCGTGCAGCCAAACGAGCACAGGGCTGGGGGAGATCGCCCCGCCTCATCCAGGGAATGGTGTGCGCACGTTAAAATTCCCTCGGGGGCGTTGCAACCCTGGGTTTTGCCACCTCTGCAACCAAATTAGCCCTAAAAGGGTAACCTTTCCCTGAAACGTTGGTGAAACAGCGAGCTGTCTGAGGGAAGCGGTCTCGGTTGTAGTCTTCATAGAAGAAGCCGGCGATGGACTGGGGCATCTTCTTGCGGTGGTCGGGGTGGGAGATGAGGTCGCGCCAGCGCGTGGAGACGCACTTACAGCAGCAGGTGGACTTGTAGGGCACGCGCGAGATGATGTCGGCGAGGATGTCGTCGGTGAGCTTGGCCATCGGGTTGCTCCCCTTCACTCCCTTCTTCTTTTTCTTCTTGGAGCCCGGCGCCATCGATGTCCGTAGAGATGGGGAGCGGCCAATCTGCGCGGATCGATGGAGGGACGGAGGAGGAGAGGTTAGAGATTAATCGTCGCAGTGCGGGGAGCGCGAGTGGGGAGAGAGGATGTACCAAACGCGCTGTGAACGAACGGCGAAAAGGGGGGCGGCGGCGATAGCTTCAGCCTTCAGCTGCCATCAGCGCCAGCGAGCGAGGGTTTGGTTTGGGGTGAGTAGCAGCAAGATGCGGCGGAGATGCAAACGAAGACGAGTAGACGACGGAGGAGTGCAGATTGGGCCGTGTGAGTCATTTTCCCTTTTTTTTTATACAAAAGCCCAGATCTATTAAGAAATTGCACCGGTACAGCTGAAGAAATAAGAAATTACAACATAGTCCTGGGGACAGACAGCTGCTGCACCCGTCGACCTGCACTGAAGGCACGCCGCCGTCATCGTCGCTCCGGAGAAGCTTTGCAAGGCAAGCAGCCGGAAGTCCTTCAAGAAAGGGGCCACGAGGGACGTACACGCCGAAGGGGAAGCCGCCATCATCGAAGTCGGAGCCGGCGAACTTCCGCAAGAACTGAGCCCGACTCCTGTACAGCACCCCCAGAAGCTCCACAGCAGGACTAGAGCAAGCCTCGCCGTGACGGAGACGGAGTCGGGGGACAAAAGCTCCGCAGCGAAATCACCACCTCCGCCGTAGCGACATCGCCAAGAGCACCAAAGCCCACTGGGTCCAGAGACCTCGGAGCACGAAGCGCCGGAAGCTTGTCGGCTCCATCCCGAAGGATCTCGCTGATGCATATAAAATGCATACATGAACTTTGCATTGAAACACTTATATTTCAATCATATTTGCATCATATAAGGGTTATATCATTGTTTTCTATTGATTTTAGGAATATTTCACAGTTTTCCTATTTTTCTGGAATTAACCCTGCACTGGCAGAAAACCCTATTTTCTATATTTTTGAGTTTCAGGGACCCAAACGAAGTCCAAATGACCTGAAAATTTACGGGGATCATTTTTTGGAAGGAAGAAGGCGTATGAGCGAAGGAGGCGAAAAAGTGGAGGCCCGAGGGCCAAAATAGATAGCCCCACGCGACCAGATTCTTGGGCCGCGTGGGACCATCCATTTTGGGCCTCGTGGCTCCTCTCCCGTCGATCCTTCGTCCTGAAGCTTCCTCGTGACCTAAAACCGACTATAAAAATAGTCCCCCGACGTTTTCCAGAAGGGAGCGCCGTCGAAACACAGAAACACCGAAACAGAGAACTGGAGCTGCAGATTGGAGGGGGAAAACTCCGGCGGAGCGCTGCCGGCGTGGTCTCCATCACCCCCAACGACATCTCCACCGTCTCCATGATGAAGAGGGAGTAGTCCACCCCTGGACTATGGGTTTGTGGAAGTAACTTATGTATCTCTCTCTCTCTCTTGAGCTTCACTAATTAGCACCGTATGAGCTACCGAACATGATTACGGTCATCTATGTAATTCCTTTGTGGTGGATCTCTTTATGAGTTAATATATGTTTGAGATTGCAATTGTTTTGTTTCAGTTATGAAAGTAGATGCATATTATGTACCCCGTTCTTGTCTACTTGTTTTGATCAAGCTTGTTTATGAGAGCATGTGAGGGGGAACGTGTGCATTAGTTGGAGTAATGGGGTGGCTAGTGCGGTGAAAGTGAGAGAAGTTCCGCGATCCACTTGGGTATTCTATCTTACTTTGTTGCCTCACTAGGGATAAACTAAAATACCATGCTACCGGAGGTGTGGGTGTGACCATAGCCACTTCTCTATGACTAGATCTAGCATGTTCTTATTTTCACTTCATATCATAAAGATTAAATCTCTGCTCTGATTTATCTTAATACCGAGGTGCTAAGATTTAGTTCACATCTTGGTGGAGTATAACAGACGTTAATAACCAAAAGATCTCTATGTTAGGATGTGATGCCCATATAATTAGTAACTTGTTATGAAACCTATTTGTTGCAATCTCATATGTCAATTCCTATGTTCCATTGTCTACCACTTTATTAAAGAGAGAGTGCATTTGTGAAACCATGAACCCCGGTCCATTTTTAATCATAAGAAACACCTTTCCAACAACTTTTAAGAATTTTCCAGTTTCTCTCATTTAAAAATCCGAACATACAAAACCACTTTTATATCTTGCATTCACAATACAAAACCCAAAAATATCATCCATCATTGTTTCCACTATCCTTGCATATTTATTTACCACCATTGCATATTTATTTCTTGTTTTGCATTTGTTTTATTTTGATATCATTCTCACACCTTGTGCTTGACAACCACTTGGTGAGGTTGAGGGCACAAAACAATTTACTTTGTTTGTAGGTTCTCAAGGGAAGGATAAGAAGATAAACCTTTCACTACTGATTTCCCGAGAGTTCGATATTAAACCCTCGAGTCATCACTCGTGGGGAAACCGTCTTTCCTATACTATATACTCTGTGCTTGGAGTCTCAACCTGACCATATTGTTTTAATGCAGGTAACTACGCCAAGAAGTCTCCCGTCAACTACACAGACGTTTTCTGGCGCTATTACTGAGTTAAAGGCCATCAAAGACGTTTTCTGGCGCCGTTGCCGGGGAATCATTGCTGTAAAGATTTGTCCAAGGAGAGTCTCACAACAAAGTCAACTTCATCACCAACTTGTGCTAACACCTAAGCTTGGGGAGGTTGCACCTAAGTGAGCATCATCTTATCCATCTTTACCTTCAAATCATTTTATGTTGTTTTGTTTTTGTCTTGCATATCATATTTATATTTTAGTTTGCATATTTTATTTTCAGTTTTGCATTTTGTGCTCCATTTGTTATTTCGGTTTGTTTTGTTTAGTATCATTTTAATTTCAGTTTTTCATTTATAATCATTAAAAACCCCCAATCCCTCATTTTTAATATGTGTGTTAAAGTATGGATAAACTTTCTGGAATCTCTATACCTAATGGTTATGTTAAATCTATGGAAGCCTACTTTGAATATGAATCAACCGAAGAGGGAAAAAGAATGCGTAAATTGCTTGAAGCTCTTCACAAAATAGCTATTCTGTTTTGTGAGTTACATGGTATAACTTGTTGCAATAGAAGAGTTGCTAAACATTCCCACTATCAATGCAAGTATAATAGTGATCCTATAATTGCTTGTTATCATAAAGATAAATTTTTATGCCCTGATATAGAACAAGTTGAGAAATATATTGCTTATGTTGGAGCCCTTGAGATAGACTCTCTTATTGATAAATTTCTTACAACTAGTCATGAAGCTCGTGTAATGAAAGTACAAATTTCTATTATTCTCCAACTTTGCAAAAAAGAATTTAGTGACAATGTTTATGTTAAAGAAAGAATTCTTACTTCCATGGAAAGTACTAATATTTTGCAGGAAGAGGATGATGAAAACATAAGCTTGGAAGAGGAAGAATGTGAAGAGGAGATTGAAATGGATATGTTCCAACCTAAGCTTGGGGAAGAGTTGGATCTCCCAACTTCACCATCAACATTTGATAGTAGCACTCAAACTCAAAAATATTTTGTTATTTATGATGAGTGTCAAACTGAAAATTCTATGGTCCTATATGATAACCCATGCTATTATGATGAAACTAATAATGCTCCTTTACTTTTTAATCTAGTGAACTTATTGATGATAATGAGGAGTGTTCTTTAAATATGCTATATGATAATGCTTTAGATGATGGTCCTATGCTTATTGATAATCCTCAAACTTTAGAAGTTGTTACAAATTTATGTGAGGATAAAAATGATATACTTGCAGTTTGTGATGGTACTCTTACTCATGAGAGTCCTACTTTGTTCTTAAATTCTCCTAGTTACACCATGGAGGAGAAATTTGCTTATGTTGAGAAATACTTATGTGGTTTGCAATTATCTTTAGTTCCAAATATTTGTTGCAACCATGATATTAAACTTTATGTTGATCTTAATAATTATTTTGAAAGAGGGAAGCATGCTAATGAATTCCAAAATAAATTTGATGATCCTCTTTATGTTCCTATATTATCTAAGTTGAATGATTCTTGTGATTCTATGGTTGAATTTATTTCTTCTACTTGCAACTATTATAAAAGAGGAGGTAATAAGAACCCTCTTTATGCTACTAATAAATATATGCTGCAAGTAACTACTGTTAATATGCATTGTGAAATTCTATTTATTGTGATTCATTCATATACAAAATGCCAATGCATAGAAAGAAATTTAGACTTCATTGTTATTACTTTTGTGTTTTGTTTTTCTCTTTACTAGGTTTCAACTTGACTATTATTTTGATTGGCTTGAGAGCATCATGGGATCCTGGTATTTGCATGAAACACTTCCCAAGGAAGAGGTACATGTAATGCCCGGGGTTTTTCCCCAAATTAGATTTTTGCTTTTTTTGTTTTTGCATCATCATGACATCAGCATCATGTGCATTGCATTTTTGGCAAAAAAAATTATTTTTATTAAACCCTATTTTATTTTTCTAAAATTGTCGGAAAATATTTTAACCGAGACAGTCGTCTCTGTTTTCGAAAATTATTTGTCAAAATTAAATTTGCAAAAGAAAATAAATGTTTTGAGTTAGCGAGAGAGTAGCCCAAAATCTGGCCCAAGCCCACCTAGCCTCCAAACCCTAATCTTGCCCTGGCTGTTTTCTTTTCCCACCCCCTGGCACCTTGCAGCCACCCTCCCTCTCTTTCTGTTTTTCACGGAGATACCCTTCCACCTCCCCTTTACCTCACAAGCAGGTCTTTTCTTTTGCAATCAGGTCCTTGGCCCTTACCTCTCTCCTCTTCCTTTATTTTTCTTTCTTCTTTTCCCTTCTTCTTCCCCAACCTGCGTCCGCACGCCTCCACCTACTCCACCCCACCGGAGCTCCTCCTCGAGCACCACCACCGGCCGGCTCTCCCTCTGCCGCGCCTCCTCTTCCTCTCCCCGCCGCCGTGCTCCTTCTCGCTCCCTCCTCCCTCCTCTCTCTTCTCCCTCCCGGCTCCTCCTCTCTCCCCGGCCGGCCTGGCCATGGCCGCATCTCCTCCGCCTCCGGCCACCGTTGCCCTCCCGCGCGTCCCCGTCGCTAGCCTCCACCTCGAGCCGCCCCTCCACGGTCGCCGCCCCTCTGCCCCGCTTCCTCCTCCTACCTCGTCCCCGCACCACGCCCTCATCCTCCCGGCCAAGCCGCCGCCGCGGAGCTCTTCTCCGGTCCGGCCTGCCTCCACCCGCGCCTCCCCATCACCTCTCACCTCGCTGCGGCCGTGCTCCACCCCGCCCTCCAGCCGCCTCTCCACCTGTGCGCGCACACGCACGAACCCACGAGCACAACACCACACCACCCCGCTGTACCATCTTCACCTGCACCCTTGGCTTTCAATTTGTGCGCTTGAACCACCAGCAGGCCCGCTGCATTCATCCCCGTGCCTTTCCCCGATGCCCGCCTCCGTGAAGTCGTTCCCCGGTTCCCGATCCCGTCCCGGTGATGCGTTCCCCGTTTTCTGTCCCCGACGGGAAAGTTCCCCGATGTCTCCCGTTTTCCCCGATTCAGCTCCCGTTTCCGTTTCCCGTCGTGAAGCCTCCCCGACGCCAAGTTCTCCGTTTCTCCGCCTCCGTGAAGCCGAAGACCGGAACCCGACAAGATCTTCCTCGACGACCGAGTACCCCGATGCCGTGAACCCCGTCGACCCCGAAGCCCGGAACGCCAAGGTCCGCCACGACGACGACCCGAGTACGACTACTTCCCCGACGTCGACTACCTCGACTACTTCGACTCCGGATGAACGACTACTTCGACTACTTCGACTACGACGACTACATCGACTACTTCCTCTCCGAATCCGAAGTTCCCCGAATTCGATGTGTGACCCCAACCCTAACCCTATGCCATATATATATGCGATATCTTATAAAATCATGCATCATTAATTAAACATCGCACCTTTATCCATTTAGTCGAATTAAATCAATTTAATTATGGGGTTTCGTCCGGTGCATCTATATTATGCACCGATCCCATTTAAAATGTTTTGCCATGTGTTAGGGAATAAAATTGGACAACCTTTAATTTGTCATACATCATGTCATCAACATGCCGCTTCTTTTGCCGTAGAAGTAAAATGCATCTTTTCCGTTGCCCAGTGTTCGTTGCTTCTTCGGGAATAGGACGTTGAGTTGATGTGAGCAACGACAGGTTCTGCTACCTCTACCGGATTGCAGGCAAGTGATACTCCCTTGCTATCTTCGCTTGTTTTCTGTCTCTTACTCGTCCTATCTTTTGTTCCTTGCTAGCCTTATGTTGCGATGCTTGTGTCTCGATCCTATATGCATGTTTACCTTGCAGCCATGATATGCCCCACCCCACATCCTATTACCCTGTTGCTTGTTTACCTTGTTAGCCTTGCGAGTCGTAGTGCATGCTTAGGTGCTTTGCTTCAGTCCTGTTATCTTTTTGTCTAGTCTTGTTCTAACATGATAGCTAGGCTCAACTTAAATGGTAATCTTTACTTTCTGTTGCGATGGGAATAACTTAATTAAAGTTAAGGCACCGGCGGAAGGCCAATCGTGGTGATTTGTTCTGCTAGTGTCGCCTAGGACCCGAGTTCTTTCCGCTGATCCAAGACTGAGCGCACTAACCACATGTGGGAGTTCTATGGGCCTCCCCGCAATCTATTACCGGATCCTCAAACTTGTCCAGGATGCCACAAGTAGTTCGGGTGTTTTTACGGTTACAAGCGCGGATGATATGGTAAGATGGATACGTGGTTACTTATGGTAGGGCTTGCGGTATGATGCGAAGTGACCAACTCATGGTAGTTTGTGTCACCTAGCCGTAGTCGCAAACGGTTAGGCCCACCTCGAAGCTTCGGCCGGACTCTCAAGGTGGATCAGTCCTAGCTAGGTGGCTCCCTGGACTTGTTTGTAGAGAAGGGAAGTATTGCGTCGAAACCTCCACCGGTACACCTCTAAGCGAGAGTTTCGATGCGTGTGGGTTCATTGGTGCATCCCTGCAGGGTGAAATCTTTTCGAAAAGCCGTGTCCGCGGTTATGGACGACTTGGTGAAATGCGCTGGCTAAAAAGATCATAGACAACTTGCACCTTATGATGATAATAACTTGACTAGTAAGATAGATCACTTGAATAATAACCCTTAAAACTTGTCAACCGTGTGAGTGCCCGGACTTCTTCCTCGTGGGTTGAGGATACGAGGGAGTCGTTTTAGGGCAGATTTGTTTGGTGTGTAGTATAGTTGGCTCCTCATGCGCTCTCTTACCTTGTCTCTGATAGACGAATGTTGTAGTGTGTCTCTATAAGTTGTTAGTGCTGCTTGCCACCCTCAATCGCTAACCCTCTTCCCCCGGAATTCCAGCTTTGATATCTTGTGAGTATTACTTGCCAGTACTGTTTTATAGTACTGACCCCTTCGGGGCTGCTATTCCAATGCAGCCAATAGGTTTGAAGTGTGACGACGTTAGCTTGGGAATCCCTCCGGCTTGGCCTGGGCAGGGATATGGTGCCTTCGTTTATCTTCAGGACTCTTAGTCCAATTTGTTTCTTGTCCGTAGCCGGACGCTACCCCCGCTTCCGTTGTTAATTGGATCTTTGTATTGTATCTTTGGTTCTTGACTCTATGAGTCGTTGTTGTATATATATGTTCTTTTGTGGGTTCCATCGAGAACTGTTGTAATGTTATCACTATTCCACCCGCATAACGTGTGTGTTGTGACGTGCACGTTATGCCTGGTGGGCGTCCTTTAGGATCGTTATTATGCGGATTTGGCTGGAACGCTAAAATCTGCATAGTACCGATCTTGGGGCGTTACAAAGTGGTATCAGAGCTCTGGTTTTTCGATACCCCGCTGGTCCAGTCTGCCTGTAGGATACCCTAGCTAATGGTCGTTGTTGTAGAGTGTCCAAATTATTTTACTAAAAGCTATTTGAAAAGATCTCAATAGGAATTCTTGTTTACTCCTTACCTCTATTCTTTTTCCTTCTTACCTTATATGATTTAAATCTTCTCTCTCATCTATCTTCCGGTCATAGCATCTTCGAGGGTGGACGATCTATACCTTTTATCCTAATAGGTACGTTGGATTTCGACAGACGGTCATCATCATCGACCTGAGCAAGAACCTCTTGTTAGTGGTGTCGAGAAGATCAACATGGCGCGAGAAGATCCGATAGTTTACCTTGCTCTTCTTCTCCCTGATGGTAGCGTGGATCTCGGGGCGAGATCCCTTGTTAGTGGTGTCGGTTGTAATGCCCGGGGTTTTTCCCCAAATTAGATTTTTGCTTGTTTTTGTTTTTGCATCATCATGACATCAGCATCATGTGCATTGCATTTTTGGCAACAAAAATTATTTTTATTAAACCCTGTTTTATTTTTCTAAAATTGTCGGAAAATATTTTAACCGAGACAGTCGTCTCCGTTTTCGAAAATTATTTGCCAAATTAAATTTGCAAAAGAAAATAAATATTTTGAGTTAGCGAGAGAGCAGCCCAAAATATGGCCCAAGCCCACCTAGCCTCCAAACCCTAATTCCTGCCCTGGTCTTTTTCTATTCCTACCCCCTGCATCTTGCAGCCACCCTCCCTCTCTTTCTGTTTTTCACGGAGATACCCTTCCACCTCCCCTTTACCTCACAAGCAGGTCTTTTCTTTTGCAATCAGGTCCTTGGCCCTTACCTCTCTCCTCTTCCTTTATTTTTCTTTCTTCTTTTCCCTTCTTCTTCCCCAACCTGCGTCCGCACGCCTCCACCTACTCCACCCCACCGGAGCTCCTCCTCGAGCACCACCACCGGCCGGCTCTCCCTCTGCCACGCCTCCTCTTCCTCTCCCCGCCGCCGTGCTCCTTCTCGCTCCCTCCTCCCTCCTCTCTCTTCTCCCTCCCGGCTCCTCCTCTCTCCCCGGCCGGCCTGGCCATGGCCGCATCTCCTCCGCCTCCGGCCACCGTTGCCCTCCCGCGCGTCCCCGTCGCCAGCCTCCGCCTCGAGCCGCCCCTCCACGGCCGCCGCCCCTCTGCCCCGCTTCCTCCTCCTACCTCGTCCCCGCACCACGCCCTCGTCCTCCCGGCCGAGCCGCCGCCGCGGAGCTCTTCTCCGGTCCGGCCTGCCTCCACCCGCGCCTCCCCATCACCTCTCACCTCGCTGCGGCCGTGCTCCACCCCGCCCTCCAGCCGCCTCTCCACCTGTGCGCGCACACGCACGAACCCACGAGCACAACACCACACCACCCCGCTGTACCATCTTCACCTGCACCCTTGGCTTTCAATTCGTGCGCTTGAACCACCAGCAGGCCCGCTGCATTCATCCCCGTGCATTTCCCTGATGCCCGCCTCCGTGAAGTCGTTCCCCGGTTCCCGATCCCGTCCCGGTGATGCGTTCCCGTTTTCTGTCCCCGACGGGAAGTTCCCCGATGTCTCCCGTTTTCCCCGATTCAGCTCCCGTTTCCGTTTCCCGTCGTGAAGCCTCCCCGACGCCAAGTTCTCCGTTTCTCCGCCTCCGTGAAGCCGAAGACCGGAACCCGACAAGATCTTCCTCGACGACCGAGTACCCCGATGTCGTGAACCCCGTCGACCCCGAAGCCCGGAACGCCAAGGTCCGCCACGACGACGACCCGAGTACGACTACTTCCCCGACGTCGACTACCTCGACTACTTCGACTCCGGATGAACGACTACTTCGGCTACTTCGACTACGACGACTACATCGACCACTTCCTCTCCGAATCCGAAGTTCCCCGAATTCGATGTGTGACCCCAACCCTAACCCTATGCCATATATATATGCGATATCTTATAAAATCATGCATCATTAATTAAACATCGCACCTTTATCCATTTAGTCGAATTAAATCAATTTAATTATGGGGTTTCGTCCGGTGCATCTATATTATGCACCGATCCCATTTAAAATGTTTTGCCATGTGTTAGGGAATAAAATTGGACAACCTTTAATTTGTCATACATCATGTCATCAACATGCCGCTTCTTTTGCCGTAGAAGTAAAATGCATCTTTTCCGTTGCCCATTGTTCGTTGCTTCTTCGGGAATAGGACGTTGAGTTGATGTGAGCAACGACAGGTTCTGCTACCTCTACCGGATTGCAGGCAAGTGATACTCCCTTGCTATCTTCGCTTGTTTTCTGTCTCTTACTCGTCCTATCTTTTGTTCCTTGCTAGCCTTATGTTGCGATGCTTGTGTCTCGATCCTATATGCATGTTTACCTTGCAGCCATGATATGCCCCACCCCACATCCTATTACCCTGTTGCTTGTTTACTTTGTTAGCCTTGCGAGTCGTAGTGCATGCTTAGGTGCTTCGCTCCAGTCTTGTTATCTTTTTATCTAGTCTTGTTCTAATATGATAGCCATGCTCAACTTAAATGGTAATCTTTACTTTCTGTTGCGATGGGAATAACTTAATTAAAGTTAAGGCACCGGCGGAAGGCCAATCGTGGTGATTTGTTCTGCTAGTGTCGCCTAGGACCCGAGTTCTTTTCCGCTGATCCAAGACTGAGCGCACTAACCACATGTGGGAGTTCTATGGGCCTCCCCGCAATCTATTACCGGATCCTCAAACTTGTCCAGGATGCCACAAGTAGTTCGGGTGTTTTTACGGTTACAAGCGCGGATGATATGGTAAGATGGGTACGTGGTTACTTACGGTAGGGCTTGCGGTATGATGCGAAGTGACCAACTCATGGTAGTTTGTGTCACCTAGCCGTAGTCGCAAACGGTTAGGCCCACCTCGAAGCTTCGGCCGGACTCTCAAGGTGGATCAGTCCTAGCTAGGTGGCTCCCTGGACTTGTTTGTAGAGAAGGGAAGTATTGCGTCGAAACCTCCACCGGTACACCTCTAAGCGAGAGTTTCGATGCGTGTGGGTTCATTGGTGCATCCCTGCAGGGTGAAATCTTTTCGAAAAGCCGTGTCCGCGGTTATGGACAACTTGGTGAAATGCGCTGGCTAAAAAGATCATAGACAACTTGCACCTTATGATGATAATAACTTGACTAGTAAGATAGATCACTTGAATAATAACCCATAAAACTTGTCAACCGTGTGAGTGCCCGGACTTCTTCCTCGTGGGTTGAGGATACGAGGGAGTCGTTTTAGGGCGGGTTTGTTTGGTGTGTAGTATAGTTGGCTCCTCATGCGCTCTCTTACCTTGTCTCTGATAGACGAATGTTGTAGTGTGTCTCTATAAGTTGTTAGTGCTGCTTGCCACCTCAATCGCTAACCCTCTTCCCCCGGAATTCCAGCTTTGATATCTTGTGAGTATTACTTGCCAGTACTGTTTTATAGTACTGACCCCTTCGGGGCTGCTATTCCAATGCAGCCAACAGGTTTGAAGTGTGACGACGTTAGCTTGGGAATCCCTCCGGCTTGGCCTGGGCAGGGATATGGTGCCTTCGTTTATCTTCAGGACTCTTAGTCCAATTTGTTTCTTGTCCGTAGCCGGACGCTACCTGCTTCCATTGTTAATTGGATCTTTGTATTGTATCTTTGGTTCTTGACTCTGTGAGTCGTTGTTGTATATATATGTTCTTTTGTGGGTTCCATCGAGAACTGTTGTAATGTTATCACTATTCCACCCGCATAACGTGTGTGTTGTGACCTGCACGTTATGCCTGGTGGGCGTCCTTTAGGATCGTTATTATGCGGATTTGGCTGGAACGCTAAATCTGCATAGTACCGATCTTGGGGCGTTACAGTACACACCAAATATAAGCTCCCTCATGAGCTTCAACCTTCATGATCATCAAGTAAGATCATAATGCGATCTCCTCGTTGACTAGGGAAGATGGATCGGTGGCTACTGACCACCATGAAAAGGCGGGAATTCTAAGGCAAACTTTCAAAGACAGATTGGGTTCTTCTATTCCAATTGATCAATTTTTTGATTTCTCGGCCCATCTGGCCCAGCATACTGATCTTGAGTTTTTGTCTGCTAGATTCAGCCAAAGTGAATTGATGTTGCAGTCGCGGATCTTCCAACTGACAAGGCCCCTGGGCCGGACGGATTTAATGGTCTTTTTATTAAGACTTGCTGGCCCATCATCAAGTTTGATTATTACCGTTTGTGTGATGAGTTCTGGGAAGGTGTTGTTAATCTTCAAAGTATTAATGATGCTTTTATCTCCTTAATTCCGAAGATTAACTCTCCAACAGGTCCAAATGATTACCGGCCAATCTCCTTGCTAAACTCTAGCTTCAAATTGCTCACCAAACTGATGGCCAACAGACTCCAATCTAAAATTTTGGATATTGTCCATGCTAATCAGTA
The DNA here is from genome assembly GCA_012064385.1 of Puccinellia tenuiflora. Lineage (NCBI taxonomy): Eukaryota > Viridiplantae > Streptophyta > Magnoliopsida > Poales > Poaceae > Puccinellia > Puccinellia tenuiflora. Next base: position 119,508 of record QRDG01000925.1, on the reverse strand, counting down.
TGGTTTTCTGAAATCCAGAACTATACAAGATTGTATTGCATGGGCATATGAATATATTCATCAGGTTAAGTAGACTCGTAGGCCGACAATTATTTTGAAGCTCGACTTTGCAAAGGCTTTTGACACTATAGAACATAATGCTATCATTCAGATTTTGAAATGTCAAGGATTTGATGATAGATGGATTGGCTGGATCCAAGCTATTTTTGATACGGGGACTTCATCCATTCTGCTTAATGGGGTGTTGGGGAAGAAATTTGCCTGCAAGAGAGGTGTTCGTCAAGGTGACCCCCTCTCTCCTATTCTGTTTGTTGAGGGAGCTGATCTTCTGCAGAATTTAGTCAATCATCTAGCTGACAATGGAGAACTTACAGCACCATTGGAAATTCCAAACTCTGATTTTCCAATCATTTAGTATGCGGACGACACTTTACTGGTTATGCAGGCCTGCCCAAGTCAATTAACTGCCCTAAAAAATTTGTTGCATTCTTTTGCCCTTGCTACCGGCCTACGAGTTAATTACTCTAAGACCTGTATGATGCCACTAAACATTGACCAAGATAGGCTGAATTCCCTTGCTCAGATTTTCGGATGTGCTACAGGACAACTTCCTTTTCCATATCTTGGTCTCCCTATGGGCACTACGAGACCAACAGTCACTGAGCTTGCACCTCTTGTGGACCAAGCTGAGAGAAGGCTAAATGCTTGTTCTAGGTTCCTTGACTATGGTGGTCGGCTTACTTTGGTTCAATCTGTCCTCTCATCACTGCCAACCCATTATCTTTGCTCCCTAAAGCTCCCCAAAACTATTATTAAATCTTTCGATCGTGCCCGAAAATATTTCTTATGGACAAAAGAAGGGAGAGTGGGTACTCCACATTCTCTAGCTGCATGGCACATGGTTTGCAAGCCAAAGAAACATGGTGGTATGGGAGTGATTAATTTGGAACTGCAGAACAAGGCCCTTCTTATGAAACACTTACACAAATTTTTTGATCATGTGAACACCCCATGGGTTAATCTGGTCTGGTCATTATATGGGCCAGGACCTCCTCAAGCGCAATCAGTTAGAGGTTCCTTTTGGTGGAAGGATGTTTTCAGCCTAATAGACACTTACAGAAGTATCACTCAATCATCCGTTGGTGATGGCCAAAGTACTCTATTTTGGAAAGATTTTTGGCATGATGATCGGCTTATATGTGATCTTTTTCCGCATCTGTTTTCATATGCTCTCAATGATGATGCTTATGTATGTGACATGGTTGGTATGGCTGACCCCAGAGATACTTTTGTTCTCCCGTTGTCGATTGAGGCTTATGGTGAATATCACGAGATGCAACATATAATTCAGAGCACTAACTTGTCCTCCACAGTACATGATATCAGAAGCTGGCCTGGGGTTCCAGTTCTTACAAAGCTGCAAGTTTCTATAACTTTGCTTTTGCCCAAGCACAATGTCATCCAGGTTTCATAGCCATTTGGAAGTCAAAGTGTCTCCCAAAGCTCAAAGTCTTCCTCTGGCTCCTCTTCTATGACAGACTGAATACGAAAGAACTCATGAGCCGTAAACAGTGGCATGTAGAGGAGGGAATTGCGTGTGTTATGTGTACCACTGGACATGCCGAAAACAGTGACCACCTCTTTTTCACCTGTCCATTTGCCTCCAGATGTTGGGATGCCATCGATTTCTAGTGGGACTATCAGATGTCCCCTGACGATAGGGTGTGTCATGCACGGGGCACCCATGGGAGGAATTGCTTTCTAGAGATTTTTGCGTGCGCTACCTGGAACATATGGAAGGCAAGAAATGATTACATTTTTAACGGTTCTCAATTCTCTTTGGGGAGATGGAAGGTGGGGTTCAAATCTGATGTTCTGCTCCACCAGTACCGAGTCAAGTCTGCTATGATTCTACCACTAATTCAGTGGGTTAGAGATTTAAATTCGTAATCTATATCCTATTTGCTTATCAGCCTCCCTGATTTTTTGAACACCATGACGTAATCATATTGTACTATCTTTTTGCCCCCCATTTATAAAATTTAAAATACCGTAGGGGCTTCCCCTACGGTCATGGTATTCAAAAAAATCATCAAGTAAGAAGCCTAGCTATATGGCTATAAAGAAAGCGCTTTACGGGAGGCAACCCGGTTGTTTTTATTTTTGATTTTCTTTGTGTCCTCTTACTGTAACAAGAGACTTAGTTTTTAGTTTACTTTCTGGAATTTTTAATAAAGTGCCAAGTTTTACCTATTTTGGTATGAAAAAGTTGCTATTTACATTTGGAGATTTTATTCCAGCACGAAGCTGTGCACGGTATAATTTTTCATTCCTATTATGTAATTCCGAATGAGTTGAAATTTTTACTGTAACTGCAACTTTTCATCCTCTGTAGTCATGAATTGTTTCAGAATTTTGTGACATTCTGAAGTCTGGTAGAAAAATGCGTTTCTCTGCTGCTGATTTTCTGGACAGATTCTGTCCCATATTGTTTGATGCATGTTTTGAACTTTTAACTTGAATCTTGTTGATCCAATTAAGTTTATAAGTAGGCATACAAAATTATACACTCTCTGGACATTCATATAAATTTTTGTCTAAGGATTCTATGCAGCAAGTAATTTATTTGTCTATCACTACTAATGTCACCCCACAGAAAAGAAATGGGAGAAACAGTGTTTTGAAGTTTTTTCACAGGGATTAGAGGAGATGCACCAAGAGCTATCCAAGTATGGTGAAGACCATAAGCTTGGGGATGTGAAGACAACCCCACTAGACCAACACACTCTCGGTTTGCACACGTCTAACTTCTGTTTTTCGATCAATGCACTTTATCGCATAAACTTGGAGCGTCTTTTGTTTGCTTTTTATTTTGTTTTGAGACCACCACTATCATTTATATATGAGAGAGATACTGGAAGATTGGGTTGAATTAAGTTGGATGCTATTAAAATTATTGGGAAAGGGATGTTTTAGTTGATTTGAAAAGATACATATAGTTGCATAATTCATATGCTTTTAATGAGTGTCAATTTGCAAGTGTTTTATCAAGAGCTATCTTTTATTCATGTTTTGATGCTGAATGTTAGTTTACTTTGTTTAACATGGATTGGTTAGTTCTATGGACACTTGTGCATGCATTTAGTTGGTCAACTTTCTCCCTTTGCTAGCCCAAAAATTCTAACAAGTAAAAATTTGTTTTCCAACACCTTCAACCATAGTCTTTCCAGTGAGTCCACCATATCTACCTATTAGCTTTATGCTATTCCGAGTATGTTTATCATGTTACTTTGTATTATCTATACCTCTGAATTAAAATACTTATGTCACTACCAGGAAAAGGGCTATTAGTGACGCACCAAAAAAGAATTATGTGGCGCACCCACAAGAAATGCCCATGCGCCACAGAATCCACACCACTAAAATATATTTCTGTGGCACACACTGGCGGTGCGCCACAGAAATGCTAAGATTCTGTGGCGCACCCAGAACTGTGCGCCACAGAAATATTTTAGTGGCGCACCCACCACCATGCGCCACAGAATTTTTTTTTTGAATTTCAAAAAAAAGGCGGCCAGATCTAGATCTAGCCGCTGGAATTTCGCCGGAATTTTTTCGGAGCTCGTCGGAGGCCGGGTTGCCGTGGGTGGAGGAGGAGGGGGTAGCCGGAGGTGGGTGGAGGATGGGAGTCACCGGAGATGGTGGAGTAGGTCGCCGGAGGTCGCCGGGGTGGATGAGGAGGTCGTCGGAGGTCACCGGAGGTGGAGGTCACCGGAGGTGGAGGAGGAGGTCGCCGGGGTGGTGGAGGAGGTCGCCGGAGGTGGAGGTGGAGGTGGAGGTGGAGGAGGAGGTCGTCGGGGTGGTGGAGGAGATCACCGGAGGTGGAGGTGGAGGTGGAGAGGAGGAGGTCGTCGTGGTGGTGGAGGAGGTCGCCGGAGGTGGAGGTCGCCGTGGTGGTGGAGGAGGTCGCTGGAGGTGGTGGAGGAGGTCGCCGGAGGTGGAGGTGGAGGAAGAGGAGGAGAGGAGAGGAGAGGAGAGGAGAAGGAGGAGGAAGGAGAAGGGGAGAGGAGAAGTGGAGCAGAAGGGGAGAGGAGAAGTAGAGGGAGAAGTGGAGGGAGAAGTGAGGAGAGAAGTGGAGGAGAGAAGGGTGCCGTGGGATTCAAAATTTGGAATCCCGCCCAACAATTCTGTGGCGCATGGGCTAGACATGCGCCACAGAATTGTATTTTTTTTTTGAATTTTTTTGATTTTGCTGGAAAATTTCTTCTTTTGGCCATAACTTTTTTTCGTTTGGAATTTTGAGAATCCGAGAAATGTCCAACCGGGTAAACCGGGTGAGGGCGGTTCAGAAATTTTCTCTAGTTTTTTTTAATGTATTAAACGCATTTTTTCGACGCCGTATGCAAAAGTTATGCCCGTTTTAATATTTTTTCACCTATTTTTGGAAAAAAAAGTCAAAATGTGTATTTTAAATTTTTCCTAACAACTAGACCCTAAACCTTCCCTATATCTAAAAAGATTTTATTTTTGAATTTTTTATCATTTTCTTTCACTTCGTGCAAAATTGAAAAGGCGATCCACGGGGGGGGGGCGTGGGGTGAAAAAATGCTGCACAATTCTGTGGCGCATGTGGACCCATGCGCCACAGAATTGTGCAGCCCCTAATCATTGGTGCTGGGCCCACCATATTTCTGTGGCGCATGTGGCCAGATGCGCCACAGAAATGTACATTTCTGTGGCGCACCTTGCTCCATGCGCCACAGAAAGGCAGCGTAGGATGCAAGCCAGCCGTTGCTTGTGGGGCCCACAGAATTTCTGTGGCGCATGGAGGAAGGTGCGCCACAGAATGTGTTCTTTTAGTGGCGCATGTCCTCCAGATGCGCCACAGAATGTCTTCTTTTAGTGGCGCATGGAAACTGGTGCGCCACAAAAAAATTTAGTGGCGCATGAAATATTGGTGCGCCACAAAATAGCATTCCACCTATAGCTAGTTTCCTAGTAGTGTGTTATTGATTGTTATGGGAAAATTTTGGTTAAATAGCTCTCACACCTTACTATTGCACTTAATAAATATGAACCATTGTGTTTAAAATTATGAAGTTGTGAATTTGACAAGAGTCTTGGTTGCTAGTTAGCCCAAATGTGCTGTCACATGGCAAGCTTTCAACATTGCACTAAATTATATCTAGTTGATATCATGTACTTTTGTTTATGGATGCTTATCATGGTGCCAAATAAATGTGGAAATTTAGTAGGTTTAAGTAGTTGTATGAATGTCTAGAGAGATACCTGGGCCGCCAATCTAAGCGATGCTGTCATGGTGGAAATTTACTTACATGCTATGTGAACCTTCAGTGATACACCTCACAATAAAAGCTATACCAATGGTAAATAAAAATGGTGTTGAGATTGTTCCTTATGTTTGTTTCTCTTGTCATTTTGACATGGGCTTGTTCCATGTCCTGGGAGAAGAGGTACCCCAGTTGACCCTCTTAATGACGCTATTATACAATGCTTTTAGTTGAACTTGCTTTGTTTCCCAAGTTGAGTAACACCATGGTGTAGATACTCATATTCAAGGGGCATGAAACTTTCAACCATTGCTTTGTCAAGCACACTACTCATAATTGCTTTCACTTTAAACTTAATCATTAAACATGCTATGATAAGGGGTAAGGATAGCTTGATACCAATGATACCACATTGCAAACATTAACTTAAGTAGAAGCATTTGGAAGTTAGATGAGACTTGTTCATGTTTTTACCTCTACTCATTTATATCTTTCCAAAGTGTCCACCTTTTATATTCAGTTTTATAAGAGTACTCTATGACCATTATAGGATCTTTTTACTTTTCATTATGCATACATTTGGTCCATAGTACTTTCTTTTATGTTACACTTTGTGAATTATCATTGAACATCTTTGCATTGAATATTTGATATCACTTTATAATCTATCTTGCATATTGCTATTCCTTTAAAGAATGAATCATTTTACTTTATGTAGCAATAATAATCATCTTTGATATACATTGTTAGTATTTAAATGCAAAGTCCATGTTAGTTTTATCACCTTCATACTCGAGGACGAGTATAGGTTAAGCTTGGGGATGTTGATGCATATAAAATGCATACATGAACTTTGCATTGAAACACTTATATTTCAATCATATTTGCATCATATAAGGGTTATATCATTGTTTTCTATTGATTTTAGCAATATTTCACAGTTTTCCTATTTTTCTATAATTAACCCTGCACTGGCAGAAAACCCTATTTTCTATATTTTTGAGTTTCAGGGACCCAAACGAAGTCCAAATAAAATGAAAATTTATGGGGATCATTTTTTGGAAGGAAGAAGGCGTATGAGCGAAGGAGGCGAAAAAGTGGAGGCCCGAGGGCCAAAATAGATAGCCCCACGCGGCTAGATTCTTGGGCCGCGTGGGTCCATCCATTTTGGGCCTCGTGGCTCCTCTCTCGTCGATCCTTCGTCCTGAAGCTTCCTCGTGACCTAAAGCCGACTATAAAAATAGTCCCCCGATGTTTTCCAAAAGGGAGCGCCGTCGAAACACAAAAACACCGAAACAGAGAACTGGAGCTGCAGATTGGAGGGGGAAAACTCCAGCGGAGCGCTGCCGGCGTGGTCTCCATCACCCCCAACAACATCTCCACCGTCTCCATGATGAAGAGGGAGTAGTCCACCCCTGGACTATGGGTTTGTGGAAGTAACTTATGTATCTCTCTCTCTCTTGAGCTTCACTAATTAGCACCGTATGAGCTGCCGAACATGATTACGGTCATCTATGTAATTCCTTTGTGGTGGATCTCTTTATGAGTTAATATATGTTTGAGATTGCAATTGTTTTGTTTTAGTTATGAAAGTAGATGCATATTATGTACCCCATTCTTGTCTACTTGTTTTGATCAAGCTTGTTTATGAGAGCATGTGAGGGGGAACGTGTGCATTAGTTGGAGTAATGGGGGTGGCTAGTGCGGTGAAAGTGAGAGAATTTCCGCGATCCACTTGGGTATTCTATCTTACTTTGTTGCCTCACTAGGGATAAACTAAAATACCATGCTACCGGAGGTGTGGGTGTGACCATTGCCACTTCTCCATGACGAGATCTAGCATGTTCTTATTTTAACTTCATATCATAAAGATTAAAGCTATGCTCTGATTTATCTTAATACCGAGGTGCTATTATTTAGTTCACATCTTGGTGGAGTATAAGAGAGGTTAATAACCAAAAGATCTCTATGTTAGGATGTGATGCCCATATAATTAGTAACTTGTTATGAAACCTATTTGTTGTAATCTCATATGTCAATTCCTATGTTCCATTGTCTACCACTTTATTATTGAGAGAGTGCATTTGTAAAACCATGAACCCCGGTCCATTTTTAATCATAAGAAACACCTTTCCAGAAACTTTTAAGCATTTTCCAGTTTCTCTCATTTAAAAATCCGAAAATACAAAAACACTTTTATATCTTGCATTCACAATACAAAACCCAAAAATATCATCCATCATTGTTTCCACTATCCTTGCATATTTATTTACCACCATTGCATATTTATTTCTTGTTTGTATTTGTTTTATTTTGATATCATTCTCACACCTTGTGCTTGACAACCACTTGGTGAGGTTGAGGGCACAAAACAATTTACTTTGTTTGTAGGTTCTCAAGGGAAGGATAAGAAGATAAACCTTTCACTACTGATTTCCCGAGAGTTCGATATTAAACTCTCGAGTCATCCCTCGTGGGGAAACCGTCTTTCCTATACTATACACTCTGTGTTTCGAGTCTCAACCTAATCATATTGTTTTAACGCAGGTAACTACGCCAAGAAGTCTCCCGTCAACTACACATACGTTTTCTGGCGTTGTTGCTGAGTTAAAGGCCATCACTCGCCGAGATGGGGAAGAAGCTCCGACCACCACTTCATTATTCCACAGTGCCGCCGCCACCACCATCCTGCCAGCGCCGCTGAGAAGCCCTACTCTACTATCTACAGGCCATAAGCACAGATCAGAGGTCCCTCCACCCTCATGCCGCCTCAAGGACAGCCGGAGAGGGAGAAGACCACCGATCCGGCCGTCGGCCGAGCAAGAAAAGAGAGTTTCTCTATTTCGCCTCTCAGTCGCCTCAGCTGGAAGAGGGGAAAAGAGAGACGGAAGTGATAGCACAACCTTATTTTCCCTTTTTTTTGCTGGAATGGGCTGCGTGAGTCTAACGAACTGCTTTCATAAATAAAATGTGTTGATGCTACAAAAAAATTGCTAAAAAAAACTTAAGGGAACCTTAGATCAAATGTAACCCACCAGCACTGCAAAATATCTACATGAGTGCAGCAAATCCAATCCAAGGAGTCTGGTTAGATGAGCCCTCATCTTTTCTTATATCTCTTCAAATCTCAGATGTAACATTTATTTCTAATGAATAAAGGGGCGTAAGTTATAAAAAATCCCTTCCAACTCAGGAAATCCGTAAAAGAAAAAAATCAACACACGTACATAGCACGATGGAATTGTTTTGTAGAATCCCATGAAAACATTTATATCATTCAACCAACATTTGGAACAGAGTCTCAGAATTGTCACAACACCTCGCTCGTGTGTTCACGATGTAGAGTCAAGCTGTTGCGGACTCTAACAATTTGTGACCAATAGATCTCGCCTTTTCTTCATATAAAAATTGAAAAATAAATCATTGAAAATGTTTAGTAGAACTTTACACACCCGCACTTCGTTAAGTCTGACAAGGTTTAGAGCGCCTGTTGCAACTGAAATTTGAGGATAAAAAAGGCACCCATACATCACATGCCACAAAACATGCTCGTGCGGTGTGCATGTGATTAAAGCATCTCCACACCCCCCCTCCCGATAATGTGTCCGAGACACATATAGAAGTCGTTATCGGGGGTGCCGAACCATGTCTGGCCGTTTGGAAGGGGATGCCCCAACAGCGCCGTGCTCCCCTAAACGACCGATCATATTCATTTTTTGTCTGTTTTTAATATTTTTACTACAATTAACACAACGAATATGAAGTTCACAAAATTAAAGTCTCGGTCAACACCAAAATCTGGCCACCAAAATGGCACTAAGTCCGACCAAATCATAATACAACTGAGCTGCATAAAAACCATGGTTTCCTCTTCATGATCATGCGCTTGCATCCATCGACAAACTAAGTCTTACGATTCGATCTCATGTTGGTCGTGGCGGTGGACATGAACTTCCTATCCTCGGTCTTTTCCTTCAGTTCCCTATCATTTTTTAGGGCTCCATTGATTCATAGGATAGGAAAACTATAGGAATAAACTACTTGTAGGAATGGGATGTCATGTCCAATTGAATCGTATATGAAGAGTCACTCCTTTTGATTGTGTGCAGGAATTTTTCCATGAGGTTAGACCTCATGTTTTTTTCCTATAGGATTTGCACTACTTCTATAGAAAAATTTCCTATGGGATTAATTCCTATAGGATATGATCAGATGAATTAAACAACCTCTATAGGAAAATTTCCTATAGGATTCAATCCTTCAAAATTCCTATGCTACTCCTTAGAATCAAAGGAGCCCTTACTGAATTTTAGTTCCCTCTCGTTGTCCATCTTTTATAACTTTTGGTCTTGCACCTCAAATTAGGTAATTACATCTTCTTTGTTCTCTTGGTGTGTCAACTCGTTGTGACTCGAGGACGATGAGACCTCCTTTATGAAGTCGACAAGCAAATCTTGAAAGGAGGAAGATGATGTCGTCTTCTTTGTCATCATGCGTTAGTTTTCCTCATCGGGTATTCCGAACCTGCCAACGACATTGGTTCATCAATCTTCTAAATCAATGCACTCACGCTTTCCCATCGCCGTTTGATGCTTCAAAGAGTGCCGGAGTGTTTTCTACTTACCGCAAATTTGAATTGTAGACCAACGATGCATCGAATTGGATGTGTGATTCTTGTAGCAATTTATTGTACAATGCTAGAGCATCTTGCAACTAGATAAATGACACATGTCAATACATATGAATTTGAGCATGTTAAATTAAACATGGTTTTGAAATCTCTCTTATTGAAAAGGCTCTTGCCACTCTCATTTCTTGCCATAATTTGATCATAGAACTCATGGAACTCGACTCACATCTATTGTATGGTGCTCCACAAGTGTGACGTAGTATTCTTGTTGTGATACATTACCATTTTGTCGTATGGCTCGTATTACTTTGTTTCACTGAATTCTTTGTGGATACTTTGCAAATATGATCCAGGAATTTGTTGTGTGTCGGTAATGAGGTTTGGACTTATTGCCATACAAGACTCACACAACATGGTGTCCTCTTCTTGCTTTCACTATGGCCCTCATGTCGTTCTCGTCTTGATTTTCCTGCCAGCATCAACATCGAAGACCTCTTCCTCTTGTGTATTTTTGCCGGCCACGCCGCCCCTTGCTGTCCTCGGAACGGATATCACCACGAATGAGTGAAACCAGACGGCTTCAGTCTACGCAAACATACGCATTGTCGACATCCTTTACTGCACACATGCACATTGCCGGCTTCACCCAAGGCATAAATTTCACATTGTCGGCTTCATTTAATGCACGAAATTCACATTACCGGCATCATTCAATGCACGGCAGGAGAGTATGGGCATACAAGGTGTCGAGGAAGGAGAGGTTTTGCGACGGTGCCTGCGCAGAAGATTTGCGGTGGCGGGAGGGGAGGGAATAATTTGTGAGGTTTTGTCGGTCAACAAGCAGCAATTGGAAGGAGATATAAAATTTTGACGCCCAACAGTATGTTTCTCACCGCCGGGTCGCTGGCATGTATGTCTCACCCCTATCAGAGTCCTACGTAATGAGCGTGTCCAAACTTGTCCGACAACCCGAGAATTCTGTGAAAGTTCAGGACAAACACGGGGATGCCATGCCAGCCAGATTTTCAGGTGGCCTGAACTAATTGGGGCCACTGCTCGATGCTTTTTTTGTCCAGACCCCCATGGCCCCATTGCGCTGTCCGGAGGCCTATCGGGGGAGGGTGGAGATGTTCATAGGGTAGTAGATCTCCCATCTGTTCTGCGAACAAGTCTAACGACCAGATCATGGACTAGAGATGGACAAGCATGTTCATGATCATGAACCAATGCAACAGCAGCAGGCTTGGAAATCCCATCAAGACAATGCATGAGAGAGCAGCAGCACAAAAGAATAATCGACACGGGACAAAATTTCACTTTATGACAGCGAAGGCAGTAACCTACAGTCTCAGAGGTTAACAACCTCCCCAAACTATCATTACAAGAGCATCAAGTCATTGTTCACTAGTTTAGGTTGTCGAGAAGATCAACCCCCACCCAGCACAACATATTAGTCATAAGACGGTATAGGTACCATAAGAACTTCCTAGGCAGAAAAAAAACTAGCGAAGAACTGCACTGCCACTGCATCCTCAAACCTGAACTAAGATAGTCCTCAAGTGCCACTTAGCGCGAAGCTGAATTAGGGATTAAAATCGATATATAGCATCAGCATATTCTGAGTTGTTAGCATAAAACCACCACTTTTCAGGTCAAATTCCGGAAAACCACCACTTTATGTTTTTTTTTTCTAAATGTGACCACTATTCGGTAAGTTTGTTACAATGTACACTAAAATCAAGTTAACACACGAATTGACACCAAATCTGACAACGGGACCCATTCTCCGGGCTGGCGTGGCGGTCTCGGATGGAGCGCCGTTAACTGTTTTGCATGTAGGTCCTTAGGTTTTGAACAGAAATTACGCACGGGTCCCCGGAACGTGCACTTTTTAGAAAACATGTTATTTACTTTTCAAACCTTCGTAACTTTTGAATACAAATTCAAATGGAAAAACTTTTAATATGAAAAGTGCTCAGAAATATTTGAATACTTCAAATATATACTTTTTAAAAACCTTCATAACTTTTAAATGCAAATTCAAATGGAAAAACTTTAAATATGAAAAATGCTCAGAAATGTTTGAGTATTTCAAATATAAACTTTTTAAAAACCTTCATAACTTTTAAATACAAATTCAAATGGAAACACTTTTAGTATGAAAAGTGCTTAGAAATATTTGAAACCTTCATAACTTTTAAATACAAATTCAAATGGAAAAACTTTAAATATGAAAAATGCTCAGAAATGTTTGAATATTTTAAATATAATTTTTTTAAAACCTTCATAACTTTTAAATACAAATTCAAATGGAAACACTTTTAATATGAAAATTGCTCAGAAATATTTGAAGTATTCAAATATAAACTTTTTAAAAACCTTCATAACTTTTAAATACAAATTCAAATATAAAAACTTTTAATCTGAAAAGTGCTCAGAAATGTTTGAATATTTCAAATTTGAGTCTCCAGATCCGCCACTGCGTCGTAGCCGTCGAACCCTGCCTTCGCCGCCGTCGCGTCCGATATCGCGACACCCTCGAAGAATGCGGCCATGGCGGAGCCCAAGTCGAACCCTATTAAAAAGTTTATATTTGAAGTATTCAAACATTTCCGAGCACTTTTTAGATTAAAAGTTTTTTCCATTTAATTTGTATTTAAAAGTTATAAAGGTTTTCAAAAAGTTTGTATTTGAAAGTATTCAAACATTTCTGAGCACTTTTCATATTAAAAGTTTTTCCATTTGAATTTATATTCAAAAGTTATGAAGGTTTTAAAAAAGTTTATATTTGAAGTAGTCAAACATTTCTGAGCACTTTTCATATTAAAAGTTTTTCTATTTGAATTTGTATTTAAAAGTTATGAAGGTTTTTAAAAAGTTTATATTTGAAATGCTCAAACATTTCTGAGCATTTTTCATATTTAAAGTTTTTCCATTTGAATTTGCATTTAAATGTTATGGAGGTTTTTAAAAAGTTTATATTTGAGGTATTCAAACATTTCTGAGCACTTTTCATATTAAAAGTTTTTTCATTTGAATTTGTATTTAAAGTTATGAAGGTTTTTAAAAAGTTTATATTTGAAGTATTCAAACATTTCTGAGCATTTTTCATATTTAAAGTTTTTCCATTTGAATTTGCATTCAAAAGTTATGAAGGTTTTTTAAAAGGCTATATTTGAAGTTTTCAAATATTTCTGAGCACTTTTCATATTAAATTTTTTTCTATTTGAATTTGTATTCAAAAGTTATGAAGGTTTTTAAAAAGTTTATATTTGAAGTATTCAAATATTTCTGAGCACTTTTTATATTAAAAGTTTTTCCATTTGAATTTGTATTCAAAATTTATGAAGGTTTTTAAAAGTTTATATTTGAAATATTCAAATATTTCTGAGCACTTTTCATATTAAAAGTTTTTCCATTTGAATTTGTATACAAAAGTTACGAAGGTTTGAAAAGTAAATAACATGTTTTCTGAAAACTGCACGGTCCGGGGACCTGTGCGTAATTTCTGTTCAAAACCTGAGGACCTACATGCAAAACAGTTAACGGCGCTCCATCCGGGACCGCCACGTCAGCCCGGAGAATGGGTCCCGCTGTCAGATTTGTTGTCAATTCGTTTTTAACTTGGTTTTAGTGTATATTGCAACAAACTTACCGAATAGAGGTCACATTTTGAAAAAAAAACATAAAATGGTGGTTTTCCGGAATTTGAGCAGAAAAATGGTAGTTTTATGCTAATAACTCGCATATTCTACATTAGCTATCTTTCAGTTTTAAAACAGGCAGTGCGCAGCAAAAACGACATCGGCTACCAAGATTTACTTCATGTTGAAGCCATCATATCATCCGATAGAAATTTGAAGATCTAATGCTGGATCAAATGAACCATGAATACATTACAAAATATCTAGATATGATATAAATCCAGTTTGAACTTCCAAAGCTAAAAAAACTTATATAATTAGTGAAGTAACATATTGCACAAAGATCATCAGTATTGATAGGAGAATTCAGATAATGGGATTCAAAGTTTCTGAAATCCAAGCATGACAACAGGAAAAAAGAGATCCATGGATGTACCGTGACTGGAATTATCGACATGCCAAGAAGAAAATGTCACACCACAACCTTTGCATTCAAAAGTCGCAACACATAAATTATCCACATAAGATGTTTTAGCCTTTAGCCAATACATAAATTACCAAAACCTAAATACTCCCTCCATTCCTAAATATAAGATGTTTTAGCCTTTAGCCAAATTCATGTGTATCTACACACGTTTTAATGTGTATGTTCACTCATTTCAGTCCGCATCTAGTCAACATGTGAAATAGGTATAACATCTTATATTTGGAAACGGAGGGAGTAGATATTAAGAACATTGATACCGTTTCAAACAGAACAATCATTAGTATCCAGGGTCAACTACTAGGATAGTAACTAATATATATTAGTACACAAATAGAAACAGAGTTACTAACTTGACTGAACTAGAATAGGTAGCTACATAAAGTCAAGGTACATAGCGCAGTCAAGCACCAACTTCATAAAGGTCTACCAAAGTCAGTACTACTTTTAAGTAAGACCTAACTACAGTCCAATATCAAGCTGCATTAGGAAAGTAAGACTTCTAGTTCCCATCTACGAATGACTTTGAGAACAAGGGAACATATGGAATATAAGGAACCATGCAATTCAATCCAAGCTGACGTATAAAACACAGCTCCCTGGAACCCATGTCGTATGACATTAGTACCTTCTCGTAGCCACAGACTATGAAAATCACATCTTGGTCTGGGTGGATTGAGGTAATATTGTAATCTATTCCCAATCGACGAATTCGCTAAACAATTGTAGGCAGCTGACATTGTGCTTCAAGGTCCAAATTTCACTAGTAAGATCATCAAGAACCCAGATTGATAGTTCAGAATAACCTTTATGTGCAAAATACATCTGTCCTTGTGATAGATAAATACCATCAGGGATATCCTCTTCATATGATTTCACAGGAGTAGGGATGAACCTCCAATTGTTTCCCTCAAAGTCAACACCAACAACCAGATCAGAAAGGGCACACAAATACAACGTCCCTCTCAGAAAAACACTTGTATCTGTTGGAACAACAACTCCATCGGTCGACTGAAAATCGTCCTTGTGGCTCCAAATGCCAGTTTTGGACGAGTAGATCCCCATCTCTTCGAATCGTTCGGTTGCATATGAAAACAGTTTAAACTTGGGAGATACAAACTCAAACACATGGAAGTGGGAGGAGATGGCGGGCTCGAACCCCAAGCGGGCGTCGTTCCCTTTGCTGGACCATTTGGTAGCAGGAACCACCACCCATTTCTCTGTGGCGGGATTGCACACCACGTAATCCAGCGTCTTTGGATCGGTAGGCTTCCAACAGCGGCAGAGGACGAGGCCATTACAGCAGTCCAAGACATCAATGGTTTCATATTTGGGCAGGAACGACAAGGAGGTGTCGACCAGAGGGCCGAGTTTCCCAGAGACGTTGGTGAAATGACGAGCAATCATGGGCAAGTGGTTACTGGTGTAGCTTTCATAGAAGAAGCCGGCTAGGGTCTGGGGCATCTTCTTTCGGTGGTCGGGGTGGGAGATGAGGTCACGCCAGTGCGTAGAGACGCACCTGCAGAAGCAGGTGGACTTGTAGGGCACGCGGGAGATGATGTCGTCGAGGATGTCGTCGGTGAGCTTGGACATCGGGTCGTCGGTCATCTCCATGGAGCCCGGCGCCCTTACCGCCGTAGATGCAAGAAACGGCCAATCACAGATGGGAGACGGAGGAGGGGCTAGAGATCCATTCAGGCAGTGATGGTTCGAAGAGAAGATCTACCAGGCGGCGCTTGCTACGCGAGGAGCGGCCGTGTTGGGCGCTGTCATCGGCGGCAGCGATCGAGGGTTTGGGAGGACGGTGGCGACAAGTGGATGTGGAAGACGACGGGGCGGTGCAGGTATCTGGACGTTATGTGGGCCGTATGAGTCCACGATTTTGTACTTAATGGCCCATGCGGTACAACACCATTTCAGCCCCAGCAGCGAGGACGGTTTTCATCTGGTTTCCCCGTCGGTTAACTAGGCAATTCTCTTCTCCTTAATTAATGGATGAGACAAATCTTTCAGAAAAATAAATAAAACCTTACTAGCCATTTTTTTTGTTACATCAAACATATCTCAGTGTTTGGAAGAAATGAATTGTTACATCAAACACAATCTCTTGCCAAGTTGAAAAAAAATTCGCAACTCATGCAAATTCCTTTTTTTTTAAACCAACCAGCAAACCCGACAGGCAGGAAGGACAAAGTCCAAATAATACACACTTAGCCTTTGCTTGTTTCCAGTACACCAACAACAACAACAAAAAATATACAAAAGCGTATTGCACGTCCTGACAAGTAATTTGAAAATATTTTTGCCTGTTTGGTTAAGAAATTTCTTGTACAATAAAAATACCGGAACACATTCATATGCACGTTGATGCCTTAGATGCAAACCAACGTTTCAATGTTTTCCTATCCCAAGTAGAACTGTTTTTACAGTGTTCTAGTCGGTCTGTCCAGTCTTCTAAAACCGATTGCCCATCCATACTTGTTTCGGTAGTTCTCTTTAACAAGCAAAATGACCGTATCTACTTCATCTGTTTCTGTTCGCTGACATGCTCCGGTAATAAATGACATAATATGTACATCAAACTGCAATTTCACCAGGGAAGTTTGTAGCTGGACGCTTGCATCAGCGGGTGTGCAAAGTATGCTCCCAGAGTTAAGGCTGTGATCGTGATGTACGGTAATCGGATGAACTCCTTGTAATAATCTGCGGGTAGTTTCTGCCGTCCATCGACAATCGCAGCAAACGGAATAACGCTGGTTCTCTTCTTCAAAACTTCGAACGCTTCACCATAGCGTGACGCCAGCCTCCTGTCACCGTTCCAAACACCAAATGCATGGTGACCAATCAACCCAACTGAAGCTGCCACAGCAACGGAGTTGCCCATCCATAGCGTGTGAGCTAAGCACCAAATTACCTGCCCAACAAACTGAAAGATAATTGTTGATTAGAAAATGCTACGAGATAAGGCATTTAGTATTAACATGATGCAAGAATATAAAAATTATAGAGCTTTAAATTTTCTAACAAAAAAGAATTTCATGACCCAGATATATCTATTGCATGGCCTTCAAGAAACTACCTGTGGATGTCTTGTGATGCGCATTATTCCAGTTTCCCACATATGTAATTTGGGCTTGTCCACAGCTGCCACTTCCAAGAGATTGAAAGTAGATGGGTATAAAAACAAGAATGAGACGAAAGACGAGAGCCAAACAAGCTCATGGATGCCTGTGATGCCTTGAACTTGCCACAGCTGAATACCATCATACCGATGATTTATAAAGTAGACCTGAAAGATAGGAAATTTTTCTAAGATACAGGAAGGCATATGAATATAGATACCATCTATCCAAAGAAGAAACTATACAAAGCACTCACAATAGTACTAACTGCTAGAGGCAGTGATACTCCAGCAAACAGCACACGGTAAGCTCGCTCCCCTATTACTTTCTCACCAGTTTCACGAAAGCTTGCCATGCCACTATGAACTAAAGCGAAGATGATGGTAAGGAGTAACAAAACAACCTGCAATGGAAGGACTGAGATTAAGGATATATTCATATCATTACAAGTGCCAAGCTAACAAGCAGCTGGTAGAGTGTACTACGATATAAGAAGTAAAGTATGAATTTATCGATCATGATGCCATCAAAAGCACAAACAAAAGCAACACAATAAGTAAAATATAAATAAGGGAATATAGTAGGGACTGTTTGCACGATTTTTGAAAAGTGTTGTTTTCTTTTAACAATCTTATAATGCTCTCTCAAATTTCTATTTGTTTTTTGTTTGTGAAAACATAGATACTATGATATTTATGGTTGAATTGGAATGATTCCTCTCCTGTATAAGCATTCCATGGAAAGACTTAACAGGAACTCTGGAAGTCCATAATTTTTATTCTTTTTATGATGGATGCACATATCAGACGGACTTAACTGGAGCTGATGTACACTATTCTATTTCTAGCATGTGTATCGTCACATTTTTTTAGATAAGTATTATTCTATATGAGATCTAAGATCGACCACACACTCTATAATCTTTCGAGATACTTACTTTCTCCTACGAATAAGGTGGGTTTACGGCTTTAGGGGGGATCCAATCAACATATACCTCCTTTGGTTTTCTATAAAAGTACATGGATGTAGTGGTCTTCAAAATACAACTTGGACCTCATATTTTTTAAGGTAAGTGTCTTTAGATAAACATTTGCCTATGTGAGAGACACACACACTATAATCCAAATACACAGAGGAAATTTCTTTATTCAATTAATGTGTATTTTTACCTTTTGACACTAATGTATGATTTGTACCTATTTTTTCCTAGTAATATGGTAGGTTTCTGGCTTATGAGGGCTTTCAGTCTACTATCCTCTCTAGTATCCTAAAAATTGTTAACGCGGATATAGACATGGTCTTCAAAACATAAGTTCAAACATATTTGTGTTTCAATAAATTTATAAAACAAAAAGTATATATTATATTTATATTATAAAAACAACATACAAAAAAATTTCTAGATAAAATTAATGGTTTTTAAGGTTCTAATCTAAATATTTAAACAATATTCTAGTCCAGGTTTTGAAAGTTTGACTCTACGCATGCGTCCGATTGTTAGATACTTAAGTCTTAAGATGGATCAAAGCATGCGCATATACATGTAACTGACTCCTGACACAACCAATGTAAGCAAATTCTATCCAGTCTAATGGAAAATTCTTTTAAGTGAACGTATATTTGTATGCATCACTTATGTGATGATCAATGGACTGACCATGCCAGTGCGGGAGTCACATACGCAGATGTCACACTTCAATGCAAATTTCCATCAGGATTTCTCACCGGCTTTAACACATTGACAGATTTTGAGAAACGCTAGAAAAGATGAAGCAGAGATGCCTTAATAATGCTTGAAAACTGTAGTACATGCATGGATGGTATCGCTAGAAAACGTACGCGTGCCGAACTCCCACCGCAATTTGATATGGTGTCCCTGAAATACTACTGCCGCACATCGAGATTTCTTAGTGTGAATCTTAAGTTCTTAACCATACAGATTGATTTACTTAAAAAACCAAGGGATCAAATTTATTATTTCTAGAATTAATATGGTGGCTTCAAAGGAATCTCAAATTAGTAAATACGATTGACGTTGACAGCTATTTTACTACAAATGCTCAGCACAGCCAAAATAACACCAACAGAAGCATCTTATTAAGAAACAATATGGATTCTCGCAAAGAGAACATTTATTTTGATTCCTTAGTTGTACATTTACTAGATTTGCACTAGTTTTCTGGATATGGACAGAGTGCAATTTTTTTCTCAATGGTACAGCAAATCAAGTTTAATTCATGCCTGGAATGCACTTACTAACCAGTAAAAGAAATTTTACTCAGTTATTACTGAAATATAGGGATAGGCATCATTGAGCACATTTTTTTGGGGGTAAACTGAAAAGTACATTTTTATTCATACACACACCATCGATGACCAAAGTGTCATGTGGCCTCAATAACTGAAACTTGCTGTAGTAAGTCCGAAACCAATATGTCCACTTCCAGCGAAGAAGGACCGATCGGTAATTTTCATGCTTATGGCCTGACATATTTAGGCTGTCAGACACTATTGGAGTTCAAAATGACCTATTTAAACGGTTCATTCAAGATTGTGAGGGATCCATCACGCTTAATATGCACGAAGCCTGCCTAGTTACTCCTATTTGCTCCCTAGTGATTCCTTCGCGAAAGCAGAACAGCATTAGAATGCCATTGCGAGTTAAATGATTCTAAGGATCACATTCAGGAGCATATAACAGGGTACAGTCCTGCTTTATTTTTTTCTGGTAGTTGAGGCACCTGAGTGTAGTAAACCCACAAAGATTCTAGTAATTCCATCATAGCATCGGACGACTAGTTTCCTCAGGTTCATGCGTATCTAGTGTATCGAACAATAGTGGAGTGAATTGAAGAATAGGCAGAGAGTAGCAGAGAATCCTGTACCTCGTGGCTGTCGGAGACGGAGGCGACGGCGTCGAGGAAGCCGGTCCCGAAGCCGGTGGCCGGATCGATCCAGAGCACGTTGAGGCCGTAGAGCACGACGGCGAGGATGCCGGCGAAGTAGGCCCAGGAGGCCACCCGCTGGTCGCCGAGGCGGAACACCGCCGAGTCCTCTCCCACGAGGCCTCCCTCGCCGTCCGAGTCCGCGTCCTCCTCCCCGGCGCCGCCGAAGGAGGCCCGGAGCGGGGCGGAGGAGAGGAGGCGGGAGCGCAGAGGGGTGTACGCCGGCGCCGGGGCTGGGGAATTCAGGAGGGGCAGTTTTGGTGGGCGGGGGAGACGGAGACGGTGGTTGAGAGGGAGGGGGGCTGGGGCGGCGAGGTGGAGGCGGAGGTGGGACGCCATGGTGGGGAGAGCGGAGCAGCTGGAGCTTGGGGGCAGTGGGAGGGGATGGTGGTGGGAGTGGGACGCGGGAGAGGTTAGAGTGGTGGCGGCATCTTCGAAGAGGGGCGGTGGGGGGAGGAACAGAGGATGCCGTATTGGAGGGGAGTGTGGCGCGGGCGGCCGGACGTGGCTGCTCTCGCTGACTCCGTGCGTCTGCTGCACGACGGGGCAGCAAACATACATACATGCCCGACGGATAACGGAAGCTGTCGTCGTCGTCATCCAGGACTCGAATGGTGAAAATGAAACCCCAAACTCCTCTTCCTATGTTCAATCAATATACTCTCTGTCAGGTGCTTCCAGTTCCATGCCACATCTAAAAAAAAAAGGTGCTTCCATGCCATATTGTTCAAAGAAAAATGGATTAAGAATGGCACAATGCTGAGCGCTCCTCTGATTCAAAGGAATAGTATAGGATTTTTTAAAGGATTGGATCCTATAGGAAATTTTCATATAGAGGTTGTTTGATTCATAGGATCATATCCCATATGAATTAATTCTATAAGAAATTTTCCTATAGAAGTAGTGCAAATCCTATAGGAAAAAACATGAGGTCTAACCTAATGGAAAATTTTCTTCACACAATCAAAGGGAACCCCTCTTCCTATAGGATTCAATTAGACATACCATTCCAATCATATAGGTTTCCCATTCCTACAATTTTCCTATCCCTATGAATCAAAGGAGCCCTAAGAATTTTGTTTTGCAATCCATCTTCTCTATGTGATTGAGTACACCACATTTCTCAATGTAAAAAAGCAGAAGCAACCTGAGATAGCAACACAAGGAAGACATCTTGTCATAGGGATTCCACCATTTAACCGAGCATGAATGTAATCATTTCTAGTAAGTAGTTTGGGATGCGTCTTTGCCACTAACCTCGCCAAACACAACAAGCCATTCACAACCGAAAATCCGTTCTTACAAAGACAGCAGGTGCCACTGCCTACTAAAATACAACGTGAAATATCTCCAATGTCCTCAAGTGCCACTTCCAGCAAAGTTGATTGGTGTAACAAGAACACTAGTTGTTTAACAGTTCAATATCTTAACTATTAATTTGGGATTGGTCTGGTACGGGTACGGTACGTCCACGTTGTGGTCTTTTTACAGTTTAGCCCTTCATAAATTCAGAAATCAAACCCGCAGTCCACGGTCCCAAAATAGGTCCTCTTCCGTCTGAGAGCGCCGCCGCCGTCGGCCGCCTGTACGCCCAAATCTCTCCACCACCAGCAACCCACACACCGTGCGGTGACCCAGCACACCACTGCATGGTGTAGTGTGCAAGTCGTTGACATAATACTCACAGAAGGACCTATCCGTGAATATTACATCTCTCAGAGTGGTACAACAGAAACATAGCAGGTCCAAGGTAACACTATAGGATTACAACAATATTCACTATAAAATCTCGAGAACCTCCTCGATACATAGAGGATAGCCTCGTGCAAATGAAATCCAGAGAAGAGCCAATTCGTAGCACTAAGCTGGAGATCAACTCTAGCTCTAACTCCTAATCCACTACTGCTGTTGCCACCACCTTAATCTTCTCTATCTGGAGTGCCTCTATTTCCTATTGTACTTATACTTTCAACAGACATGGTCGCCTCCGTTGGCAGCGTGATCTCCTCGACATCGTTGACATTGCTCCTTCGTGGCCATAGTTGTCGTCGTGCTTCGGTTGGTGAAGTAGCGGTTGACTCCTTGAGGAAGATCTCGATGTTATGGTGAACCACCGTCAACTCCTCTGAAGGCTCCAAGATTCTAAGCAGGGGGTCAAAAGGGCAAGAGTGAGTAACCAGCGTTACCCAGCAGGTCCATTATGTACGGTGGGAAGTTTGATGCACTAGCTACAGCTTTAGACTACAGGGAGCCTTAAGCTTAATGCAAGGTTTTTGTAAACATTTCTTTAAGAGGTTGCTTTTATTTCTGAAGACTATGCCCGTCATCCTTCACAGGGCTAGAACTTTCATGGAGTTCCTTTCCTGCAGCGTTCGCAGCTCCTTCCCGGAACAGGGAGTAACATGTTACAATTTTTTACACTCTGCAGAGGTGCGTTACTTTACCCATAAGAGATCAAGACTTTGTTGCACAACCGGGTGATCTTTCCCGTCCACACTCTCTTTGGTGTGGGGCCCAGTTTTTGATCCAAGTCATTCACTGTGCTTCTCCGCACAACGCATGCCCACCCAATTCATGCACAGCAGAATCACCCCTGATAATCTACCCTGTTAGGTAGAACTATCTAGGCATCCTCTTGCAGACTAACTCATGCATAGCAGAATCACCCCTGATGCCCTACCCCTCACGGTAGACACCTAGGCATCCTCTTGCAGACCATCATAGACACCAGAGTCCGTGGGCATTAAGGGATCCCACCCATGTGCATGTAGTCCCGCAAGACCTACAGCGAACGGCTCTGGCTGCCCGTTGACATGCATCCGGGAGAAGTACAGATGGCATTTCCCGTCCCATTCCAGGTCTTATGGTTAACGCGTCTTTACGGCGCAATCATTATGACGGCATTTGTTGTTAATCCTAGGTAATACTTTCCCGTGCAAATGGAACCTCCGGACCTATTCTTCTTACCATGGTCCCATTTGCCAACCATAATAGGTTACCACCACTCAGGTAGATAGCCAAATAGTCAAGTTATTGAAGAAATAGGTTTTATGCTTTCTTTTGTATAAAGGTGATAGTATATTAAGGTTTTGCAAATAGTTTTCTAACAAATATTTCAAGAAGTATGAGCAAGTGATGAACTTGCCTGTGATAGAGGTGGCAGTTCATGCCCTTCGGGGTTCTAGGGTGCGTCAGAACCCGGAGATCTGAAAACAGCAAAGTAGTCCGGGTAAGGACTACTGGAAACACTTGCAATATGCTATTATGCATAAATATGAGATGCATCGTATAAAACCCAAAATACCCAAACTCACAAGTAAGCGCTTCGCGTTATAGATTACTTTGTTACTGGTGAAATACTTTGAGTTGTTATCACATTCAGATTTAAGTGTTTGCTATGATTAACGAAGTAATGTTTTACATGATTAATAAACAACTACAGGTGCTCAGTTAAGGATTGCATTTATTTCATAATTTTATTTTATGTAACTACTTTCAAAAAGTAATAACACTAGAGTGATTGATTTTCAAATGAACTCCTTTTTGTGTGTTTTACCTAGGATGAGTAACGGAACAGTCATCTACATTATGGTATTTGAGTCCAAATTTTATGTGCTGAACCTTTATTTCAAATTTATTTTCTTTTTAGGAAAATAGTTGTTTTAGAAGCTAGTACAACTCAATTCCACTTACTACCTTTGAATTAATTACATAAGAAGATTCTTTTCCAATAATTTATTTTAAAATAATTAAAATCATATCCATTTATGGATCTTAGTATTTTTCATTGAATAAAACCTTTTCAATAAATTAAACAAAAATTCATATATGAAATCCTTATAAAATTTGGAGTTGAAAACACATTTTTATTTAATTTTAGGAATTATTTGCATTTCAAAATTTTAGGTAATGCTTAAGTGGCATTTTAGTAATTTTAGATAATCTGTATTTAAAGTTGATTAAATAATTATGCAATAATTATAATCTGGTAGATTTTATTTTTCTGATCATTTTGATATTTTATTTATATTTTTCTGACTTATGATTCAAAAGTTATGAATTTTATAAGTTTGAATTATTTTCTGTTATTTGAATAAAGTTCAAATTACTGACAACGGGTCCCACCCGTCAGCGATTTATTATTTTTAGAAAACATTTCCTTAAAGATTAAAACTCTGACAAGCCGGTCCCATGGTGATGTCAGCATGACGTCAGCCATGGCGGCACAACTCTGTTGAGCACGATTCGGTCGATTCCGACCGCTCCGGAGGGCGTGGCTACGCGCGTTGGACGCGCGTGACCGAGGCGGACCGACGAGTGGCAGGGCCGCCCGTTATTGGTCACCGGAGCAACGGCGGATACGGCACACGGCGGCGGCAACCCACGGTCGACGGCGAAACTAAGGCAGAGGATGAAATCGTCGTGGGGAAGTGGGGCAATCGAAAGAGGATCTCACCCTGAGGTTATTGGACAAGGTTGCGTGGCCGGAGGAGGCTCGACGACGACGGAAATGTGCTCGACGGCGGCGGCTGGCGTTCGGGGCGTCGCGACCGTTCTCCGTCTTCAGACCATCCCAGCAGGCGCTGCTTCCACCTAGAGGACGAGAGCGGCGAGGCGGAGCTGCTGGACACGGCGGCGGAGCTTAAGGTGGCGCCGGTCACCGGCGATTTGAGGGGGAACGACGGCGGCAGTACGGGCTAGGGTTAGGTTTTCGGTCGGTTTCCTGGGAGAGAAAGAGAGAGAGGGAGAGCAAGAGAGCGAGAGCGAGGAGGAGGGCGAGATGCAGACGCCTCCGGGGTTCTTATCCCCTCAAGCAAGGACACAGAGAGGAGGTGGCGCGACGGCGTGCTGCGTCCTTCTGGCCGGCGAAGAAGAAAGAAAGAGGAAAAGAAAAGAAACGGCGATTTTCATATAACCCCCTGGACTTTTGAGTAACTATGAAATTCTTTAAAACAGAAACTTCACATATTTATTTAGGGCTTTTAGATAAGTCCAAAAATCATAGAAAAATTCATGGATGCTCCTAATATTATAGAGAAGCTCCACATATTTTTATTTTGAATTTTTGAAACTTATTTGCCACATTTTAAAATAGAGAGAAGTTTTAGTCATTTGAGTTGTAATTATAAACTCTCTTGTGGACCTTTAACAAAATAATAATTAAAACTTTGCTATGAAGTAAATATATAGAGAGGGAATTATAGAGTTGTTACTTTTGTTTCTCAAGAATTTATTACTTGTACACAAGAGTTGGGAAAGGTTTTTAAAGAAGAATAATTAACATTTTCATAGTCAATTAATTTATTGAAGACTTGTGGTCTATAACACAAGGCTAACATTCTTATTTGAGATAAAATTCATTTAGGGCAAAATTATTATGTGGTTACCTTAATTTAATTAAACACTTGATTGGATTGGAGGAGAAGATAGATTTCCTTCTTGGCAGATACATCCCTGTTGCTCTTGTCCCTTCTCTTGTATGGCCAAATGTTGCTCCTATTCTTGTTGCCTGCTTGACTTGACATGATCCAAGTTTGCTCCATAATCTCTTGTCTCCTTTGAAGCAATGTTGATCTCTTTAGTCAAAGTTTGGATATTAGGGCAAGATCCTAATATCCATTAATTAAGCTCCATAATTAAGTTGCCTCACCCTTGTGGTGAAGGAAAACATTTTGATCACAAGGAGCTTTGTTGAGAACCTTATTTATTTTATTTGACATTCAATTGCTTTTAGGTATACAAAAGAAATCTGTTAACAAGGTAGCTGATCTTGTTACCAAACTACTTCTATATAACACACAAAGCCTTTGAATCTCATCCCAAGTTTCTTTCTTATTTGATTTATCTTGCAGGAATGTCTTTGGAAAGATTTGAAGATAAGAAGCTAAGATCAAATGAGAAGATCAAGTTTGTTGTAATATAGGATTACTTAAGCATTTATATTAGCTTTTATGGTTGAGGCAATGCAAGGACAAAGTTTTAATGTACTCAACCAATCAAATTATTTACTTTGTTTTAATAACTCTTTGAGTTGTGATAGGTGTTGAGTTGGTGATTTACTTATGAGTTATTTTCTTATTTATATAAGCATGTATAACTTTGTTATTCATCTAAATAAGTTCTCCAATTCAATACCATTTGTATATTCCAATTTGGATCTGATTTCCCGCAACCAGTAAAAATGCCTGGAGGTCATGTCAAAACATATCACATTCACCTCAGATGAGCTAAACTCTACTCATGAAGTTGAATGATCTCCAATCCCTCCAGGGTTTTATTTTTAAAAAAATTTATTCGGATTTTCAGATGCATGCATGCAGATGCACAAAATCATACTTCTACCCTTCGTTGGTTGTTAAATGCTGGGGTATTACAGCCTTCCCCCCTTAACAAAAACTTCGTCCCGAAGTTTCGGCTCCTCTCACGTAGAGGTAAGTAGAAAGAATTTTTGCTGATATTGATTCACTCAAATTCTCTTCTGACGTGGACGCAGATATTGGTGATCCTTTATTCCACATACTTCTCTACATCTTCCTTTGATCCATACTATCCATCTGTCAACTTTCATCTAATATTTGTTAAATTCTGGCGATTCTGTTACTCCTTCATGCTTCCTGAATCATCTAATTTTGACTTCTAGCATTACACTAGCTTCGTAACCCTCTGTCAGAGATCTTCTTCTCTGTCAAGTACTAGTAACATAAATAATTCACTTCCCCCCTTGAAAATTCCTATGTATTCCTCTGTACTGGAGTCCGGTTAAACGAACTTCCTTCCGTCAGCTCTAATCCATTGAGCTTTATTCAATCAACTCTATTAAGTCGAACTTCATAACTCACCTTTTTGCTCAAATCTTGGTATACCTACCTAATGGTCTAAAAAGAACTTAGGTATATATCCAAAATATTGCAAATCCCCAGTGTCATCTTCCGATAAAGAGATACGATTACTAGATTTTCAATAATTTTTCGAAGAATACAAGATATATCTACCTTTTGAGGAGAGGAATCTAAGACTTCAATCTTGTTGATAACATCCTTCTTAATAGTGGCTCTGGATAAAAGTTGTAAGTTTAGTACTTTGGCTTCACCAGTGTCAGATACTCTCTTCCCAATTGGTCAATTTTCTTAGCTTATCAACAATCCACGACACACTAGACTCTTCTTCTATGATTCTAATGTTCTTCGGAACAATGATCTCCGTGTTTGGCAATTTGTTTTGCTTCTTCCATCATTGATGATGTCTACAATAGACGATCAACTCCCTATTTCATCTTGCAAAACTGGAAATATCCACGTTCTTCCTGTCTTCATCCTCCTTTATGTTCAACCTTATAGTACTCTTGAACACATATGTGTTAATAAACTTCTTTTCACGCTTGATCCCAGTAGTATCAATATCTCTTCTTTGCTCCTACATCAATCTCTTCCACCAAGTTAGAACAATCTCGTTAACATGTATCTGCATTTTATTGCTTCTTCTTTCAATGTCTTTGAATTTCCCTTTTGTCTCTGTCATTCCATGACCTCCGTCATTGTGTTTGTCAACTATGGAACGACGTCGTGACTTGATAAGTAAAAACTTCACAACCTTTCTTCTCGGATAGGTCTCTTAATTTAGCTTTCCTTGCAACATCTTTGATAGATCTTTGTCTTCTTTTAGACTCCCTTCTCTTTGCGAGCTTCCATGGCTGCAACAATTCTGGTCACTCGGAACGCTCTCATATTAACCTATGTACCCTCTAGACCAGTAACATCAAGAAGGAACGAAATGTTGCAACATGCATTTGCACATCAAGTTCAAACTTCATGCTCAGATCTAGTCAATCAAAAATCCAATAAGAACCAATAAAACCCAAATATAATTATATATCACTCATGCACCATTAGCCCATAAAATACGTAGTACTTTGAGTATAAACATCTCAAGTACCAAGGCTCAGATGCTATACATTACAAGTTAGGTATATAATACATTATAGACCTATTTCATATAACAACTCTTGCCTCACTGGCTTAAGGGACAAGTTTACCCTTCACTCAAAGCGTGACTTATAAGAGTATTTACCCGAATTGACCATTCGCAATTTGAGTAACTCTGACCTAGTGTCGAGGTATACCTATCTCCATCTTCGTTGAAAAGTAACTAAGTCTTCTTGGACTTGAACTTCGTCTTCATGCCTTGTCGTACTTCCATACTTCTTCATATCTTCAAGTGTAACCTCACGTTCACTCGTGTAGGTACTATTGGTATACAAGAATACCATAATACTTTACTTGTGGCAAGTGCACTACTCCATATCCTCCTTGAAAAGGTATCTATGCATCCAACATCCTCTTCGGACATGAACCATATTAACGTGGCATACTTACCATAGCTTGCATGACTTAGTATATCCAACTCACCATTGTTCTTCTCTTCTCTTGTCCTTCCATCATCAACTCCCATAGGGTTCTACTTCATAGGATGACATCATCAATGATACCACATAGATATCACTGACTTAGATAAACTACAACTATTATAGAGAGCAACCTCTCACTTGGTATACCAGGTTTTAGAAAGAACAAGATGGATAAGTACTATACCTATAGAAGACTAGATGAGAATACTCTATATAAGTATGACGTTATTATTCTCAAGTGAATAACCATCATAAGTCGTAGAAAGATGTAATTTAGATCAAATAACTTCCTATAGTCGTTACCAACCTACAAGTCTCCTAAAAGGTTTCAAACCTAAGGTCGCTTTGCTCTGATACCAGCTGCGGTGACCCAGCACACCACTGCATGGTGTAGTGTGCAAGTCGTTGACATAATACTCACAGAAGGACCTATCCGTGAATATTACATCTCTCAGAGTGGTACAACAGAAACATAGCAGGTCCAAGGTAACACTATAGGATAACAACAATATTCAATACAAAATCTCGAGAACCTCCTCGATACATAGAGGATAGCCTCGTGCAAATGAAATCCAGAGAAGAGCCAATTCGTAGCACTAAGCTGGAGATCAACTCTAGCTCTAACTCCTAATCCACTACTGCTGTTGCCACCACCTTAATCTTCTCTATCTGGAGTGCCTCTATTTCCTATTGTACTTATACTTTCAACAGACATGGTCGCCTCCGTTGGCAGCGTGATCTCCTCGACATCGTTGACATTGCTCCTTCGTGGCCATAGTTGTCGTCGTTCTTCGGTTGGTGAAGTAGCGGTTGACTCCTTGAGGAAGATCTCGATGTTATGGTGAACCACCGTCAACTCCTCTGAAGGCTCCAAGATTCTAAGCAGGGGGTCAAAAGGGCAAGAGTGAGTAACCAGCGTTACCCAGCAGGTCCATTATGTACGGTGGGAAGTTTGATGCACTAGCTACAGCTTTAGACTACAGGGAGCCTTAAGCTTAATGCAAGGTTTTTGTAAACATTTCTTAAGAGGTAGCTTTTATTCTGAAGACTATGCCCGTCATCCTTCACAGGGCTAGAACTTTCATGGAGTTCCTTTCCTGCAGCGTTCGCAGCTCCTTCCCGGAACAGGGAGTAACATGTTACAATTTTTTACACTCTGCAGAGGTGCGTTACTTTACCCATAAGAGATCAAGACTTTGTTGCACAACCGGGTGATCTTTCCCGTCCACACTCTCTTTGGTGTGGGGCCCAGTTTTTGATCCAAGTCATTCACTGTGCTTCTCCGCACAACGCATGCCCACCCAATTCATGCACAGCAGAATCACCCCTGATAATCTACCCTGTTAGGTAGAACTATCTAGGCATCCTCTTGCAGACTAACTCATGCATAGCAGAATCACCCCTGATGCCCTACCCCTCACGGTAGACACCTAGGCATCCTCTTGCAGACCATCATAGACACCAGAGTCCGTGGGCATTAAGGGATCCCACCCATGTGCATGTAGTCCCGCAAGACCTACAGCGAACGGCTCTGGCTGCCCGTTGACATGCATCCGGGAGAAGTACAGATGGCATTTCCCGTCCCATTCCAGGTCTTATGGTTAACGCGTCTTTACGGCGCAATCATTATGACGGCATTTGTTGTTAATCCTAGGTAATACTTTCCCGTGCAAATGGAACCTCCGGACCTATTCTTCTTACCATGGTCCCATTTGCCAACCATAATAGGTTACCACCACTCAGGTAGATAGCCAAATAGTCAAGTTATTGAAGAAATAGGTTTTATGCTTTCTTTTGTATAAAGGTGATAGTATATTAAGGTTTTGCAAATAGTTTTCTAACAAATATTTCAAGAGTATGAGCAAGTGATGAACTTGCCTGTGATAGAGGTGGCAGTTCATGCCCTTCGGGGTTCTAGGGTGCGTCAGAACCCGGAGATCTGAAAACAGCAAAGTAGTCCGGGTAAGGACTACTGGAAACACTTGCAATATGCTATTATGCATAAATATGAGATGCATCGTGTATAACCCAAAATACCCAAACTCACAAGTAAGCGCTTCGCGTTATAGATTACTTTGTTACTGGTGAAATACTTTGAGTTGTTATCACATTCAGATTTAAGTGTTTGCTATGATTAACGAAGTAATGTTTTACATGATTAATAAACAACTACAGGTGCTCAGTTAAGGATTGCATTTATTTCATAATTTTATTTTATTTAACTACTTTCAAAAAGTAATAACACTAGAGTGATTGATTTTCAAATGAACTCCTTTTTGTGTGTTTTACCTAGGATGAGTAACGGAACAGTCATCTACATTAAGGTATTTGAGTCCAAATTTTATGTGTTGAACCTTTATTTCAGATTTATTTTCTTTTTAGGAAAATAGTTGTTTTAGAAGCTAGTACAACTCAATTCCACTTACTACCTTTGAATTAATTACATAAGAAGATTCTTTTCCAATAATTTATTTTAAAATAATTAAAATCATATCCATTTATGGATCTTAGTATTTTTCATTGAATAAAACCTTTTCAATAAATTAAACAAAAATCATATATGAAATCCTTATAAAATTTGGAGTTGAAAACATATTTTTATTTAATTTTAGGAATTATTTGCATTTCAAAATTTTAGGTAATGCTTAAGTGGCATTTTAGTAATTTTAGATAATCTGTATTTAAAGTTGATTAAATAATTATGCAATAATTATAATCTGGTAGATTTTATTTTTCTGATCATTTTGATATTTTATTTATATTTTTCTGACTTATGATTCAAAAGTTATGAATTTTATAAGTTTGAATTATTTTCTGTTATTTGAATAAAGTTCAAATTACTGACAACGGGTCCCACCCGTCAGCGATTTATTATTTTTAGAAAACATTTCCTTAAAGATTAAAACTCTGACAAGCCGGTCCCATGGTGATGTCAGCATGACGTCAGCCATGGCGGCACAACTCTGTTGAGCACGATTCGGTCGATTCCGACCGCTCCGGAGGGCGTGGCTACGCGCGTTGGACGCGCGTGACCGAGGCGGACCGACGAGTGGCAGGGCCGCCCGTTATTGGTCACCGGAGCAACGGCGGATACGGCACACGGCGGCGGCAACCCACGGTCGACGGCGAAACTAAGGTAGAGGATGAAATCGTCGTGGGGAAGTGGGGCAATCGAAAGAGGATCTCACCCTGAGGTTATTGGACAAGGTTGCGTGGCCGGAGGAGGCTCGACGACGACGGAAATGTGCTCGACGGCGGCGGCTGGCGTTCGGGGCGTCGCGACCGTTCTCCGTCTTCAGACCATCCCAGCAGGCGCTGCTTCCACCTAGAGGACGAGAGCGGCGAGGCGGAGCTGCTGGACACGGCGGCGGAGCTTAAGGTGGCGCCGGTCACCGGCGATTTGAGGGGGAACGACGGCGGCAGTACGGGCTAGGGTTAGGTTTTCGGTCGGTTTCCTGGGAGAGAAAGAGAGAGAGGG
This sequence comes from Puccinellia tenuiflora, assembly GCA_012064385.1. NCBI lineage: Eukaryota > Viridiplantae > Streptophyta > Magnoliopsida > Poales > Poaceae > Puccinellia > Puccinellia tenuiflora. The sequence goes on along the minus strand of QRDG01000925.1, from coordinate 87,510 downwards.
AGAGCAAGAGAGCGAGAGCGAGGAGGAGGGCGAGATGCAGACGCCTCCGGGGTTCTTATCCCCTCAAGCAAGGACACAGAGAGGAGGTGGCGCGACGGCGTGCTGCGTCCTTCTGGCCGGCGAAGAAGAAAGAAAGAGGAAAAGAAAAGAAACGGCGATTTTCATATAACCCCCTGGACTTTTGAGTAACTATGAAATTCTTTAAAACAGAAACTTCACATATTTATTTAGGGCTTTTAGATAAGTCCAAAAATCATAGAAAAATTCATGGATGCTCCTAATATTATAGAGAAGCTCCACATATTTTTATTTTGAATTTTTGAAACTTATTTGCCACATTTTAAAATAGAGAGAAGTTTTAGTCATTTGAGTTGTAATTATAAACTCTCTTGTGGACCTTTAACAAAATAATAATTAAAACTTTGCTATGAAGTAAATATATAGAGAGGGAATTATAGAGTTGTTACTTTTGTTTCTCAAGAATTTATTACTTGTACACAAGAGTTGGGAAAGGTTTTTAAAGAAGAATAATTAACATTTTCATAGTCAATTAATTTATTGAAGACTTGTGGTCTATAACACAAGGCTAACATTCTTATTTGAGATAAAATTCATTTAGGGCAAAATTATTATGTGGTTACCTTAATTTAATTAAACACTTGATTGGATTGGAGGAGAAGATAGATTTCCTTCTTGGCAGATACATCCCTGTTGCTCTTGTCCCTTCTCTTGTATGGCCAAATGTTGCTCCTATTCTTGTTGCCTGCTTGACTTGACATGATCCAAGTTTGCTCCATAATCTCTTGTCTCCTTTGAAGCAATGTTGATCTCTTTAGTCAAAGTTTGGATATTAGGGCAAGATCCTAATATCCATTAATTAAGCTCCATAATTAAGTTGCCTCACCCTTGTGGTGAAGGAAAACATTTTGATCACAAGGAGCTTTGTTGAGAACCTTATTTATTTTATTTGACATTCAATTGCTTTTAGGTATACAAAAGAAATCTGTTAACAAGGTAGCTGATCTTGTTACCAAACTACTTCTATATAACACACAAAGCCTTTGAATCTCATCCCAAGTTTCTTTCTTATTTGATTTATCTTGCAGGAATGTCTTTGGAAAGATTTGAAGATAAGAAGCTAAGATCAAATGAGAAGATCAAGTTTGTTGTAATATAGGATTACTTAAGCATTTATATTAGCTTTTATGGTTGAGGCAATGCAAGGACAAAGTTTTAATGTACTCAACCAATCAAATTATTTACTTTGTTTTAATAACTCTTTGAGTTGTGATAGGTGTTGAGTTGGTGATTTACTTATGAGTTATTTTCTTATTTATATAAGCATGTATAACTTTGTTATTCATCTAAATAAGTTCTCCAATTCAATACCATTTGTATATTCCAATTTGGATCTGATTTCCCGCAACCAGTAAAAATGCCTGGAGGTCATGTCAAAACATATCACATTCACCTCAGATGAGCTAAACTCTACTCATGAAGTTGAATGATCTCCAATCCCTCCAGGGTTTTATTTTTCGAAAAATTTATTCGGATTTTCAGATGCATGCATGCAGATGCACAAAATCATACTTCTACCCTTCGTTGGTTGTTAAATGCTGGGGTATTACACACCGCGAGCTCTGACCGCATCCAGCCGGCGATGGCTGGCCGGGGGCGAGCGGTGCTCAAGCCCTCCGGGGTCAAGGCCGTCGTGTACGCCGCGGTAGAGCCCGCACGCGTCTCTTCTCATCTGTTCGTTTTCCGCAGACCTGCCCCGACTAGGGTTCCCCATGTGCGCCGCCATCCTCGTACTAGCGACCATCTACTCGCAATCCGAGCTTCCTCTCCCCAGGGCGAGCATCCCCCGGTTCCCAGCAGGTCACCCTCTCCAGCCTCCTCTCTACTTGAGCTCGCCCAAGATCTCGTGCATGAATTTTCCCTCCACTGGGAGCACGCCCCCAACCAGGAGCTTTCGTTTTAGTCCATCTCCAGGTCAACGCCCCGGCCGGCGGCTGCGTTGAGCGCCGGTCCCTACTTTGGTACCCAGCTCGCAGGTTGTAGTGAAGTGGTACTGACACTTTCCCTTGGAAAGAAACTGGATAATCCTTGGGCGGTGCTTGAGAGGTCTCTGTACTATGAAGTTGGATTACTGGATTTAAGCAAAAAAAAATACGGAGTAGTATTCATGTGCTTCATCCTGAAGGTCCTTGTGACTTGGAGTGCCGCTGCTGGTGTGGGCATCTCCCACCAAGCACCAATTATCTCTATTCAGTCTTAGGATCTTTCTATTTTGCTGTAGACTTTAGAAGTGGTTGAAGTTGAACAACAAACACAAATAGCTTTGGAGCTTGATCAGAATGGCAACCATGAAATCTAGAAGTGCATAGAATGCATCATTCAAGATATTTTTCTTTTTGGCTAGACTAGATGGTTAGTAGTACAAAACTGAAAGATTGCAAGAAAAAGAAAAAAATTACATATATCACTTTACTACTTGAATCTATTTCAAGTTCGTACAGTTTCTCCATGTATCTAGATTTTTTACATACGCATATGAATGGTACGGCACTCTCTTTGCTTTTGAAGTTAATGTCCCTTAATACGGTCTCCTTTTCTTTTTTATCCATTCGTCTTTTTTCATGATCAATGCGTATAATGAATCTCTATAATACAAAATGAAATTGGACTAAACATTATATTATCCGAGAAGTTAAATTAATTACATGGCAGAAAGAGGTAGTACCATGAATTATGTTTCTCTCGGGAATAAGTTTTAAAAAGAAATCTCACCCACGAGTAGATGAGATGAAGACATCTCGGAGCAAAAGTAGAGGCATGGTCATAATGAAACCCATCCGACTTAAGAGTTCTCAGGGCCAGGTGGACGCATAAGGAGGCTGATTGTGGGTTGGGTTGTGACTTGATGACTTGTAGGACCTCTATAGTGCAGCACAGTGAAGCTGCAAGCTATGGTCTGCGCCAAAAACATCTGGTGCCAGTGTTTCAGTTGTTCGTTATGGGAGAGGAAGGCGGTACTCCTGGCTATGGTGCGCCAGCTGGTGAGGTGGTGGCGTTCTTGCCAACCATGGCTGGTGCTCGTGGGGACCGGAGGACGACCGGACATGGAAGGATGATGGAGGAGGACTGGGCGTCGAGAAGATATTTAGCAACGGCTGCTTCTTCCAGGACTCGATGTAGCGAGGGATGGCCGTAGCGAAGCACGGGCATTGTGCTAGTTATAGTAGTTCACAAATGTGCCTGGCTCTAAATACAAAGTGAGATATCTCGAAGTCCTCAAGTGCCCTTCTTCCAGCAAAGCTAAGTTACGATTCAAAGGAAATATGATAGGACAATCCAATCAAAGAAAGCTGATTGGTGCAACAAGAACACTAGTTATTTAACATTTCAGTACTTCGGTATACTATCCACGGTTGCAGTGACAAAGGTCAGTCCAAAATGTACGTATTGACGGAGCAAAAACATATATAATTGTTAGCTAGGATCATGGGAGGTGGGGGGGGGCAATCGCCCCCCCGTCCCCCATGGTAAGGATATAAAAACTAATTAACACATTTAAAAAAACATGAATATACAAGTTTCAATCGTCCAAAGTAGTTAAAATTAATCAACCGGAATAGTTTTATATTTACCCAATTAAATATCATGAAAGTTCAGTCCTGGAGGCTAAAAACAATAATTAATTACATATCATTAAGTTACACTGAACTCTCCTTCGAATTTCTGGACAATAGGAATTTATGGTCAATGGGTTAGGTTTATTTCTCGCACTTGCATCATGCTCTATATAAAAAAAACATAAGTATGAGAACTATATAATTAAAATGTAAACATCAGATTGATCTTATTATAATACTTTGTTTTGATTCATTGTTATAATACCGTCACCGGTTCGACATCTCGTCCTATTTTTGGTTGTGAAGAAAGAAACACTTTAACATTTTGTCAAAAACGTTAGTGTGAATCCCCGCATCTGAACTTCTAGTGCCTCTCCTTGTCAATGATCCGTTGCAAAACATCTTCCGGTGGCGGCAGATCAGTTGTGCGCCTGGCTTTAAAATACAGAGTGAGATATCTCGAAGTCCTCAAGTGTCATTCTTCCAGCAAAGCTAAGTTAAGATTCAAAGTAAATATGATAGGAAAATCCAATCAAAGAAAGCTGGTTGGTGTAACAAGAACACCGGTTGTTTAATAGTTCGGTACTTTAGTATACTATATACGGTTGTAGTGACGAAGCATGGTTCAAAATATAGGTATGGCAGAGTCAAAAAAAATCATTGTTTAACTAGGACCATGGGGGGGGGGGGGGGGTCGCCCCGTCCCCATGGTATGGACATAAAAACTAACTAACATATTTAAAAAACATGAATATATAAGTTTCAATCATCCAAAGTGTTAAAATTAATCAACAGGAATACTTTTATAGTTAACCAATTAAATATCATGAATGTTCGCTCTAGGAGGCTAAAAGCACAAATTAATTATAGAGTTAATTAGATATATGCCACCGCAATTCATGCGAAATCGAGAAATGCCACTGCAATTTTCATCCTTAGAAAAATGCCACAGTGGCATTTTTCGAAGGATGAAAGTGGCATTTATAGAAGAATCTTGCAGTGGCATTTTTCGAAAGATGAAAATTGCAGTGGCATATTTCTCGATTTCGCATGAATTGCAGTGGCATATATCTAAGTAACCCATTATTATATGTCATCAAGTTAGACTGAACACTACTTCCGAATTTCTGGATAATTAGAATTTATGGTCAATGAGTTGGATTTATTTCTCGCACTTGAATGCTCTATCTAAAATAAAATACATCAGTATGAGAACATACACAATAAATATGTAAACCTCAAATTGATATTATTATAGCACTTTGCTTTGATTAACTAATATAATACCGTCACCGATTCGACATCTCGTCCTATTTTTTGGCAGAACAAGGAATGCTTTGACATTTTTTAAAAACCGTTACTGTGAATCCCGACATGCACCAAAGTTTAGTCTTCGTCCTCGTACTAGATCTCCTCCTCATCGCTCATATGCACAGTATCTTCCGACAGGGGCGGCATATCAGTTGTCCAACTGGCTCTAAATATTGAGCTCCACGTTAATAAGCTATTAGGAACAAATCGACAGGGTAACAGAAGCCGTCGTCGTCATCCAAGACTCAACTGCTGAAAATGAAATCCCAGACTCCTTCCTCTGTTTAATCAATATACTCTCTTTCGATGCCACATTGGACAAGGGAAAATGGATTCATACATTCAAGATTACCATGATGCTAAGAATTTTGTGCCATCTATCTTCTCCATGATCAAGTACACTCCACACTTCTCGTTGTAAAAAAGCAGAAGAAATTGAGATAGCAACACAAGGTAGACATATCTTACGGGGACATCTGAAAATCAACTTCCAGCACTTAACTATAAAATGAGCATGCATGTCATCGATTCCAATAAGTAGTTTCAGATGCCATGCAACCGACCTCGTGAAACAAAACAAGCCATTTACAGTCGTGATTCTGTTCTTACAAAGAAAGGACGTGCAATTGCTTACTAAAATACAAAGTGAGATATCTCGAACTCGAAGTCCTCAAGTGCCACTCTTCCAGCAAAGCTAAGTTAGGATTCAAAGGAAATATGATAGGACAATCCAATGCAGAATATGATTTTGTACGACACTTTACTTCGTAAGTATCCAATTTTTCTGTCCTTTAGGCCTATGCCAATGCAAATTTCTTAGCACGCTTTCATAGGCATTTGTTGATGTGGCATACTAGTTAATGAGAAAAGAGAGTGTGCTTGTAGCTTAGACTAGTCACAATGGAAGTAATATAAATTAGTATCATGCATATGATACTAGTCTATGTTACTATCTCTATAATGGATAGTAACATATTTGTAATATCATGATACATTGCATTTATTAACTTATAGACTCATTGTGTCTTGAAATCCGTTATGTTACGGTATCATATTATGATACCACTATCTCCTCTCTCTTCATTTATTGTTGTGCCACATCATCTTTTTGCCAACATGACACCTATGATACTACTTATGTTACCCCCATTGTGGCTAGTCTTAGGCCTTCCGTAATGCTAGTATCTTAGCGCGGTATTCTATTTTTTTGCTTATGTGGCACCGTATTAATGAAGAAAGAGATTGTGGTTGTATCTTATATAAGATACAACTCTTGCACGGGATCATAGGTAAAAAAAAGTTGCTAACCCAATCACATACAAGTATATGACTAAAATTATTAAATACAAGTACACTTAGATACAAGCCTTAAGATACCATGCATTATGGAGGTTGTACCTTATAATTCACCACTACCTAGGATAGCGTGTTAAGATATAATGTATTACGGAAGGCCTTAGCTAAGGTCGGTGCCAATGCTAGTCTCTTGACACGATTTCATAGATAAAACGCTGATATGGCGGTCTAATGAATGAAGAGAGAGAGAGAGGAGTGTTGTATGTAGCTGTAGAACCGGCTCTTAGCGTGGTACCCGAGATGACATAAATACACAATTCGTCCTCTGCTCCAAGCCACGCATGCTCAAACTGTTGCCCATCCATCCGATCGAATAAACATGGTGCTGATGAGGCCACAAAGTAAGTTGCAGTATGATGAGGCCATAAATTGATTCGACATAAAATTCTTTAGATACAACAGATAGATACGCTGCACTGGGATAGTCGTATCTTACACACTGGTTTCTTTGGTGGATATGGCGTTTAGAAACGACGCGTTGGCACCGGCCTAACATACAAGCTTTGCACGTGGCCATAGGCAAAAACAGGTTTTAGTCCAATCATATGCATGCATTAGCCAAATCATTAAATGTAGATACAATCCATAAGAAAAAATGCATTGTACTAGTTGTATCTTAAAATTTAATTACTCCTATGATAATGTGCTAAGAGACGGTGCATTGGCATAGGCCTTACTTTGCATCTCCAGATTGCCACACTTTTCTTTGCTCCTTTATTATTTGCCCCTTTTGTATCTATATCTATACTACTATTAAACAAGCCAACATAAACTTTGCTACAGACACACAACAAATGTACACGGCCAGATTCCCACCACACGATCTGACCTGGCTAACTAAAATTTACCACCCAGATTAACCCAATCCCCCACGCTGTGTGCACGTAGCAATTCAACCAGGCAGACGAAAACTCTGCCGAGGCGAACGAAAAGCACGGATCGCAATCGTCTCTGAAGAATAGGAAAGAAAAAGGATCCCGCACGAGCGCGTACAGGAAACCACGCCCCACCGCAGCTAACTGCTTCCCCTAATCGCTCCGCCGCCGCCGCCGCTGCAAGCCTGCAACCCCCTCTCCCTGTGATGGAAGCGCGGCCGCCGGCGACACGGCTTTATGCCCCCCTCCTCCTGCTCCGCTGCGGTCGGCCAGACGTGGGGCGATGCCGCGACGGCGCGGCGGGAGACGGTTGCGAAGGAGTCGGAGGTGGCGGATGTCAGCGTGCAGCCGGAGAGCGACGAGCGAAGATTAAGTCGACGAGCACGCCAGGTAGCGAGCGGCGAGTGGGCGCCGAGCGGAGTGCCGCGACCTAGGCCGCTGCCAGGAGCACCTCACGGTCGCGATCGTCCTCCACGGTGAGCAGTTGATCCACTCCAGACCATCCCGTACGCGGCTGCCCGGCCCCCACCAGTGCCGCACTTCCCAGTCCCCCAACCACAGGCCAGCCAATCAACCCACCCACCGTCTCTCCCGTGCCGTGTGTGCACCGCTGTGAACTTCGTCTTCGGTGGCTGCCGATGCGGTCGACACCGGCGCGTCCTGCAATGAAATCCGGCTGCTCCTTGACATCATGGGCATACCTGCAATGATCTCCAGCTGCTCCTTGACATCATGGCCGTGCCCGTGCATGTGTATGCCTGTATGCCACTCCTGCACCTCATCTGTTCGACGAAATGCTCGAGTCAAAATTCTAACTGATTACTGATGATTATAGTGCTGTAAAAATTGTTCCTTCTTAGGGGAATAACGAAGGAGCTTTTAGGGGAGGATGAGGCTGTACTGCTGCAGTACTTGTTCTCAGCCATGGTAAGGCTGCACTATCGCTGATTCCTATATTTACATATGCTGCTGTGAATCCTGCTCTATGCACTAGCACTCTGGTTACATCCGTCAGCACTAGCGAAGTAGTAAATGTGGTGTAAATAAGTATGTGTTTGCATCTTGTCTCGGATGATAACTTATTGCTTCTCTTTGTCAGATCATATCCGGAATCTCAAGAGTGCAGTAAAGTGTTAATTTATGCCTGCTCAGACCAAAAAAATATCAACCAGAAGGCATCAGGTCAAGGTTCATTTCTGCCTCTTTTAGAACTTCAGAGCCCAAGCCATGCTACTGGACATATATTGGATCATCGGTTCACATTCTAAATTGTTGCAAGGAATAGCCTCAGTTCCTCGGTGCTTAGGCTTAAGCAACTAACTCTGAATCTTTTATTTACTTAAGTATTCATCAAAATATAAATATTTAGAGTCGTGCGCCCTATCAAGCTCCTAAGCGGCCATGATCCAGGTCTGTTTTTCATCTTTCTGACGTGCTGTGCATAAGCATAAATAGTAGGATTTGATTTATCCATAGTGTAACTTTCTGATTTCAAGAAACATATACCCTTATGACCGTGCTTTAAAGTATACAGTCAGCTTGTATGAATATTGAATCTCTCCCGTATTTACAATATTCCATAGAATTCTCGGCTAACAATTTGAAATCTTGATAAAATATTACTTAAATGAATGCGTGTGTAATTATATACATATATTATTTTGAAGATCAAAATCCATACGTATTGCATCTACTATTGCTATCCAAATTTTAATTTTCGGCTGTGTGGTTAATTATTTGATTGTTGTATTTTGTATCCGGAAACTATTTAATTTGTTTTTCAAAGCCTGGTTAGCAATATGTGGTTCTTCTCATCATTCCTTTTTTATGAGTTTATCTATGGTTCGTTTATTGTTTGCAACTCAGATCCGTCGAATTTGTAATGCGGAAGAATAGCAAGCATGACAGCCTCTTACTTTATCATCTGACATTGGAAAACCTAAGAAAAATATGTTCTGTCACCGTCCCCATTACAAATTATAAGTGTTCTCTGTTTGCTGTTTTTTTCTGATTGATTAGTTCTAACACCTCATCATGATAGCGGGGGTATGTGGTCTCTTTAAGTAATTGATTATCTAGGTGGATGTAAAATTGCCACGAAAGATAATGCTAATAGAATAGTATTAAAGCCTCCATATTTTAATTTTGGCAAATTGCCACAAACGTATATGATAATTGTTTTCAACACAATTGTTTCAGCTTCTATAGATGTACTTACGCTATTGTTTTTTCGGAAAGGTCTGGTTGGTAAGATAAATTTATGAATGCCAATCGACTATCATGATAATTTTATGTTGTGTGTTCATAAATAATTTATTTTATCTGAAGGTTTCAAATTTCTCGCAATTTGGTGAACATAATGTTTGTCTGAAATGTTTTAATCGCCCTATAGTATGTAGTAGACCAATGCACACTTATCGTATTGTATAATTCCGCATAAAGAAGCAACATTTTGTTTTGTTAGTTGGGTAGAGAAGAAGAGATCAGGAATCAAGAAAAAGAGCGTATAATTTCAGGCTTTGTGTATTTTTCCATGGACCTGTACTCTCAGCTATAGTTACCGGGTGTATCTTTCTTATTACATTAATGACAATGATTATCTATATGTTCCATGTGCAGAAGAATGTTAAGAACCTCGAGATGGCAGCTGTCGTGCACAATGGGGGGTAGGGAAGCATGTGCGAAATGTGGTTATTCATGAATCATAAAGATGGATCCTGACCACTTTGCACGCGACGAAAGCAGTACCAAATGGATTCTACTTTGCAGACTACAGTGTCTGGAACTTGACTGTATTGTGCATATTATGATGTCTTGAACTTCAATATGGTTTATTGTTGATTATTACAGGAAGCAGTTCTGTTGTGATAAGATTTATCAGTGCATGAATTATAAGCAGATACAGGGTGTGGATTCTGTTATATCAAGGAATGCGGTAGCTCATGATTTTGCAACTCTTGGTGCTAAACCTTGTGTTCCGGTGTGTTGGTGTGTTGCATGACCACATTTTGACCTGCGCATGAGGGTCTCTCTATATTTCTTGTAAAGGATTGTTGTCTTGGTATTAAACATTGCTTTCCATTAAGAACTCAAGTTACTCCCATGACCCAAGTTTCTTGTAAAGGATTGTTCTCTTGAAGAAATAACTGGTGATCACATCTACTAGCAGCTTGAAAGTTTAACAAATGATGAATCACAATTTTGTTCTTGTCTGCGTAACAATACTGAAGCCTAAACATGACAAGGTTATGGAGGCGTAATGGCCAGCCGTGAGCTCGTGGCTGCAATGCGGCGTTTCCTTGTTGATGCCCGGGGTGCCCCCCGGTGGCTGATTAACCAAACTAAGAGTAAGTGACATACTGATTCACTCTAAAAGTCTATACCACATATATTCTCTATTGTGTGTGAAAAAACTAAAAAGTGTCATTCAACTGAATCATAAGATGTGTCTTTGTAAAGACGTGCGTGCACGTGCAAAGCAACTAGTTACTAGCAAACATGCCCGTGCGTTACGAACGGGAGAGAAAAAAAAGACACACTCAATATCATGATATTTGCTCCGACAATGCCCATATCATCGTCTAGCCTTGTTGGTTCATACTGTGTGTTGTGTTTGGAGTTATATAGCATGCATAGTCACACTTGTCTTGGACGTCGACGTCGAGTTTGTTGAAGAGATGCAGGACACAGACTCATCGCCGGGTGTGAGCATAGAGCCACGAAGAAAACGCTGCCGAATCGCTACGTCAGCGTCTCAGCGAGCCCTGAATTAAAAGCACATGTATGGTGGTTCATCATGTACTAAAAGCCCAACTATATATACATGCACTGATGCACATACACGTAGAGCTGGCCCAAGCTGTTTGCATCGCTAGAGCTTATACGTACAATGGTGCATGCTGGCCGGAGTCGCGTCTACGTGCCTAACGGCTGCGGGCTGCCTCGCACTGCTCGGCTAGAAGACGCACTGTGAGTTGACGGAGCCGACGTCGTTGATTCCGAACCACAAAGTCCAGAGACGTCAGCACAACGCAGACGTTCGGCCCGATGATTGTCACTGCGGGGCGCTTCGTGTGGCCGCTTTCCTGGGGAAGCACACGGATATGCATGCTCGTGTAGAAATCATTGTTGTACTTTCATGCATATGCCAGCTAGCTTGCAGGAGAAACAGTGGACGTGCATGACGACCTCACGAGCTGGACCATGCATGGAGTCCCCTGTATCCTCCACAGCTCCACTGCAGCTCGGTTTGCCGATGGCAGCGACCCTGCAGGGGTGGGGCCACGACATGAACGGTTGTGACCTAGCGTGTCTTGGCCACAGGCTATACGTTGGCGAGCATCGGCTGCTCCTCCGCCCGTCCGCCGACAGCATTGCCTTCGCCAAACGGTACATGTGTTGAGTTTAGCCGAGCTCAGCTTTCGCCTGAATCAGCGGCTCACTCTGAGATCATCTCCTCCGAGCTAGCACGTGTATGCTCCGGCCACAGGCTCTCGGCGATATCGTCTCCTTCAAGCTCTTGCCTGCACGTCTCCTCCGGCCAAAGGCTCTCGGCAAGTTCGTTTCCTCTCAGCTCTCACCTACGTGAGGGAGACGTCGTCAATTGTGCCCGCGTCTACGTTTTCTTGGATCCTTGCTTTATATACGGAAGAGGACAGGGCGCCTGTAGCGTGTTCGTGTTGGACTCCGATTTAACTTATCTGCACGTACGACGGACGGAAATGACTTTTTAGTTAGCAAGAAATTTGGGTCGCTGTCAGGTTGGGCCTAGCGACGGAGGGGGGTTGAAACTTGGTTTTTATAACTTACAGGTGGTATAGATGGGTAATTATATACAACTTTAGAGGTAAGCTTAATGACGTATCAAACCGCGGAAGACTTAACGCTTTTATTATTAGAATATAGATTTTCTATCTTTTGAGGGAATAGACAACAACTGCAAGACATGTATATCCCTACTGCTGTACACACATGACTCGACTAATCATCTTCTCCCATTCGTCCCCAACGGATGAACAGCTTGGACAGCAGCCGCCTGCGCCGCTCATAGAGCTGCCACCGCCACCGCTCCTGACTGCTCGCCCCTGGAGATTGCTGCTGCCCTCCCGCCGGTCGCTGCCTGCGCACTACAGCCACACCTCCGACAATTTGGAGGCTGCAGAGAATGCTCCTATACAAGCGAAGGTGATAAGTTTCCTGGTTGCTACTGGAGTCCCTCGCTGCCACCTTTATCTCTGACACTCTGACAGTGATGGTCGGTGCTCTGAAGATTATCTGTACTTATAGGCCTTCATACTGTTGCATCTCGGTTTGCCTACCGTACATGATGTACAGTTTGTTCCCCCTATATTAGTAATACAGTCACTAATGTGTATTTGTTCTGCCGTAGTGCCTAAAGCACTGTACTTTGGTTAGCCTGCAAGGTAATCAGCTGGCTAACAAGTTTGTATGTGTTTCTCTGGTGTTGCCTCCCCAACTTACGTTTGAAGTACTACTATTTGTTTTCAAGTGGACCGGCCGCTACGCCACTACCTGGTACATGTATTATTATGTGCCTCCCTATTTAAGTATTTATTCTCCGTTGGTTCTCGATATTTAATTTGCTGGAGTCTATCTTACACTCATGAGACTTGATAAAGATTTTTATGTTTCAGAAATGTTATGTGAGGTACCGTTTTTCCATATTGATGAAATTTTGCTATCCGGTTGACTAATTGTATAATACATGAGAGCTATGGGCAAAATAGTTTCGATTCAAATGGGTGGCGCGCGGCAAGCCGTACTTCCAAAACTAATACTATCTACAGTTGTTATAGTTTCAGTATTCAAAAGACTAGCAGAGAGTAAGAAAGCATCTGCGAGCAAAAGATTCCTACTTCAGGTGGAAGCCCATCATTCGCTACAAATGTGAAGATTTGACATTGGAATAGAAGAATAATGCAATTATCTGGAATGTCTTGTATGTACAAATGACATAAATCCTGTTTGAACTTCTCAAACATGAGTACATGACGACTTATCTAACTAGAAGAAAAAATTGACGTACAGATGATTGTACTACTTGCAGAAGATAAACGGATGCTTCCAGGCCATATTGTTAAAAGAAGAAGGGATTCATACATTCAAGCGTGGCATGGCAATAGGCCATCCATGTACATACCAGGATTAGATATCTCCAAATGCCAAAAAGAAAAGGTCGAAGCCCGAATTTGGAATCCAGAAGTTGCAATACAGATAATTATACTCACAAAAAGATACCAGAATCTAGATAATAAAGACATTTATAATGGTCACCTTAGTATCCAAAGGTTAAGCACTGGGGTGTTACTAATGCATGGGCTGCCAATATATAACTATAAAAGTACACAAACTCATGTAAAAATCTAAGTTAACTGCTACAGCTAGCTTCCTAAAGCCAGGTACATGGGTGCACCGAGGCACACACAAAAACTGTAACAGCTTCATAAAGGTCTACCCAAGTCACTGCTGCTTGTGTTCAAGACCAACCCTAATATCATCTGAAAGATAGACAATTGTTGAATAAGAATTCTAGTGCCCATTTGCCAGCAACTCCGAGAATAAGGGAACAAATGCCATATACTTAGTAGCGACCATACATTCTTGGCGACATATAAAACACCGCTCTCCGGAATCCATGTCATATGACATTAGTATCTTTGGTGACCGTGAAGGACATACTAAGAATATCACATTGCGTTCTGGGTGGATTGAGGCAACCTCATACTTCCACGGAAACGACGAATACTCTTTTCCAAACAGTTGCAATTGGCTGGACGTGTACTTGAAGGTCCAATTATCACCACTTGGATCTTCAAGAACCCAGATGGACAGTGCAGAAAAACTCTCATGTACAAAATGCAATTTCCCCTGTGATAGATAGACGTTATGATCATCACCAGCAGACCGTGGCATAGGAGTAGGACTAGGAATGATCCTGCAGTTTCCATCCACATCAACAGCTACAACAAAGTCTCTATCGGAGGACAGATACAGCACTCCATTGAGAAAGGGGCCTCTCGAAGAAAGGATGCATGACATGATTGGACTGTCCAAAGCACATCGATATGTCCAGACTCCGGATTTAGATGAGTAGATCCCCAACGCTTTGGTGCCATAGTTTTCTCCACTCGAATTGGCATCCCGAAGGAACTCGAAGACATGGAAGTGTGAGGAGACAGCCGGGTCGAATCCGAGGTGAGCAATCTCCACCTTGCCAGACCAGACGGAGGCGGGCACGGTCACCCATTTCTCAGTGACGGGATTGCACACCACGTAATCCAGTGTCCTGGGTTGGCGATGATTATAGTCGCTGCGGAGGAGGAGGAGGCCATTGCAGCTGTCGTAGATGTATATCAGCTCGCAATCCTGCATGTGGAACGAGAGGGGCCGGTCGAAGCGCGGGTAAGCTCCCTCCGAGACGTCAGTGTAGCAACGAACCCACTTGGGAGAGCGGTCCGGGATGAAGGTCTCGTTGAAGAAGCCGGCGAGGGTCTGGGGCATCTTCTTGCGGCTGTCGGGGTGGGCGATGAGGTCGCGCCAGCGCGTGGAGACGCACTTGCAGCGGCAGCAGGACTTGTAGGGCACGCGCGAGAGGATCTCCAGGAGGAGGTCGTCGGTGAGATTGGACATCGGGTCGCGCACCATGGCCCTCTCCGTCAAGGTGGAACCCCGCGCCATCGCCGCCGTGAGGACGAGAAGAAGCGAGCAGTCTGCGCCAGATCAGGGGACGGAGCAGGGCAGTGTTAAGGATAGAAGAGAGGATCTACCATGGGCTTCGTGCGAAGATAGGAGCGGCGAGCGATGGTGTCCGCGCCGGCGAGTTTGTTACGGCGAGGGTTTGTGTGAGCGGCGGCGGAACACGGGGCGGTGGGGGTATATGGGCTTTAGCTGGGCTTTGCGATTAAAGAACGATACACACAAGAGGTGATTCCCAATTCTCAAAAAAAAAAAAAAAAAAAAACACAAGAGGTGATTCCCTATGAAGTTCTGAAGAAAAAAAAAGTCTGTTTCCCACGAGTCTGGATGCATTTGTACTGGGAGTTTTTTTGGAACCTACGGTTAAAACTTTATTAAGCTAAAAAGAAAAGGGTTGATTACACTAACAACAATGTGCAGGTTTGCACATTAAGAGAGCTGAGCACATCTTTTACAGGGCAAGAACCTGAACTATGTTTTGACTCAAAGCAAGAGTAAGCACATAAGCTGGTATCTTACACATTGGACTTGTGAGGATCTTGGGGCAGTCTGTGAGCTATTTTGTTCTTCTCTCTAGCTATCTTAAAGATTCTTGCGTCCCTGCCCTGGGGGTATCTCATAATTTGATGAAGATCAGGCCGAATGGAGCAATGTCCATGATGCTGTCTCCCTTTGCGGTTGCTTGAGCCAGAACCTGACGCAGTAGGTATCAGTTCGGAAGTTTAGTTGATTGACTCCAAAGTCCAAACGCAGCAGGAATCTGGGCGGCAAGCTCTAGATCCTGAGGTTTAGCCTGACGCACTGAATCTGCATTAGAACTAGTTGGAACAAACATTTGCAATTTCTGGTTAGCATTGATTCAGTGGACAAAGACTCCCAATCCCGCTTTGCCGGAACTGCAAAATGAGTAGTAGTCAAAGGTGGCGATTTCCAACAACATTGTGTATAGAAATTTGGTCCATCAACAATCCTTCTCCTGAACCTCGAACCCTAAACCTCTACCGCAAGCACCTAGGTCCATGATCGAGCTCCGCGAAGAGGAGGTGGCTCTGGCCGCAACAGGAGTGGAGATGAGTTGTAGCGATGCTGACCGCGTCGGGAGTGAGGAGGAGCTGTGGCGGCACTGAAAAAAAAGAAAAGAAGTGACAACCGATGGACGAGAGGGCCCACGCTGCAATAGAGTTTTAGAGGCACATTTTTAGAAGATTATAAATTTAAGAGGACACTATGTATATGTAAATCATATTAGAAGATCTTTTATCACAATTATAGAGGAATTTTTTTTAGAGAATCGGCTGGAGTTGCTCCAAGTACAGAAAGCAAAATAAGTTACTAGGTTGTTAATTAACTGCAATAGCTAGCTCAAATATCATAGTGTTCGATACCTAACTCAAATATCATTAAAAAAATGTACACACCATTCTGTTCATAAAAGGGATACATGGCATTCTATTGGCAAAAAAGAAAATGCACCATTGTAAAGCAGCACTACACAATTAAGATTTCTAGTGCTCATCTGCCAATGAATGTGAGGACAAAGGAACATATGAAAGATAATGACTCTGGCAGTTATATCCAAGATCACTTATAAATTGCAGCTTCCTAGTATCCATTTCATATGACATTAGTTTCGTCACTGATGGACTCCGCCTGTAAAAGTTCGTAAATAATATCAATATCACATTGTATTCTGGGTGAATGATAAAATTGTATTTCCGCGCATAAGATGTGTCCTCTGCTCCAAACAATTGCAACTGGCTGGCATTGTGCTTCAAGGTCCAATTCTCAGTATTAGAATCTTCAAGAACCCAGATTGATAGTTCAGGAGCACTATAATTTGCCAAATACAATTGTCCCTGTGATACATAAACATCACGAGCAACACAAGACTGTGACCTAGGAACAGGAATGGCCTTACAATTCCCCTCCATGTCAACGGCGGCTAGAACCTTATCATTATTGTAGGAAGATAAATACAACACCCCTCTGAAAAATGCGCTACGTGAAAAGTTTTGTATATGAATTGCACAGTCCCAGTCGCTCCTATGTGTCCAAACTCCAGCTCTGGATGAGTAGATCCCTAATGATTTGATGTGCGTATCAACACCATGCATATATTCACATTATCAACATCGTCCGGTGCAAACTCAAACATGTAGAAGTGAGAGGAGACGGCCGGGTCGAACCCCAGGCAAGCGACCCGCGCCTTGCGGGACCAGTCGGTGCCAGGCACGACCACCCATCTCTTAGTGGTAGGATTGCACACCACATAATCCAATTTCTTGTGATAAACAGACTCATGTCGTTGTCGTCGGCAAAGGAGGAGGCCATTGCAGCAGTCCAACATGTCAAACTCAGAACGCTTGTATTTGGGCAGGAATGAGAGGGAGGGGTCGATGGCAGGGCACCAGTCCCCTGTTAAGCTTTCGTAATCATGGTTCACAAAAAAATGTTGGTTTTGTAGAAGAAGCCGGCGAGGGTCGACCGGGGCAGCTTCTTGCGGTGGTCGGGTGGGAGACGACGTCGTGCCATCGCCTGCAGACGAGATTAATTGAATCTCCGACATTGTGGTTCAACTGATAAAGATCTTCGTTGAATGTGTAGGAATCAATATCGACATCCCGGTCCATCTATTGATTATTGATCGGATCATGTCTGCACGTTCTCGAACCCGTAGGGTCACACACTTAACGCTCTGATGTACCTAGGGTTTGCGATGAGATAATTGATAGAATGAACGAATGGTGATTCGGAGTCTCGGATGAGATCCTAGACATCACGCGGAGATCCGGAAGAGTCCGGAGAATAAGATTCATATAAGGAAAGTGGTTTTCGGAGGTGTCGGAAAAGTTCCGGAATATTCCGACAGGGTACAGGAAGGTTCTAGAAGGTTCTAGAGGAGTCTAGAAGTGGGGCCCACCTGCATGTGGGTCCCACATGGACCAAGGAGTGGTGCGGTTACCGTCCCACTTGGCCAATCCGACCACCACAAGGAAAGGTTGGGGGGAGGCCGAATCCCTAAGGGACTTGGCTTGGGGGGCCAAGTTCCCAAGCCGGCCGGCCCTAGGGTTGGGTCGCACCCACCCCTTGCCCCTCCACCTATATATAGGTGAGGGGTGCGGCCAAGGGGGTGCTTCCCAATACCCTAGCCGCCGCCCCCCATGCCCTAGCCGCACCACCTCCTCCTCGATCGTCTTCCTCTTGCTTGGCTTGGCGAAGCCCTACTCGGGTAGAACTTCAACATCAACACCACCACACCGTCGTGCTGCTGAGATTCGTCTAGGCACTTCCACCTTGCTTGCGGGATCAAGAAGGAGAAGTCTACATCGAGCCGTACGTGTGGATACCGCGGAGGTGCCGCTCGTGCGGTACTCCATCGGATTGGATCTACGAGGATAATACATCTCCTCGCGACTAGACGAGTCTAGTTGCGGGGATCGACTAGCCAACCCCTGCATCGACAAAAGCTTTGATCGTTCTTTGAGGGTAAGAGATTGGATCTCCTCTTCGCTACTTGCATCTAATAGATCTAGATCGTTGGGTTTCTTCCGCTTGTTCCGTAGGAATTTTTTTGTTTTCTATGCAACGACCCTTACACCATGCTGAGGAAGTTTTGGTGGGGTAGCAAAGATGGACAGCGGAGGACCTGTTGGGTCTCTTGGCATCAAATCATACAGCCGAAATATGCTGGTGGGCTTGGATTTCGAGACATGGAACTATTCAAGGGTTCCCACGTATTTTTGGTTCACTATTAATTTTGGTTCACCCGAATTTTCGTTCGTTATTATTCTCGGTTCACCCGAATTTTGGTTGATTTTTTATTTATTATTATATTCATTTCATCGGTATTTTGGTTCACTATTATTTTTGGTTCACCCGAATTTTGGTTTCATTTCGGTTCGCTATTATTTTCGGTTCACAAACATTTTTGGTTCACTATTATTTTCGGTTCACCCGAATTTTCGATCCCTATTATTTTCGGTTCACCAGAATTTTGGTTCCTTTTCGGTTCACTATTATTTTCTGTTCACCAATATTTTTGGTTCACTATTATTTTCGGTTCACCCGAATTTTTCTTCACTATTATTTTTGGTTCACCTGAATTTTGGTTCTTTTTCGGTTCACATGCATTTTTGGTTCACTATCATTTTGGTTCGCTGACATTTTTGGTTCAACGTGTAACGATAAGTTTTACTTTTTTTTACTCGTGGCTTCTCATTTCTCGTTTTTCTGTTTATGAAACATTTTCAAATTCACGAACTATTTTCAAATTTATGAAACATTTTTGAAATTCATGAACATTTTTTGGTGAATTTTTTTAAATTCATGAACCATTTTTTAGTTTATGAACATTTTTTAATTTTGTGAAAACTTTCAATTCGTGAATCAACAGCAAAAAACCGCACCAAAAAATCAGGAAATCTTTTCTGTGAACCAGCAGAAAAAGTTGAACCGAAAAAGATAAAACAGAGCAAACATTGTGAACAACGCGAACAGCAGGACGAGCGTCGTGAAACAATTTTGGTTCCTTTACGGTTCGCTGTTATTTTTGGTTTACCAACAGTTTTTGTTCACTATTAATTTTTGGTTCACCAGCATTTTCGGTTCACTATTATTTTCGGTTGACCAGTATTTTCGGTTCAGTACTATTTTTTGGTTTACTTGAATTTTATTTTCTTTACGGTTTACTATTACTTTTGGTTCACAGGTATTTTTGGTTCACTATTTTTTTTGGTTCACCGGTATTTTTGGTTCACTATCATTTTCGGTTTATCCAGATTTTAGTTTCTTTTAGGTTCATCAACATTTTGTTTCACTATTATTTTTGATTCACTATTATTTTTGGTTCACTATCATTTTTGGTTCACCGGTATTTTCGGTTCACTATTGATTTTTGTCCATCCGAATTTTCGTTTCTCTTCGGTTCACTATTATTTTCGGTTAACCGTATTTTTGCTTTACTATTATATTTTATTTCACTATTATTTTTGGTTGACAACTATTTTCGGTTCACCGGTAATTTCGGTTCAGCGGGACTTTGTTTTTAAAAATGGCTCATATTTAAAAAATATTAATTTTTCAAAATTATTCCGATTTTTGGAAATGGTTTATTTTTTTATTTTTTTGGAAATATTCATTTTTTTAATGGTTCAGATTTCGAAAGATGTTTCAAATTTGAAAATTTTCAGATTTCTTAAAGTATTTAAGATTTAAGTTTGTGAATTAAAATCTATTACTTTTTTTATTTTGGATTCTTTTAAAAATTAACAGAAAAAACAAACCATTTTTCCTTAACGTACTCAGCAACAAAAGCGAACGAAAAAAGAACAAGTAAAAAAAGAGAACCAACGTGTGATACTAGCGAAATATCAAATATTTCCTAGCGTGCTCCACGGCAGACGAATGAAGATAGAAGGTTCAATAGAAATCAGATCCTTCCTTTATTTAGTCCTTTTCTAGGCTTTTTTTCTTAGGATGAATCATTTTTTATTTGGAAACAGCAAACTATAAACAAACTGCACAGTTCCAGTAACGGAGCGAGGGAAACAGGAAAAAGTACTAGGCTGTTACAAAATGTTTTTTTCTGACACTAGGCTGTACAATTTTTTTTTAAGTCGTCAAATGCATGCTGAATCAATACGCTCACAGCTCACTACCGCGATCCATCACAGTAACGGAGATAGGTATGTTTTACCCCCTGAAGTGTCATATTTGGAACAAATCTCCCCCTAACCAATTTTCTGGTAGAATTAATCCCCTGAACTAATTAAACCGTGCAACTAACCCCCTAATCTTGCTTTGTCAGCCGGTTCAGCTGATGTGGTAACGGTTCAAGGGCTAAACTCCAATAAGCAGTGCTGCACACGTGGGAATGTAGTCTAAGACAGGTGCAGTTAAAGGAGAAGTAGCTTCACAGTTTCAGTACGTAGGTAGACAGCCATGGCGCTGGATCCTCCTCACTTACGTGTTGTACTTATCGTTCATTCCATTAATTAGGTACTTCGCAATTCGCATGCAAAGGCCGCATACATCTTTGTCTGTTGACGATGTTAGTAACTAGCTTCTGCACAATCTTTCAGTACGTTCAATGGAGGCATGTATATGTACAGCGATCGAGTGAAGCACATGTGCATAGCCAATACATGGAGCATGTACACGTAATCGCGTGGGAGCTGGCTAGGTGCTGATAGGGGCGGAGGCGCGACGGCGATCGTGCATGGCCTGGCACAGTGACGCTGCTCTGACTCTTGGCGATGGATGCGCATAGGTGCTCTCGCCGCCGCACAATCCGTTCATGGCCGGCATCGTCGGGTGCGGCAGCCACGGCGGGACCAACATCGTCGAGTTCCGCATCTCGTATTTGGCACCGCCACACGCCGCGCCGACGGGGATGTCTCTATTGTGTCCACAACTTGACGACCCTGCCATATGTGCATTGCCACTCATCCACCTACCATCCCGGCTGACAAAGTTTAGCCCTTGAGCCGATACCACATCAGCTGAACCGGCTGACAGAGCAAGATTAGGGGGTTAGTTGCACGGTTTAATTAGTTGAGGGGATTAATTCTACCAGAAAATAGGTTAGGGGGAGATTTGTTCCAAATATGATACTTGAGGGGGTAAAACAGGGACGCCCTATACCTCGCCTTTAGCGAGCGGAAGAAACAACTCGCCCGCATGTTTCTGTTCTTTGTTCGTCCCGCGCGTAGGCCCATTTACTAGGGGAAAGCCCATTACCGTGTCTAGCGACTCGCCCGCACGTTTCCGTTTGGTGCAATGCGCGCATTCCTGGCCGACCTTTTTTTTTCTTGACAATGCATCCCTGGCCGAGCTAGCAATGCACATTTCCTGAATGAGCGAACATGCACGTGGCCTAATGCACGCACAAGCCAAGCGCATGCACGTGCGCTCATTATTTTATTTTATTTTCTCTATTTCTGGAAATATTTGAGCATGTGAATATTATTTTCCGACAAATATATGAATAATTGTTTGAACACATGAATAAAATTTTGAAAATGTGGATTTTTAAAAATATTCATATTTTTCAAAACAATTCATATTTTAAAAAATCTTTCTGGTTTTGAAAATGTTCATTTTTTAAATGGTTTATATTTTATAAAATTCACCTTTTTGAAAATTATGCAGATTTTAGCAAAATGTTCTTTCTTGAAAAAGATCATTTATCGGATTTTGAAAAATGTTCATTTTTTAGAATAATAATGAACCGAAAATAATATTAACCACAAATTATGATAAACCAAAAATAATAATAAACTAAAAAATTCGATGAACCAAAAATAAAAGTGGACCGAAAATAATAGTAAACAAAAAATACAGATAAACCGAACATAAAGGTGAACCGAAATGCCGATGAACCGATAATAATACTGAACCGAAAATGATAATGAACCAAAAATCCAGAGAAAATGAAATAATGATGAACCAAAATGCCGATGAACCAAATATAAAAGTGAACCTAAAATAATATTGAACCAAAAATAATAGTGAAACAAAAAAGGAGATAACAAAAAATAATAGTAAACCAAAAAATATCGCTGAACTAAAAATAATAGTGAACCAAAAATGACGTTGAACCGAAAATAAAAGTGAACCAAAAATTGTCGTGAACCAAAAATAATAGTGAAGGAAAAATGTCGGTGAACCGTAAATAATAGTGAACTGAAAAAATAATGAACCAAAAATAATAGTGAACCATAAATTCAGGTGAACCGAAATAAATAGTGAACCAGAAATTTGCATGAACCAAAAATACCGACGAACTAAAAAAATATTAAACTCAAAATAACAGTGAAACAAAAATTCGGGTGAACCGAAAATAATAATTAAGCAAAAATTCTGGTGAACTGAAAATAATGGTGAACCAAAACAAGATTTTTGAAAAATGGTTCATATATGAAAATGGTTCATATTTGAAAATATTTATTTTCAAAAAAGGTTCAGATTTTAATTTTTTTTCATTTTTGAAAAATGGTTTAGGTTTAAAATATGTTCATTTTTGTAGAAGAAAGAAACAAGAAACAGGAAAAATGAAAAATGAAAAGAAGAAAAAAAAGCAGAAACATCTTGCTGGGCCGCGTGCATCTACTCCGCGAATGAAAGCAATAAGAAAAAAAAAGCAGAAACACATTACTGGGCCACGGCCCAATTTCTGGCGACGCGAGCGAGTCGTAACTCGGACTCACAACGAGCAAGATATAGCGCCTGCGGTAAAACATACCTATCTCTCGAACGGGCAAGCGAAAGAATCAGTAAAACCATCATAATGGGCCAAGCCCAGTTACAGACGCATACACTAGGGTGGTACGCGTACGCGCCCTAACCAGCGCGTCGAGCGCTGAATAGGAGCGCCCAACAAATCCACCATCCCACTACAAGCAGCCCATAGTGAAACTGGGCTGGGCCTGCTTACCGTACAACTTCAGCCAAATAAACAAACAGGAAATGTTGGGAACGGGGTACCCGAACGGCAAACCCTATTTGCCACCTGATGTAGGGCTAGGCCCGATCTTCACGGATTTGAGTGGAAAAGGGGATAAACACGAAGAACACGGAGGGGTAGCGAGGGAGATTCGTGGGCAAAACACAAGGATAACTAGCAAATCCTGCTGAGAACTCCACCCAATAACAAACCCTCAAAAAGGTAGCCTTTGGATCGAAGAATCAAAGCCAAACTTACTCTTGTTGAAACCGATTGCTCTTATCGGCCGGTCCACCGATCCAATAGAATCACCGCAGTGAAAGATTGGTTTGCACTACTAGAGACACCTCAGTGAAAGAGTAGCAACAACAAGATCCATCCTCAACGAGGAACCCTAGCTACGAGGGAGGAGGAGCATAGCTCACACAAGTCTCAAATTCAGTCTAACCTTCGAATGGGGAAAGTGGAAAGCTATTTATAGTCTATTACAAAACGGGGCAGGAAGGTGGGGAACCGGCCTGGGGGCCGGCCTAGGCCGGCCTGGAGGCCGGCTGGCACTGGTGGGGAACCGGCCTGGGGGCCGGCCTAGGCCGGCTGGGAGGCCGGTCGGCTCAGGTGGGTGACCGGCCTGGAGACCGGCCTAGGCCGGCCGGGAGGCCGGCTGGGAGGCCGGCACGGGGGCCGGCAGCGTCGGGGTGTGGCCCGGCCTGGGGGCCGGCCTGGGCCGGTAGGGAGGCCGGCGGCCTCTGGTGGAAGCCCGGCCTGGGGACCGGCCTGGGCCGGTTGGGAGGCCGGCCGCCTCGGGTTGGAGCCCGGCCTTGGGGCCGGCCTAGGCCGGCTGGGAGGCCGGCCACCCTGTCTTCGCCTCCTTCCTCCTCTTCTTGCCCATCTTCTTGGATCTCCTCTTGTTCATCTTCTCCATCATCTTGGACCTTCTCTTGGTCATCTCCTTGACTCCA
Organism: Puccinellia tenuiflora; assembly: GCA_012064385.1. Classification (NCBI taxonomy): domain Eukaryota; kingdom Viridiplantae; phylum Streptophyta; class Magnoliopsida; order Poales; family Poaceae; genus Puccinellia; species Puccinellia tenuiflora. Next base: position 63,215 of record QRDG01000925.1, on the reverse strand, counting down.
TTGTGGGTCATCATCCGGGTGGATCCTGAGTATGCACAAGGTACCGGCATGAAGTAGCAAACCATTCAAAGGAAGGTCGAGATCACACATCGAGAGGAGCGAGGTCACCTTTTCATGAAGAGCCTTGACTCTTGATCTTGTCATTGGGCCATTTGGCATGGTGTCCATGGTGTTGTCCACATGTGGGGCTACATCATCTCCCCCCCCCCCCTTCGGAAAGAGTCGTCTTCGACTCGTCATCCTCTTGAACGCTTGCATCTCCGTGGAAAGGAGATAGGTCGGTGACGTTGAACGTGTCATGCACCAAGTACTTTGAGGTTGGGATGTCGATCTTGTATGCATTGTCGTTGATGCGCTTGAGCACTTTGAAAGGTCTGTCACCGCGAGGAGCAAGCTTGGATTTTCTTTCATCCGGAAAACGGTCCTTGCGGAGGTGTAGCCATACAAGATCTCCTTCTTCGAATACCATGGGCTTCTTCAACTTGTTGATCTTGGTAGCTTGGCGCTTTGTGTGCTCCTCTAGAGTTGCTCGTGTTGACTCATGTAATGTCTTCATGTAGTCGGCTCTTTTGTCGACGTCCATGTCGGTGCGCTCGTGTAGAGGAAGTGGGAGGATGTCTAGGGCGGTGTTGGGGTTGAACCCATAGACAACCTCGAACGGGCTTCGCTTGGTTGCCCGGTGGGAGGCACGGTTGTAGGCGAACTCGGCATGCTTTATGCATTCCTCCCAGCCTTTGAGGTTTGGCTTGATTAATGCGCGAAGAAGAATTGATAAGCTTCGATTCACCACCTCGGTTTGGCCATCGGTTTGTGGGTGGTAAGCGGTGGAGAAGAGGAGCTTGACTCCTAGCTTGGACATCAATGCCTTCCAAAAGTAGCTTGTGAACTTGACATCTCGGTCCGAAACAATGGTCTTCGGCACTCCATGTAGACGAACGATTTCCCTAAAGAACAAAGTTGCAATGTGTGAAGCATCGTTGGTCTTATTGCAAGGAATAAAGTGTGCCATTTTAGAGAAGCAATCGACAACAAAAAATATTGAATCTTTGCCATTTTTTGTTCGAGGTAATCCTAAGACGAAATCCATGCTAATGTCGGACCAAGGTGTGTGTGTTATTGGTAAAGGCATATAAAGATCATGAGAGTTCAAAGTGGACTTAGCTTTGAGGAAAGTTGGGCAACGGCGCACCAAGCGCTCCACATCACGCGTCATCCGTGGCCAAAAGTAGTGTGTCGATAGCATGGCAAGTGTCTTGTCACGTCCAAAGTGTCCCATGAGGCCTCCACTATGTGATTCCTGTAGAAGTAACAAACGGAGCGAGGACTCGGGAATGCATAGTTTGTTAGCCTTAAACAAGAAACCCTTGTGCAAGTAGAAATCATTGCATCCTTTGTCAATTGTGCACTTTGTAAAGATAGGACCAAAGAAAGAATCGGAAGCATAGAGTTCTTTAAGGTTATCAAGACCCAAAACGTTGATTTCAAGTTGTGTGAGTAAGATCATCTTGCGGGAAAGAGCATCCGCAACTATATTGTCCTTGCCTTTTTTGTACTTCACCACATAGGGAAAAGACTCGATGAATTCAACCCATTTGGCATGCCTTTTGTTCAAATTGGCTTGGGTTTTCAAATATTTCAATGATTCATGATCGGAATGGATAACAAACTCTTTTGGCCAAAGGTAGTGTTGCCATACTTCCAAAACACGGACTAAGGCATAGAGTTCCTTGTCGTAGATTGGGTAGTTTAGGCGAGCACCATCAAGTTTTTCGCTATAATAGGCAACGGGACGGCCACATTGCATGAGGACGCCACCGATGCCAAGGCCACTAGCGTCACACTCAAGTTCAAAAGTTTTGGAGAAATCCGGCAAAGCAAGTAAAGGAGCCTCGGTCAATCTCTTCTTGAGTTCATTGAAAGCCAATTCTTGAGCATTGCCCCAAATGAAAGGTACATTCTTCTTAGTAAGCTCATTCAATGGGCAAGCAATTGTGCTAAAATCTTTCACAAAGCGACGGTAAAACCCAAACAAACCAAGGGCGCTACGAAGTTGAGCAAGATTCGTTGGCGGTGGCCAATTTGTGATTGCCTCAATCTTAGAGGTGTCAACTTCAATCCCTTTGGAAGAAACCACATAACCCAAAAACACAAGTTTGTCGGTGCAAAAGGTGCATTTCTTGAGGTTGGCAAAAAGCGAGGCATTACGAAGGGCCAACAAAACTTGCTTCACATGGTCGACATGTTCATGCAAAGATTTGCTATAAACGAGGATGTCATCAAAGTAGACAACCACAAACTTGCCAATGAAAGTGCGCAAGACGTGATTCATAAGACGCATAAATGTTGAAGGAGCATTGGAAAGACCAAAGGGCATGACAAGCCACTCATAAAGACCAAGTTTTGTTTTGAATGCGGTTTTCCATTCATCTCCTTCATGCATACGGATTTGGTGATAGCCACTTTTCAAATCAATTTTGGAGAAGATAGTGGCACCACTAAGCTCATCTAGCATGTCATCAAGTCATGGGATAGGGTGTCGATACCTCACCGTGATATTGTTGATGGGACGGCAATCCATGCACATTCGGAGTATGTAGTCTTGCTTGGGGACGAGGATGACCGGAACGGCGCACAGACTCAAGCTTTCACGAACATGTCCCTTGGCGAGGAGTTCTTGAATTTGGCGCTCGATCTCCTTTGTCTCCTCGGGGTTGGTGCGGTAAGGCGCTCTATTGGGTAAAGGGGCGCCGGGAATGAGATCGATGCGATGCTCGATTCCACGGAGGGGAGGAAGTCCTTGAGGTAGCTCATCCGGAAAGACATCTTTGAATTCCTGCAAGATAGACAACATAGACGGAGGAACTTGGGTTAAGTCGTTAGTGTCTTTGCCATCTCCTTTGCATAAAAGCACGAAGTGGAAAGTGGATGGGTTTGCTCTCACTTCCCTCATCTCACTTTTGGTGGCTAACAAGACTACGCCGGGACTCACTCTTTTCCCTTTCTCACTCACATTTGGCTTGTGGCTCTCACTCACTTGAATGTGGTTCGCTCTCTCACCACTCAACTCACTAGAGGATTGTTTTTCTTGCGCTCTCACAATTGTCTTGGCATTGTCGGCGATAATTTGGCTTGGAGTCATTGGGCAGAGCACTAGGATCTTTTTGTTCCATTTGAAGCTATAGTATTGATGCGCCCATCATGAGTAGCGGCCTTGTCAAATTGCCAAGGGCGGCCAAGAAGTAAGTGGCAAACCGACATGGGTACCACATCACAATCCACCGTGTCCTCGTAAGAGCCAATCTTGAAGGATACTTGAACCGTGTGTTGGATCTTCACGGTGCCGGAGTCACTAAGCCATTGCACATGGTAAGGATTAGGGTGCTTCTTGTACGTCAAGTTGAGTTTCTCACATAGCTCCTTGCTTGCCAAGTTGTGACAACTCACACCATCAATGATTACCTTGATTGATTTGCCGTTGATGCCGGCCTTGGTTTGGAACAAGTTGCATCTTTGTGCGTCATCACCTTCGTTGATTGTAGTCAAGACTCGAGTGACAACTAGAGTGGGGTTGGGATCACCATCACAATAGATGTAGTCATCGGCGTCATCCAAGCTTTGTATCGTGGCCACCTTGTTCAATGCGTGGTACTCATCTTTACTCATAGACTCATAGTCTCCATTGTCATTGACGATCATCACCTTCTTGTTGGTGCACTCAAATGACTTGTGCCCTTGACCTCCACACTTGTAGCAAGTGATATATGACTTGGCGGCTTGGGGTGAGGGCGTCGTCTTCTTGGAGGTTGTAGTGGGTTGCGGTGTAGGACTTTTGATATTGCCTTGAGCTTGGACTTGAGTCATGGGTTGTGTTGATGATGAAGCTCTAGTGGCGAAGAAGGACTTGGCCTTGACATACTTGAGCTCTTCGGCGACTTGGCGCTCGGCCTTCATGGCTTGATGAACTAGCTCAACAAGGTTCTCATAAGGTTGGAATTCCACTATCTTCTTTATTGGGTACGTGAGGCCGTTCAAGAAGCGTGCCATTGATTGTTCCTCGGACTCAACAATGTGTGCGCGGGAGAGAGTTGACTCCATCTCCTTGTAGTACTCGTCGACCGTCTTGAGGCCTTGTTTGAGCTCTTGTAGCTTCTTGTATAAATCTCGCGCATAATGATGTGGCACAAAGCGCTTGTGCATTTCCTTCTTCATGTCATTCCATGTGTCGATTGGGTCTTCAAAGGAGGCTTGGAGTTGTTCCCACCATAGTTGCGCATAGCCTTCGAACTCGAGGGATGTGTCAGGGATATAAACCCCGGATATCCCAAAGAGGTCCATTCCTTCAGAATTCCACAGGCCGGTTGAACAAGTGCCGGCTGCATAGTGCCACCTGGAACCAGCCGGCTGAATCAAGCCGCCTACGTCTACCCGGACACAGGCGACCGGCTGAGCTGGAGCCGGACGCACCAACCGACAGCTCCGTACGGGTAGGTCAGGCCCGTATAACCGCTCCTGGCGAACAGTACTTCCTGTCGGGTATCTCCCGTGCAGAATCATAGCAGCGAGCTCTAGCCGGCCAAAAAGTAGATGATGTCATAGGGACAAACCTGTAACTTCCCTGTAACCTAAAACCCTAGCCCGCTGCCTATATAAGGCGGGCTAGAGCCTCCTGCGTGAGGCATGCAAGAAGGAACACGAGCAACCAGAACACCCAAGTAGCATCATCTTCAACCTCTAGCCGGCTAGGACGTCCAGCCGGCTGCCACCCGAACACAGCTCAAGGAGCATCTATAGCCCGATTCTCTGATCAAGCAATAAGAACAAGAAGAGCAGGACGTAGGGGTGTTACCTCCACAAGAGGGCCCTGAACATGGGTAACTCGTGTGTGTTCGCGTGCTAGTTACCTAATCCCGCGCGAGCATCCATCGTCGCCTGCCCCATCCTTCTTTCCATCTCTGATGGATATGCCGTGCAACCCACCACGACATTTGGCGCCCACCGTGGGGCTCGCGACGAGCGGAGTCACGTTCTGCGCGGGATCTCGGACCGTAGATGATCGGCGGATTGTCTCCAGCCTCGTGCTCTCCATCGGCTGCGTCCTCGACAACACCAAGAGCTTCACCGACATGGGCTTCACCAGCGGAGGCACGGTCGTCACCCTTGGCGATTTCCACTTCTACGTCGCCGTCGCCGCCAAGGAGTACCCGAAGGTGATCTACTCGAGCTTGGCTCCTTCGATCTTCGACGCCAGCACCTGTGACGACGACTCCGCCTTCGGCTACCTCAGCTCCGGCGACGCCGACTGCGACGACGACAAGCTCAACGTCTACGCCGAGGTGCACATGGTCGAGCACGTGGCGGCGGGAGGCGACGTCGCTGCTACTGTTCATGAAGCTGGCGAACCCTCTCGTTTCCAGCGCAACCTTGAAGCCGACTTCGAGCTGCTAAGCACCCCCATCGCGCCGGGTGCAGATCCAGCCAAGGCGGCGGCTGAACTCGAGAGGATGTGTCAACAGATATACGACAAGGCTCTTCACCTCGCATCAACACAGCGCCGACTCAACGCCACGATGCGCGAGTACAACACCGTCCACGGCTTCGAGCCGGCAAGAGGCAATACGGAGAAGCTAACGAGGTCAGGCGCAAAGTAGGGGATCTCGGCGGTGCCCTGAACCGTGCCGGCCAGCCGCACGAGCATTCGGACATCGTCTTGCCCGAGTACAGCAACCCGGTGCAAAACATGAAGGCGGCGGAGGCGGCCGCAGCAGAACTACCCCATCTCCAAGGCGAGGAGCTACGCCAACAAGCACGCCGGGTCCAGGAACTCATCGCCGCGGCTAACCGGCAGCAACGCGAAACCGAGGCAACGGCGAGCCGGGAACACCATGAGCCGCCTCCAGGCTACGACGCAGCCGGCAAGTCCAAGCAAGGCGCTGAGGCGTCAGCCACAAGCCGCGGAAAGGCGAGGGACAAGCAACCACGAGCTCATCGCGAGGGGAGCGCGAGCTCGCATCCTCGCGATCATGGCCGCGATCCGGCTGGACGACGTGAAGATGGCAACCGGAACGGGCTGCAAGCCGGCCGCAGCGTCAAGGAGCGAATCGGACACAAGGTCACCATCAAGGAGCGCCTGGGACCGCTGGGGCCCGAAATGAGCCATGACGCACGCCTCCGCATCGATGCGCTCAAAGCATCAAGCATCATTGAGGAGGAAGACATCGCAGCTCATCGCTGCTTCGGACCTCGTATCCGGACCGAGCAGTTCCCGCGAGGATTCACCCTCCCCAGGGATACACCCAAGTACAACGGCACCGCGAATCCGGAAGACTGGCTCGCCGACTACGTCACGGCGGTCAACATCGCAGGCGGCAACAAGCGGGTGGCCGTACGCTACGTGCCACTCATGCTCCAGGGGTCGGCTCGGACTTGGCTGAACAGCCTGCCGGCTGAAAGCGTCAACAGCTGGCTGGACTTCGAGTAAGTGTTCAATCGCAATTTCACCGGCACCTTCTTGCGCCCCGGCAACGCACAGCTGCTCGCGCTGTGCAAGCAGAAGGACGGCGAGTCGGACCGAGCCTACCTCACCCGGTGGACTAGCCTGCGCAACTCTTGCGAGGGGATCCTCGAGCTCCAAGTCGTCCAGTACTTCATTCAAGGCTGCCGAGATCAGACGCTGCTCAAGCATAGGCTCCTGAGGAAGAGCCCGAAGACCATGGCGGAGCTCATGGCAATTGCCGACGAGTACGCCACCGCCGACGCGGGCATGACCAACCCGATCCGACTCAACGAAGCCGGAAGAATCATCACGACGGAGCCGGCTGCACGCCGCAGCCGGGCGGAGAACCAGGAGGGAGGAAAATCAACCCGGCGTGACTCCGACGCGGCCGGCAAGCGCAAGTCCACGGATGACCGTGTCGAGTCCAAGGTCGTCGCCACCACCGAGGGAAGGCCGGCAGGAGGCTTCGACAACCGCCGCATGAGGACGAGCAGCGACATGCGCCGGACAAGGGCGAGGAACAGCTACGAGTTCCTACTCGATCAACCGTGCCGGAACCATGGCGACCGACTAGCGAACCACACCGTTCGGCAATGTAACCTCGGCCGCCCAAGGCCACCACCGTATGAACGACGAAGTCCGCCTCCTCTTCCGGATGAAGCCGGACGAGATGATCGGAGACGCGACGACCGACGGCGCGAAGACAGGAATCGCGATGATCGCCAACGCGAAGAACAGAGGAGGGAGCGCCTTCCATCTCCACCTCAAAGGGGTCCAGATGGGTACCAGAATCTGGATGCCGCCTACATCGTGTTCGTCAGCAAGCGTGACGACAAGCGAAGCCGGCGCGAGCGGTACAAGGAGGTGAATGCGGTGGTTCCACCTGTCCCCCAATACCTCAACTGGTCGCAAGAGACCATCACGTGGGACCACAGGGACCACCCGGAGCTGATGCCCAACCCAGGTGGCTATGCTCCAGTCCTGGAGCCCATGCTCATCTCCACTAAGCGCGCCTGCACCTTCTCACGCGTCCTCATCGACGGGGGCAGCAGCATCAACATCCTCTACCGCGACACGCTGGAGAAGCTGGGCGTCTCCGAGTCCAGCTTGACGCCGAGCCGGACGGTCTTCCACGGCATCGTGCCAGGGCGAGCCGGCTCATCTATGGGCCTCATCCGGCTAGACGTCCTATTCGGCACCAAGAGCAATCACCGTCGCGAGACCGTCTCCTTCGAGGTGGTCGACCACTCCAGCGCCTACCACGCCATACTCGGGCGGCCGGCGCTCGCCAAGTTCATGGCGGTACCTCACTACGCCTACCTCAAGATGAAGCTACCAGGCCCACGCGGGATCATCACCGTCGCCGGAGACTACAAGCGCTCCATCGCTTGCGCCACCGACAGCGCGAAGGTGGCCGAGACCATGGTCTGCAACGAGGAGATGCGATAATTCAAGCGCAAGGCCAGCGAGGAGAAGCTGGAGATTCCAGAGTCGGCCAAGCCGGCTGGCGAGTCGAGTTTCCAGGCGGCGCGAGACACAAAGAAGATCTACTTCGACGATAACGACAAGTCCAAGTTCGTCACCGTGGGGGCGAGCCTGGACCCCAAATAGGAAAGCGCGCTCGTCGAGTTCCTCCGTGAGAACCGGGACATCTTCGCGTGGTCCCCCAAGGACATGCCGGGTGTACCGAGGGAACTCGCCGAGCACTCTCTACACGTCCGGCCAGATGCCAAGCCGGTAAAACAGTCCCTGCGTCGCTTCGCGGAGGGAAGAAGACAGTTGATGGTGGAAAAGAAGAACAAGCGGTGGCGGATGTGTATCGATTACACCCACCTCAACAAGGCCTGCCCCAAAGACCCCTTCGCATTGCCGCGCATCGACCAAGTGATCAACTCCACGGCCGGCTGCGACCTCCTCTCCCTCCTCGACGCCTACTCCGGCTACCACCAAATTCCGCTGAACCCGGATGACCAGCTCAAGACCACCTTCATCACCCCCTACGGACCGTACTGCTACACCACCATGTCGTTCGGCTTGAAGAACGCGGGGGCAACATACCAATGTTGCATGCAGAAATGCTTGCACGACCAGATCGGTCGTAACACGCACACCTACGTCGACGATGTCGTCATCAAGACCAAGGAGAAGCACACTCTGCTCGCCGACTGTCGTGGTGGGTAGCACGGCATATCCATCAAGGATGGAAAAGAGTATGGGGCAGGCGACGATCGGATGCTCGCGCGGGATTGGGCAACCAACATGCAAACACACGTCAATTACCCAGGTTCGGGGCCCTCCTTGTGGAGGTAAAACCCCTACGTCCTGCTCTTCTTGTTTCTATTGATTGATCACAGTTCGAGCTACAAGATTGCTCCTGGAGCTGTATGGCGGTGGTGCCGGCTAGAGGTGTCCAGCCGGCTAGAGGTGGAAGACGATGATCTACGTCTCCGTGTCTGTCTAGTGTGCTTGCTTGTGTAACGTGCCTCGCGCAGGAGGCCCATGCACGCCTTATATAGGCAGCGTCTAGGGTTTCGGGTTACAAGGAGATTACATAATTGCCCCTATGACATCACTACTCTGGAGCCGGCTGGTACTATCTCATCATTACACTGTAGCCGTAACGTCCGACAGGAGCTGGACGATCTGGGCCTACCAGTACGGACTGGTCGGTTGGTAGAGGCCGGCTGCTCTAGTCGGCCGTCCGCCTCCGGGTAGGCTAAGCGGCTTGTTTCATCCGGCGGGCTTCAGGCGGCACGCTGTAGCCGGCCCTTGCAGTTCTTGAAGGAATGGTCCCCTTAGGGGTATCCGGGGTTCATATCCCCGACACTAGCCCCCGAGATCGTGGAGTCTTGCCGGTTCGCCGGGTAGACTTCTCGAGCTTCAATGTTTTGTTTGTCGATGTAGTTGAAGTTGTCCGGCTTGAAGTTTGCCGGATAAAGTGATGGTAGCCGGAGGTGGACCGTCCGGCTTGGGGTAGCCGGTCTCCGGTAGTCTGGATGTCCTGGGAGTCGTGGGTCGTGGCTTGCGTCAGCCACGTTTCGCCGCTTGGTCGTGACGGTTGCACTCTGCCCGATGTCAGGGGCACGTCGCTTCAGTCTTCAGCGGACCGGATCTTCTGTGGCAACTGCCTGCTAGTGGGATCGTCTGCGGACGGCACGGCCTGCCCGCGCCCCACGTGGCGCGTGGAGCGGTGCGGTTCCGCCTGCCCCGCCTTTAAAAGGGGAAAAGAGGGGGAAGGCACAGAACTTTCGCTCCTCTCTCCCGCTTCGTCTTCTTCGCCTGTTCTTGCCTTCCTGCTCCTTGCCGATTTCTCCGTCTCGCTGCTTCTGCCTCCGTTTATTCCACCACGGGCAACAGAATTTCAATGGCGAGCACTGGTGCCTGGATGGGTTCCATCATCGATGATAAGTTCCTCCTGACGATTCACCGGAATGGGTCCATGGGGAAAAGCGGCGATGTGGAGGCTCGCGCCCCTCCCCCCGGAGAGATCTCGCCGCAGCCCAAACCGGATGAATTTGTCATGTTCTACACGCACGTGGAGCGGGGATTGGGGCTCCCCGTCAGCTCGTTCTTCAACGAGTTTCTGAATTTCTACGGGCTGCAGCCTCACCACCTGGGGGCTAACTGCATCACGCAGTTGTCTTGCTTCGTCACGCTCTGCGAAGCTTACTTGGGCATGTGGCCCAGTATGGAGCTCTTCGGTATGTTCTTCTTCTTGCGGTCTCAGGTGACTGCTGGGCTGCCGCGGGACTGCGGCAGCGTCTCCATCAGCCCGAAGAACACGCCGTTCCCCAAGATCCATCTGCCCGAGTCCATCAAGAAGTGGCAGAACACATACTTCTATGTCAAGAACGCCACTGAGGTCGACCGGATCAAACTCCCCGCCTTCGCCAATACGCGTCCGGCGGACAGGTCCTGGAGCCGGAAGCCGGTAGTCGACGAGAGTCTGCAGGTCGTCCTGTTCGCCCGCCTGGAGAAGCTGGTGGCGGACGGCTTGAAGTCCAGGGACCTGACCCTGGCCTGGGCAATAAGGCGGATGTACCCGCTGCAGGAGCGCTCGCACAAGATGTGCTTCTACTCCGGCATCCGGGATCCCACTTGTGCTTCCATGAACATCCCGGCGGAGAAGGGATTAATCGAGTGGGTTTCCCGTCTTATCACCGACAAGTTTGAGGAGAATTGGAGCCTCGGGCTCGATCCCTTAGACCGCTCAGTCCGCGCTCCTGAGGTTAGTTTCTTCCCTTCCCATTTTGCTTCTGATTCCCTTTCCGGCTGCCGCCTGATCTAGCCGGCTTGCCGGGTAGCTTTGTGAGATCCAGATGGTGGAAGATTTTGGAATAGTCTTCGAGCCTGACGTCCAGGGTCCCCTTTCTGCGTCGCAGACGGCCATGCTGGAGGAGGATAGCGCCGCCGAGGAGCAGGCGGCGGGTGGAGGTGCGGACACTGCCGCTGGAGGCGAATCCGGCGGCGATGCTCGTGGCGTCGCAGGAACACGCGGCGACACCACCGAGTCGTCGGGTAGAGGCGCCGATGCCGGCGGTGATGATGACGCTGACCGGACTGCAACGAGCCCGGTCTCTGCCGCAGGCGCCGACTCCGACTCGGCCGCCTACAGGGACGAGGATCTCGAGCATGATGATCCGCCTCCGGTTTCGTCGTCCCGTGGTAAGTCTTCTGGGCCCGGGGTCGCCGGGCAGGCTGACGATGTTGTGCGTGTGGTAGTAGACCTCTCCACCAGCTCTGAACCGGACTCAGAGGGTTCTTCCTCCGTGCCAGCCTCCAAGCCGGCGATATCCACCCGCCGGACCAAGGAGTTGGAGGCGGCGGCGCGGAAGAAGGTGGTCCTCCACCGGCGGACCGTGAAGGAGAGGCGGTCGAAGGCGTCCGCCGATGTCGATGCAAATGCGCCGCCCAAGCGGAAGGGCGCCTTCGGGAAGCGAGGCGTGCATCCCGCCAAAAAGCGGGCTTCGTCGTCTTCCCGGCCTACTACAGGCGGCCTGTCGCCAGCCGGAAGGCCGAGGGCGGAGACATCCGGGACCGAGGCCAGGGCGGACGAGACCACGGCCGAGGTCCGGGCTGAGGTTGACGCCGAGATGACGGAGGAGGAGGCCCAGACTGATGGGGCCAACAATGAGGTGATTGGTCTTGCTTTGGGTGGTGATTTCATTTACGATTCGAATCCGGATGACTTGGAGAAGGAGTTTTACGCTCAGTCGGCGCAGGCAGTCTTAGCCTTAGGAGCATCTGATGCTGATTTTACTGTGGAGCAGTTGTTGGCCTCGAGGGAGGACGAGGAGAGGGCGAAGGCGGCAGCCGTGGAGAAGGCAAAACCCGCCGCCGACGAGACCCGCGCCCAGGTGGTTAATCTTTCTCCTCCTTTTGTTCTTGGTTATGACTTGGGTATTGATGATATGGAGAAGGCTATTTACACGGAGCTGGCGCAGGCGGACTCGATCCGGGCATCGATGGATGCCCAGGCGGCTGCGAGGCAACCAGCGGCTGCCAAGGCGGCCGAGGAGAAGGCGGCAGCGGGCATGGAAGCCGGCGATTCCGCAAAGGCCTCTGCCGGAGCCAAGGTGGTGCCGGCTCGCACGGAGCGGCCGGTCGAGGACCCTGTCGTCCCGGCAAAAGGCGGCGACGTTCCTTCCGGAGGCGTGAAGCGCCCCTCCGACGCCGTGCCCCCTCCCCCACCGAAGCGGACGAAGAGGAGGACGGCCAAGGCGCTGGGCTCGATTGTCGGGTAAGTCCTTGTCTTGTGGTGAGAATTTTCGCAACTTGTACTCGATGTTGACGCCTTCCTTGTTTCGTAGGGCACCGCTCCCCATAGCGGAGACGGCAGTCGTCGCTGTAAAGGAGTCGGCATCGGTGCCTGTCGCCGAGGTCCCCGTGGTGCCGGCAGCTGATCCGCCTTCGGAGGCGAAGTCGGCGGAGGCGGCCAGCCGAGTGCTGGCGGAGGCGGCTGATCCGCCTTCAGAGGCGAAGACGACGGAGGCGGCCAGCCGAGTGCTGGAGGAGGCGTCCCCCGTTGTAGTGGACTTCAACCCTCCGGCTTCAGGTGGAGACGCCGAGACGCCAGTGGGCGCTTTCCAGGTGGTTTCCCAGCCCGGCGTCGGGGCTGGGTATACCGCCTTCCCCACTCCTTCGTTGACGGTGGCCGTGACAGCCAAGGATAAAACCATCGCGGAAGCGACGGCCTTGCTCCCCGGCCCTCGCCACTCGACTTTGGTATCTTCTCCGACGTACTCCGGACCGGTACCGGCTCGGCCCGATGCGTCGGGAAAGGTTCCCCTCGCCAAACTGGCGGAGCAAGTGGCCAGGGATAACTTGGCCAACGTGACGTTGCTCTGCTCCTCCATGGAGCAAGGCCTTGCCGCGGCGAATAAGGAGGCGACCTTGCTCAAGCGGGAGCTTGAGGCGGCCAAAGGTTTGGCTCCCCTTTTCTCTCCGCACTTTGTCTTGCATGTCTCGGCTTGACGGTGACTTGATCTCTGCAGGTGACTCCACCTCCCGCGCCGGCTTGGAGAGGCAACTGAAGGAGAAGGATGCCGCCTTGGCCTTGTCCAAGGCCGATCTCCAAGCGGCGGAGAAGGCATTGGAAGAGCGCCGCCTCGAGGTAGTCCGGCTGGACGAGGAGGCGGCGAAACTGCGGGAGGCCGAGCGTCGGATGCAGAGCGAAGTTGAATCTCTTCGCGGTGACGCGGCCAAGCTGAAGGATCAACTGAAGGTTTCCGTCGAGAATACCGACCAGATCGTCCGGGAGGCCAAGGCTCGCGAACTTGAGCATGAACAGCTGGTGAGCGGCCTGGTCAAGGATGTCGAGGGCGTAAACGAGCTGATCCTCGGTAAGTGAGGTCTCCTTCCTCCTTGGTTTCTTGCCTTAAGTCTTCTACTCGGCCTTACTGGTTTGAACTGCAGGCCTCTATCCCGAGGTGGATGCGCAACTTGAACAAGATGCTGCCTCGGCTCGCTCTCGACCGGAGTCTTCTGGTGCCGCTGCCAGGTCTGCTCCGACTTCCGCTTCCCGCCTCCTGCGATTCGGCCAGGAATTCAGGCGGCTGAAGGAGGCGGCAGAAGGCGTGCTTGAGAATCTGTGGCCGGATACTCCCTTGCCGGCTGCTCTCCACGACCTATGTGCCCGGCTCGAAGGAGCGCCTGTCGGCATCAACGATCAAGTGGAGATGGCGGCGCGTGGAGGTACCGACATGGCCCTAGCCGTGGTGAAGTCGTGGTACCCTGGCCTGCAGCCGAGCAGGCTGATGGGTGGCTTCCGCGACGGGACGTCCCTTGCGAGCTTGCGTCCGGAAATTGCCGAGGCTTCCAAGCGGATTGCCGAGGCGGTTGAATTGACGACGCTGGTACCTGCCGAGCCATCCTCGACGCCGAAGCCGACTGAAGATGCTGGAGCCGGCGAAGCTGCGGCTACTGACGCCGCCTCCGTTTGATTTGTTCATCTCCCCGGGATGCCGGGTGTAATTGTTGTTCTGTGCTGTTAACTGCCTTGCCACATTAACTGCCTTGCTATTTTGGACACCTTTGAAGGTCATCATGTAAAAATTTGTTATTCTGCTTCCTGCCATGGTCTGTCATCGTGAGTGTCTCTTCTCTGTGATTGCTGGGCCTTTGTGCTATAATTCATGCTTGTTTTTGGTGATGATTATCACCATCCCTAGCCCCCGAATTTTGGGCCGGTTTGAGCATCAATCCGGGTCGAAATTCCACGTTTCTTGCTTATCGCTTATCTTCTGTCGTCGTTATATCGTGCAGCCCCCGAGTCCATGACTTGGGGTGATTTAGATGTGCGTCTGGGTCTGCGGAGCCGGCTTGCCGGCTGCGCAGCCCCCGGGAATCTTTTGCCGGCTAGCGGCTTCGCGGCCCCCGAGTCCATGACTCGGGGTGTTTTATGTTCGTCCGGGTCTGGGCAGCCGGCTTGGCGGGTGCACAGCCCCGGGTATGTTTTGCCGGCTAGCGGCTTCGCAGCCCCCGAGTCCATGACTCGGGGTGATTTTTATATGTTCATCCGGGTCTGGGCAGCCGGCTTGGCGGGTGCACAGCCCCCGGGTATGTTTTGCCGGCTGACGGCTTGGCAGCCCCCGAGTGCATGACTCGGGGTGATTTTTATATGTTCATCCGGGTCTGGGCAGCCGCCTTGGCGGGTGCGCAGCCCCGGGTATGTTTTGCCGGCTAACGGCTTCGCAGCCCCCGAGTCCATGACTCGGGGTGTTTTTATGTTCGTCCGGGTCTGGGCAGCCGCCTTGGCGGGTGCGCAGCCCCCGGGAATCTTTTGCCGGCTTGGGCTTGTCTCCTTGGCTTCCGCGCGTGGACCCGGTTGCAGTTACTGAAGGGTCCCGTCAACTATTTCGTCGCCACGTGTAGATCGTGGGATCGTGGGCGACGGTTGGGTCTCCCACGTTGTCCCCTGTTCCCGCTATAAACCTGGGTGGTTCTTTGCGTCTTCCTCACCTGCTACTCCATTTCGCTCCCGCTTCATCTTCTTCTTCCTGTTCTTTCGCAACTCCAGCATGGTGAAGTCCGAGCCCATGGACGATGTCGCCGAGGAGACCCCCGCTGCGCCTCCGGCGAAGCGTCCTCGCGGTCGTCCTCCCAAGAGCGGCGGTCGAGGGCGGGGAAAAGCGGTCGCCTCTGCTGCCGCCGGTAGCATCGCTGGCCGCGTCAAGGGCGGCGGCCGTGCTGGCCTGAGGAATGCGGGTGCCGCCAGTGGCGGCATCAGCATCGTCGCTGGGCGTGGCCAACAACTTCTCGTTCTTGACGGTACATCGAGCGAGGAGGAAGCTGCCCCCGTTCTTCCACCTCCGGGCTTCGACCCGATTCCTAAGTACGCTCCCTCTGCCGTCGCCGACGGCGAGGAAGAGAGCACGGAGCTGTCCTCCGCTTCTTCTGACTCCCTGGAGAACCCGCGGCGTCCGCCTTGGGGTGTGTTCCCCATCGGGGAGTTCCTGCTGATCCTGCACTCGCCAGTAACTGGGCCAGTGCAGAGGCTTCCCGACGCCTTGGCTGAGGCGCTGCCGGGCCCTGCCACTTCAAGTTCAAGCTCTTCCGCGAGGGTGCCTCCCAGGGTCCCTGGGATGTAACCGTCCGGTTCTCCTCCCAGGAGGTTGGCAATGCTGTCGTCAACCGGGTGGAGTTCGTCAGGGGCTGGGACGAGTTCGCCGACTTCTACGAGCTCGAAGCCGGCTTCATCCTCTGCTTCCGCCTCCGACGTGACAAGGGCGTCTTCTTCGTGAAGGTGTTCGACGGCACCCTCTGCATCAAGCACTGGGCCGGCAAGAGGATCGGCGGTTCCGGGAAGGCGACGGTAGCCGCTTAGGAGCTCTGCCGGCTCGACCTTATAGTTGCGCGGGGAGGATCCGCCTGTGGACCTCCCTCTTTTGCCTTGTTGTTTAGCCTTCATCTGTAATGCCTCGCCCTTTATGTTAATGGTACTTGCTCTTGTTCCTGAGTTTGTTTACTTGTACGCAATTTTCATTTCCTGTTTGTCGTGCCTGTGTCCAGGTTGGGCTCTCGAAGCCGGTTGGCGGTGTTTTCACGCGTGAAATGAAATGACGAAGCGATTAGTTTGCTGTTATGATCATGGAATATACTTTTACTGTGCTTAACTCAACTTTACACTCGCCTGTAGCCTTTCCCGTCGCCGTTCGTGTGCACTTCACCGTCTAGCGGGATCATGCACACTACTTCAACGTTAGGATTCGGTTTGTTAGGCCAGGGTTTTCTCAGCCGGTAACGACTTCTACTTCTTACGTCTTTCGCATACACTCCGCCTCCAGCTTATTCTCTTGCCGGCCTTAACCGGATCCAAAGAGTTAGCCGTTTAGCTTTGTGTAGTTAATCATCCGTATTCGGAGAAGCGGTTGCCGACTGCCGGCTTGGCCGAGTTTTGCAGAAGAACATTATTTCAGCCGGCAATACTTCCCTTTTACGCGTTTTTCACGTACTGGCCCCCTCCAGCTTGTTCTCTTGCCGGCCTTAACCGGATTCGAAGAGTAGCCGTTTAGGGGTTAGCCACGCTACACGGCCGCTAAAGGCAATCTTGCCGGCTGCCGGAAAAGCCGGATAGAAAATGCAGAAAAGTTGCAAAAAAACTGCTCATGTGTTCATCATCCTCTTTTCTTTTATTGATAGCATAGGTGATACATACATTGTTCTTTCTCAAGTGTAGAATCGACGCAAGAGTGCCGCGTTCCATGGCCTTTCCGTTTCATCGCCTTCCTTGTCCATCGTGTCCTTCTTGTGCTCGCGGGCGTCGATGAGGTAGTAGGCATCGTTGATGAGCGCTTTGCTGACGATGAATGGTCCTTCCCACGGCGATGACAACTTGTGCATGTTTTTGGTGTCNCATGGCCTTTCCGTTTCATCGCCTTCCTTGTCCATCGTGTCCTTCTTGTGCTCGCGGGCGTCGATGAGGTAGTAGGCATCGTTGATGAGTGCTTTGCTGACGATGAATGGTCCTTCCCATGGCGATGACAACTTGTGCATGTTTTTGGTGTCTTGGATGAGCCGGAGCACGAGGTCGCCTTCACGAAAGCGGACATTCTTGATGCGCCGACTGTGGTAGTTGCGTAGCTGTTGCTGGTACAAATCGCCGATCTTGATTCGGCCAGTTGGCGTGCTTCCTCGAGCAGGTCCATGCCGTCTTCGTAGGCTTGCTTAGCTTGCGTTTCCATGTACAGCACGATCCGGGGTGCGTCGTGCTCGATGTCCGTTGGCATGACGGCTTCCGCCCCATGGACGAGGAAGAAGGGGTGAAACCGGTTGAGCGATTCGGCGTCGTCCTTAGGCTCCAGAGGACGGAAGGCAGCTCTTCTTCCCACGCGCCGGCTGCCCGCTCGAGCGGTTCGAGCAGGCGAGGCTTGATGCCGGCTAAGATGAGGCCGTTTGCTCGCTCGACTTGCCCGTTTGACTGCGGGTGTGCGACCGAGGCCACGTCGAGCCGGATGCCGGTTCTGCCGCAGAACTTGGCGAATTCTCCCTTGACGAAGTTTGTCCCGTTGTCCGTGATGATGCTGTTGGGGTAGCCGAAGCGGTAGATGATGCTTTTGAAGAACTTGACTGCTGTTGGTCCATCCAGTTTCTTGATCGGCTTAGCTTCGATCCATTTCGTGAACTTGTCGACTGCTACCAGCAGGTGTGTCATGCCTCCACTGGATCTCCTCAGCGGTCCAACCATGTCGAGCCCCCAGACGGCAAACGGCCAGGTGATAGGAATCGTCTTGAGTGCTGAAGCCGGCGTGTGCTTCTGCGTTGCGAATCGTTGGCAGCCGTTGCAGAGTCGGACCAGCTGGTTCGCGTCCGCCAGCGCAGTCGGCCAGTAGAACCCGTGCCTGAACGCCTTAGCCACAATTGCCCTTGAGGATGCGTGATGGCCGCATTCGCCTTGATGGATCTCCTTGAGGATCCTGTTTCCTTCTTCTTGGCTCACGCATCGTTGGAACATTCCGGATACGCTGCGCTTGTATAGCTCGTTGTTGATGATGGTGTAAGCACTTGCCCGGCGTTTGATTTGCCTGGCGATGAGCTCGTCCGCCGGGAGCTCGTTGTTGGCGAGGTAGGCGAGGAAGGGTTGGGTCCATGGTGGAGCCGTTTCGATGACGAGAACCTCGACGGGCTCCGTCTCGCCTGGAGCCGGCCCAGCCGACTCCGTGTCAGGCGGCATCCGGATGGAATCGGAGCCGGGACACGGCGTGATGGATGGTTTGTAGAGCTTCTCGAGGGCGACGCCGGGTGGGATTTCCTTGCGAAGAGAGCCAATGTTCGCCAGGGTGTCGGCCGCCTCGTTGTTGGAGCGGTGGACGTGATGAAATTCGCATCCCTCGAAGTATCCCGCGAGCTGCTGGACGAAGAAACGGTAGGCGGCCATGTTGGGGTCCTTGGCGTCCCAATGACCAGTGGTCTGTTGGACCACCAAGTCGGAGTCGCCGTAGCAGAGGATTCGCTTGATGTTCATAGCCTTGGCGAGCTTGAGGCCGTGTGCGAGAGCTTCGTACTCGGCTACGTTGTTGGACGCCGTGAAGTGGATCTGGAGCACGTATTCGAGTCGGCCCCCCTTTGGCGAGGTGAGGACAACTCCAGCGCCGAGTCCCCAGTAGTTTTTGGAGCCGTCAAAGTGCATGAGCCAATGCTCGCCGGAGCCGGGTGGCGGCGGTACGTGGTCCGTCTCCGTCCAGTCGGCGAGAAAGTCCGCCAGCTCCTGCGACTTGATCGCTGTTCTCTTGTCGTACTCGACTCCGTGCGCTGTCAGGTTGATCGCCCATTTCGCAACCCTGCCGGTTGCATCCTTGTTGCCTATGATCTCGGCAAGCGGTGCGTCGCTTATCACTTTGATCGGGTGCTCTTGAAAGTAATGCTTCAGCTTCTTCGTGGCCATGTACACGCCGTATACGAGCTTCTGGTAGTGCGGGTAGTTTTGCTTCGACTGCGAGAGCACCTCACTGAGGTAGTAGACTGGCCGCTGAACCGGCCGCTGCTTGCCGGGTTCGTCTCGTTCCACCACTAGGACCACGCTGACGACTCGGTTGGAGGCGGCGATGTACATGAGCATGGGCTCCTTTGGAGTCGGCGGTGCTAGGACCGGGGTGGTGGTCATCGCCCGCTTGAGTTCCTTGAAGGCGGCGTCGGCCGCGTCGTTCCAGTCGAACTTGTCCGTTTTCTTCAGTAAGTGGTATAGCGGGAGAGCCTTCTCCCCGAGCCGGCTGATGAAACGGCTGAGGGAAGCTAGGCACCCGGCGAACTTCTGGATGTCCTTGACGCTTCTCGGCTGTCGCATGTTGTCGATGGCGGCGATTTTCTCCGGGTTGGCCTCGATCCCTCGTGCCGACACAAGGTAGCCGAGTAGCTGTCCGGCTGGAACGCCGAACACGCATTTCTCCGGGTTGAGCTTCATCTGGAAGCGGCGGAGGTTGTCGAAGGTTTCTTTGAGGTCGAGGAGGAGGGTATGCTTCTCCTTGGTCTTGATGACGACGTCGTCGACGTAGGCGTGCGCGTTGCGACCGATTTGGTCGTGCAGGCATTTCTGCATGCAGCGCTGATATGTTGCTCCCGCGTTCTTCAAACCGAACGGCATGGTGGTGTAGCAGTACGGGCCGTATGGGGTGATGAAGGCGGTCTTGAGTTGGTCGTCCGGGTTCAGCGGAATTTGGTGGTAGCCGGAGTAGGCGTCGAGGAGGGATAGGAGGTC
Organism: Puccinellia tenuiflora; assembly: GCA_012064385.1. Taxonomy (NCBI): domain Eukaryota; kingdom Viridiplantae; phylum Streptophyta; class Magnoliopsida; order Poales; family Poaceae; genus Puccinellia; species Puccinellia tenuiflora. Next base: position 43,530 of record QRDG01000925.1, on the reverse strand, counting down.
GCAGCCGGCCGTGGAGTCGATCACTTGGTCGATGCGCGGCAATGCGAAGGGGTCCTTAGGACAAGCCTTGTTGAGGTGGGTGTAGTCGATACACATCCGCCACTTCTTGTTCTTCTTTTCCACCATCACCGGATTGGCTAGCCATTCCGTGTGTTGCACTTCTTTGATGAACCCGGCCGCGAGTAGCCGGGCTATTTCTTCTCCTATGAGCTGTCTTCTTCCTTCCGCGAAGCGTCGCAGGGATTGCTTTACCGGCTTGACGTCGGGCCGGACGTGAAGAGAGTGCTCGGCGAGTTCCCTCGGCACACCAGGCATGTCCTTGGGGGACCACGCGAAGATGTCCCGGTTCTCACGGAGGAACTCGACGAGCGCGCTTTCCTATTTGGGGTCCAGGCTCGTCCCCACGGAGACGAACTTGGACTTGTCGCTGTCGTCGAAGTAAATCTTCTTTGTGTCCCGGGCCGCCTGGAAGTTCGACTCGCCAGCCGGCTTGGCCGACTCGGGGATCTCCAGCTTCTCCTCGCTAGCCTTGCGCTTGAATTGCTTCATCTCCTCATTGCAGACCATGGTCTCCGCCACCTTTGCGCTGTCGGAGGCGCATGCGATGGAGCGTTTATAGTCTCCGGCGACGGTGATGATCCCGCGTGGGCCTGGTAGCTTCATCTTGAGGTAGGCGTAGTGGGGTACCGCCATGAACTTGGCGAGCGCCGGCCGCCCAAGGATGGCGTGGTAGGCGCTGGAGTGGTCGACCACCTCAAAGGAGATGGTCTCGCGGCGGTGGTTGTTCTTGGTGCCGAATAGGACGTCCAGCCGGATGAGGCCCATGGATGAGCCGGCTCGCCCCGGCACGATGCCGTGGAAAACCGTCCGGCTCGGCGTCAGGTTGGACTCGGAGACGCCCAGCTTCTCCAACGTGTCGCGGTAGAGGATGTTGATGCTGCTGCCTCCGTCGATGAGGACGCGCGAGAAGGTGCAAGCGCGCTTGGAGGGGGAGATGATCATGGGCTCCAGGACTAGAGCATAGCCGCCTGGGTTGGGCATCAGTTCCGGGTGGTCGCGGCGATCCCACGTGATCGGCTCCTGCGACCAGTTGAGGTACTGGGGGACGGGTGGAACCACCGCGTTTACTTCCTTGAACCGTTCGCGCCGGCTTCGCTTGTCGTCGCGCTCGCTGACGAATACGATGTAGGCGGCATCCGGGTTCTGGTAGCCGTCTGGACCCCTTGGAGGCGGGTCCGGAAGGCGCTCCCTTTCTTCTTCGCGTTGGCGATCATCGCGATCCCTGTCTTCGCGTCGCCTGTCGTCGCGTCCTCGATCGTCCCGTCTGGCTTCATCCCGAGGCGGGTTTCGCCGCTCATATGGTGGCGGCCTCGGGCGTCCGAGAGTGCATTGCCTGACGGTGTGGTTTGCTGGCCGGTCGCCATGGTTCCGGCACGGTTGATCGAGCATGTAGTCGTAGTTGTTCCTCGCCCTTGTCCGGCGCATGTCGCCGCTCGTCCTCATGCGGCGGTTGTCGAAGCCTCCTGCCGGCCTTCCTTCGGTCGTAGCGACGACCTTGGACTCGACACGGTCGTCCGCAGTCTTGCGCTTGCCGGCCGCGTCGGAGTCACGCCGGGTCGATTTTCCTCCGTCTTGGTTCTCCGTCCGGCTGCGGCGTGCAGCCGGTTCCGTCGTGATGATTCGTCCGGCTTCGTCGAGTCGGATCGGGTTGGTCATGCCCGCGTCGGCAGTGGCGTACTCGTCGGCGATGGCCATGAGCTCTGCCATGGTCTTCGGGCTCTTCCTCAGGAGCCGGTGCTTGAGCAGCGTCTGATCTCGGCACCCTTGAATGAAGTATTGGACGGCTTGGAGCTCGAGTACTCCCTCGCAGGAGTTGCGAAGGCTTGTCCACCGGGTGAGGTAAGCTCGGTCCGACTCGCCGTCCTTCTGCTTGCACAGCGCGAGCAGCTGTGCGTTGCCAGGGCGCAAGTAGGTGCCGGTGAAATTGCGGTTGAACACCTCCTCGAAGTCCAGCCAGCTGTTGACGCTCTCCTTCGGAAGGCTGTTGAGCCAAGTCCGTGCCGATCCCTGAAGCATGAGCGGCACGTAGCGCACGGCCACCCGCTTGTTGCCGCCTGCGATGTTGACCGCTGTGACGTAGTCGGCGAGCCAGTCTTCCGGCTTCGCAGTGCCGTTATACTTGGGTGTGTCCCTGGGGAGAGTGAATCCCTTCGGGAATCGCTCGCTCCGGATGCGGGGTCCGAAACAGCGATGAGCAGCGATGTCCTCTTCTTCGATGATGCTTGACAGCTTGAGCACGTCGATGCGGTGACGCGCGTCGTCGCTGGTTTCAGGTCCTAGCGGTCCCAGGCGCTCGTCGATGGTGACTTTGTGGCCGACTCGCTCCTTGACGTTCCGTCCGGCTCGAGGCTCGCTCCGGTTGCCGTCTTCACGTCGTCCAGCCGGATCACGGCAGTGATCACGAGGATGCGAGCTCGCGCTCCCCTCGCGATGAACTCGTGGTTGCTTGTCCTTCGCCCTTCCGCGGCTCGTGGACGACGCCTCTGCGCCTTGCTTGGACTTGCCGGCCGTATCGTAGCCTGGAGGCGGCTCATGATGTCCCTTGCTCGCCGTTGCCTCCGTTTCCCACTGCTGCCGGTTGGCCGTGTTGATGAGTTGCCGAACCCGGCACATCTGTTGACGTAGTTCTTCGCCTTGAAGATAGGGTAGCTCGGCGGCCGCTGCTTCCGCCGCCCTCATGTTTTGCGTAGGACAGCTGTACTCGGGGAAGCTGAGGTCGGTGAGTTCGTGCGCCTGGCCGGCTCGGTTCATGGCGCCACCAAGGTCTCCTCCTTTGCGCCTGACTTCATTCAGCTTCTCCGCGTTGCGGTCCGCCTGCTCGATGCCGTGTGCAGAATTGTACTCGCGAATTGTGGCGCTGAGCCGGCGCTGAGTCGACGTGAGGTTTAGCGCCTTGTCGTAGATCTGCTGCCGCATCCTCTCGAGTTCAGCCGCCGCCTTGACTGGATCAGCACTCGGCGCGATGGGGGTGCTTAGCAGCTCGAAGTCGGCCTCCAGGTTGCGCTGGTAGCGTGAAGGTTCACCAGCTTCATGGACGGTGGTGATGACGGGGCCTCCTGCCGCCGCGTGCTCGACCATGTGCACCTCGGCGTAGACGTTGAGCTTGGCGACGTCGCGGTCCGCGTCGCCGGAGTCGAGGTAGCCGAAGGCGGAGTCGTCGTTGCAGGTGCTGGCGTCGAAGATCGAAGGAGCCAAGCTCGAGTAGACCACCTCCGGGTACTCCTGAGCGGCGACGGCGACGTAGACGTGGAAATCGCCAAGAGTGACGATCGCTCCTCCGCTGGCGACGTCCACGTCGGCGAAGTTGTTGGTGTTGTCGAGGACGCAGCCGACGGAGCCGATGGAGAGCACGAGGCCGGAGACGATCCGCCGACCATCCACAGTCCGGGATCCCGCGCAGAACGTGACTCCGTTCGCCGCGAGCCCCACGGTGGGCGCCAAATGTCGTGGTGGGTGGCACGGCATATCCATCGAAGATGGAAAAGAGTATGGGGCAGGCGACGATCGGATGCTCGCGCGGGATTGGGCAACCAACATGCAAACACACGTCAATTACCCAGGTTCGGGGCCCTCCTTGTGGAGGTAACACCCCTACGTCCTGCTCTTCTTGTTTCTATTGATTGATCACAGTTCGAGCTACAAGATTGCTCCTGGAGCTGTATGGCGGTGGTGCCGGCTAGAAGTGTCCAGCCGGCTAGAGGTAGACGATGATCTACGTATCTGTGTGTCCGGTTTGACGTGCCTCGCGCAGGAGGCCCATGCACGCCTTATATAGGCAGCATCTAGGGTTTTGGTTAGGGTTTCTAGGTTACAAGGATATTACATGATTGCCCTTATGACATCACTACTCTGTAGCCGGCTGGTACTATCTCATCATTACACTGTAGCTGTAACGTCCGACAGGAGCTGGACGATCCGGGCCTACCAGTACGGACTGGTCGGTTGGTAGAGGCCGGCTGCTCTAGCCGGCCGTCCGCCTCCGGGTAGGCTAAGCGGCTTGTTTCATCCGGCGGGCTTCAGGCGGCACGCTGTAGCCGGCCCTTGCAGTTCTTGAAGGAATGGTCCTCTTAGGGGTATCCGGGGCTCATATCCCCGACAAAATCTAAATGAAGCAACCGTCACTTATGGAGATCGATTAAAATCCGAGGTATTGGGCTTTGGCAAGGTGGTAGTCGCTAAGGATATCACCCTAGCAAATGTCATGCTTGTCAAAGACCTTGGTTTTAATTTACTTTCCGTTCGTGCACTTAATAAGATGGGTTTTGCCGTCTTCTTTGATATTGATGTTGTGGTACTCTTGTGGAGCAAGACTCTAAAGGTCGTTTTCGTTGGGTACGTCGAGGATGATTTGTTTGTGGTTGACTTTTCAGAGAAAACCACTTCAAATTCGATGTGCTTATTCGGAAAGGCCGACAAGGGTTGGTTGTGGCATCGCCGCCTAGCCCATGTCAACATGAGAACTTTGCAAAGCCTTCACAAGGGTGGCCACATTCTCGGACTAAAAGAAGATGTCTCTTTTGCCAAAGATCGTGTTTGTAGGGCTTGTGTTGAAGGAAAGATGCATGATTCTCCCCATCCTTCCAAGACTATTATTTCATCCAAGAGGATCTTGGAGCTCCTCCATGTGGATCTTTTTGGTGCCGTTCCCGAAGCAAGTCTAGGTGGGAAGAAGTATTGCTTGGTGATTGTTGATGACTATTCAAGATTTACTTGGGTTTATTTTTTAAAGTCAAAGAGTGAGACCCAACAAACCTTCATCGACTTCTCCATTGAAATGCAACGTCAACACAATGTCCCCATATTGGCAATTAGAAGTGACAATGGCTCCGAGTTCAAGAACTACACCCTCAATGAGTTTCTTAGTGAAGAGGGTATTCGACATCAATATTCCGCAACTTATACCCCTCAACAAAATGGTGTAGTCGAGAGGAAGAACCGGACTCTTATGGATATAGCAAGGTCCATGTTAGCGGAGTTCAAGACTCCGTTGAGTTTTTGGGCGGAGGCTATATCCACGGCATGTCACTCATCCAACCGGCTCTACTTCCGCAAAGGGTTGAACAAGACCCCCTATGAGATCCTCACCGGCAACAAGCCTAACATCTCCTACTTCCGTGTCTTCGGTTGTAAGTGTTTCTATTTGATCAAAGGTTGTCGCTTAACTAAATTCGAATCTAAATCTCAAGAGGTTATATTTGTTGGTTACGGTGCCGAATCCCACACTTATAGAGTCTATGATATAGCCTCACGGCGTATCATAGAATCTTGTAGTGTGGTGTTAGAGGAAAATAACGGCTCCCAAGTGGCGCAATTTCATGTTTCCGATGTAGATGATGTAATTCCTCAAGAAGCCATAAGAAGAATGGGTGTGGGATTTTTCCGCCCCGTTGAGGAACCCCTTGTGGTGGATCGAGAAGGACAATGCTCTACTCAAGTGGAGCCTTCATCTTCATCAGATTTACAAGCAACTGCTGCTGGAGCTATTGATGCACCTGATCAAAGACAAGCTCAAGACCCTCAACATTCAGTTCTGCCTTCTGTCGCTAGGCCGGAGTCTCCGGCCATCTTGACCGGAGAATCCGGTGGGCCGGAGATTCCGGTGCCCTAGGCTAGAGACTCCGGTCTACTTCAAGCTGAAGGTAGTTCTGCTCAAGATCTTGGTCCTTCCACCTCTTCCAATAATGATGTTATGCTTTTTGAAGATCAAGGTCAGCTCTCCGGTCAAGACGGGGACTCAAATGATCAAGATGATCAAGTGATACCTCAAAGATGCAATGAGGATATCGAAGCCCGTCGTCGAGCTAGAGTTGTAAGAACCATGGAACGTCATGAACATTTCCTTGAGAAAGTGATTGGTGATGTGAAAGGCAAAGTGTCCACCCGGAGGCAATTGGCAAACTTTAGTGATCATCAAGCTCATATTGCCATGATAGAACCGAAGAAAGTGTCCGAAGCTCTTGAAGATCCGGATTGGTTGCAAGCCATGCATGAAGAGCTCAACAATTTCGAGCGCAATAAAGTTTGGAAGTTAGTTGAGAAGCCAAAGGAGTGCCGCAATGTTATCGGTACAAAATGGATTTTCAAGAACAAGAAAGATGAACATGGCATGGTTGTGAGGAACAAGGCTAGATTGGTGGTCAAGGGTACTCTCAAGTTGAAGGCATTGATTTTGGAGAGACCTATGCTCCCGTGGCTTGCCTTGAGTCCATATGTATCCTTCTTGCTTATGCATCCCGTTATAACTTTAAATTGCAACAAATGGATGTTAAAAGTGCCTTTCTCAATGGTCCTTTAAAGGAATTGGTGTTCGTTAAGCAACCCTCGGGGTTCGAGGACCCCAACTTCCCTAACCATGTCTACAAGCTTGATAAGGCGCTCTATGGACTTAAGCAAGCACCACGTGCGTGGTATGAGCACCTTAGAGAGTTGTTGTTAGACCGTGGATTTAAAGTTGGGCAAATTGATCCCACTCTTTTTACTAAGAGGGTTAAAGGGGAGCTTTTCGTATGCCAACTATATGTTGATAATATTATATTTGGCTCGTCTAAGAAAGCTTTTAATGATGAATTTTCAAAGCTTATGACCGATAGGTTTGAGATGTCTATGATGGGCGAGTTGAAGTTCTTCCTTGGATTTGAGATCAAGCAATTGAGAGGAGGGACTTTTATTAGCCAAGCAAAGTATATTCAAGACATGCTCAAGAGGTTTAATATGGCCGATGCTAAGGAGAAGAAGACACCTATGGATACCAAATGCCATCTACAACTTAACCCAAAGGGTATAGATGTGGATCAAAAACTCTACCGCTCCATGATAGGTTCGTTGCTTTACCTTTGTGCATCTAGACCCGATATTGTGTTGAGTGTAGGTGTGTGTGTGTGTGCAAGGTATCAAGCGGCTCCTAAAGAAATACACATGTTGGCGGTCAAAAGAATCCTACGATATTTGGTTCATTCCCCAAGGTTTGGTTTGTGGTATCCAAGGGATTCATCTTTCACTCTTCGTGGGTTCACGGATTCGGATTGGGCCGGTGATCAAGATGATAGGAAATCAACTTCCGGGGCTTGCCAATTTCTTGGTAGGTCCTTGGTGTGTTGGTCTTGTAAGAAGCAAAATTGTATATCTCTCTCCACCGCCGAAGCCGAGTATGTGGCCGCCGCTAGTGCATGCAATCAATTGTTATGGATGAGGCAAACTTTAAAGAAATACGGTGTCAATTGTGACAAAGTGCCCCTTTTGTGTGACAATGAGAGTGCTATCAAGATCGCCTACAACCCGGTGCAACACTCAAGAACCAAGCACATTGAGATTCGTCATCATTTCATTCGGGATCAAGTTGCCCGTGGAGACATTGAGCTAGCATATGTGCCAACCAAAGACCAACTTGCCGATATTTTCACGAAGCCACTTGATGAAGCAAGATTCACTTATTTGAGGAATGAGCTAAATATCGTGGATTCGAGGAGCTTGGCTTAACCATCTTGCATACACACCTATAGTTTCAACTTCTATCTTGGTTTAGGTGTAGGCATGGATATAGGGGGAGTGTTGTCCTAACTATTGGGCTCTCCCTCCCCCGATGATGCCTATATTAATGAATTCATTTGTCTCTATTTTCAAATTCATGAATTGTGAGCTTAAATGATGAGTGTTGGTTATGAACCCAAGATATATCTTCGCGGTGTCATGCCATAAATTATTACATGGTGGCCTAGGCCACCGACCTCTTCCTTATGAAGAGTTGGTTCTTTTGAGGTTTTATTGGTTTTTATTTGCAAATCTTTTGTTCTTATGGGAAACTCACTCAATATTGGCATTTATTGAATTAGGCTTTTGCAAGTTGAGTGTGAAGTACCATCCCAGTTTGTGAAGTCTATCCTAAGCCCCATCTTGCCCCAAAACTTGCTCCTCTTGCCACATACATGTCGACCACCATAAATTGCATTTATGAGCTGTGGGGGCCGGAGACTCCGGTCTGAGCAGAGTCTCCGCCCTAAGCCACGGAGACTCCGGTTGAACCGGAGACTCCGGTGTGCTTAGGCCGGAGACTCCGGTCTCGGCAGTTTTCGCAGGGTTCTAAAGGGGATCGGGGTGGGGGGTTGAATCACAACTCCCTCTCCACCCCCGACCCCAAAACTCTCCCCTGCTTGGAGGTGCTCTCCGTCCGCTCCCCGCCGCCGGAATCCGTCGACCAGCCGGCTCCCTCTCCTCCCCCAACGTTGGGTAACCTTCTCCCCTCCATTGGGCTCCACCATGTTGAGCAGCTGTACATCTCTCTCTCCCCCTCTATAGGTTCCTTCCTAGTCCGTGGATTGAGTGTGTGTTTGTTGCTCCCTATGGTGTAGAATCCTTTTGCTGGTTCTTCTCTTCTAGGGGTAGCAATTTTAGAGCAAATGGCAACAATTTGTGACCTAACCCTAGATTTCCAGCCTCAGGGCCGGAGACTCCGGCCCCTGAGACCGGACTCTCCGGGGTAGATCACCCATTGGTGCCTTGTGCTCTCCAATTGCTATCTTTTTGGCCCTCCTGGACATGTATGCTCATCCCCATGCTACCCCCTTTCTGTTTATTCACAGGAACTTCACGTGTAAGAAACTTAGTCACAACCCCAATAAAGTGTCTCGGAAAGAAAAAAAAGGGGTTCTCGGTGCTATTTGGACGAGACCGAGGATGGTCGCAGGGTTCAGCGAGACAGAGGAGCTGATGCTAGAGAAGCTGCTCGGAAAAAGGCTGAAGATGCTTTCCTTGCAGAAGAAAGGGCAAAGAAGGCAAGGTTTGAAAATTTGACCACCGTGATTGGAATGGGTAAATCTGAGTTTCGATCCATGAGGATGCAGCCCTTCTTTGACATGCCACAAAATTCCACCAATCCTCACTTTTGGAGAAGGGAGCAAGAGATAGTGATGAACGACATTTATGCAAGGCTTTCGGGCCCCAATATTGTGTGTGTGCAAAAGGTGCTAAATCTCTCCGCTCTGAGCACCAAACCATACTTTCAAGAGGCTATATGGATTGTTCGTAAGCTTGCGTTGGAGCACCTCATGACCCTTCAACAAAATTATGATATCAAGATGGTGCATCAGTTCTTTGCAACGGTTCAGTTTGGGGAGGATGAAGATGTTACCTTGACTTGGATGACCGGGATCATCAAGTGTGTGTCCTCCATGACAAGGTTTGGAGAGTTGCTTGGGTATGTGTTCCGCAAGGGAGAGGCTTATCAAGAAAGAATTATGCATACGGAAGGGGTTCACTATGATAAGGGCAAGATGACACCTCTCTATCTCAACAAGTCCACTGTAGGTACCACAAGGATCTCCTTCCCACCTTCAATATTCTCCTCCGCATGTTTAGATGCAATATTGCACCTCAAGCCGGGAATGTGGATGCCATTCATGGAGGGCTCGTCAACCTTCTCATTCATTCCTACGCGGTTCTTCAAGCCGGTGTCAATTGCTAAGGGTATGAGATTGATGTGATGGATTTCATCAAGTGTGAATTTCATTGGGCTGTCCATGAGATGAAGAATCCGATTTATGCACCTTATGTTATGAAGCTCATTCTTTACCAAGTGCCCAATCTCAATCGTGAGCACTTTACCATTCACAAGGCCGGCTCTCTTCAAGTTCTCAAGCATGACAAGCCATCTTCCTCTGGTGCTCCCTCTCGTGTCCCTTTTGCCTCAAGTGATGAAGATGAAGAAGAAGATGTGGCTCTCGTTCGAAGGAGAAGTAAGAATGCCGACCCTCCCTCATGGCTTAGCAAGGGCAAGGCTAATGTGGAAAAGAAGATGAAGAAGCTCTCGTGGTTTGAAAGGGTGATGATTAGCATGAATGTGTGCCTCCACAAGGAAAATCACCAAGCTTACAAGGAAAGAAAGTTGATTATCTCCAATCAAAACAGGTTGTACAAGGAGTTGGAGAAGAAGAGGGACAAGACTCCTCCTCCTCCTCCTCCTAGAATTGGCAAATAAATGGGAGAAGACTCCTCCGAATCCTCCGGAAGTGAGAAGATGGTAAGCTATGATGCTTGGCATGCAAAGTAATTCCCATGGGCTGATTTTGACTTTGCGGAGGTGTCCTCCATGCCTTCTTCCTCACGCACTACCGGCAAGGCTCCAATGGTTCAAAGGGAGATTGAAGAGGATGACGATGACGAGGCTAGTGGATCGGAGTATGATGATGATGATGGTGATGCCACCGAGGAGGACTCCGAGTGATCTTCATGGGATCGTTAGCATCGCCTTTCTTCCTTTTTGGTGTCTCGATGCCAAAGGGGGAGAAATGGTTTTAGTAGGTTATTCGTGGGATTTGCACGGGTCGGGCACAACCGCACAAGCATTTGCTTTTATCATTCCTTGAGATCTTGTGTCCCTTTATATTTCGTGTGTTGAACCTTGTGTTAAGTGTTGAACTTTATTTGCTTTATTTGCTACTTCTATGTGAGATGTGGATCTTGGTGTCTTTTTATTCTTGAGGAGACATGGAATCGGATATTATCTATGGTTGAGTTTGAGATATGCATTGGAACAACATTTTATTCTCATGCACAAGGTATGATTGTTAACACAAAACTCAACCCCTATAATGTCATGTCTCTTTGGTTTGCAAATGGAATTGTTATATATATATATATATCATGTCATATTTATTTGTAGCATCCTCTTCCTATGTATGTTCCCCTTTGTGTATCTAATTGACATGCACACATTTAGGGGGAGGTGCTATTTTTTTTACATGATATGATCTATTTGTTTGCAAATCCTAGTGTTGTCATCTAACACCAAAAAGGGGGAGATTGAAAGAGCATTTCCTAAACCCTATTGGTTTTGTGTGTTAGTTAACAACACCAGTGATCATCTAACGTGATGCTAAGTGCTGCAAGTTAATTGTCATAATTTTACCCTAAGCATCTACCACCAAAAAGGGAAGATTTGGCAGAGTTTGTTTTGCTGTAGGTCAATTCTAGGCCGGAGTATCCGGTCTGCCAGGGCCGGAGTCTCCGGCCCCTGGATTTCCCTGCCTTTCGCCAGGATGTGGTGCGGTACTGGATACCCCTCCGGAGTATCACCGGAGGGTGCCCGGAGTCTCCGGGGGGGGGGGGGGCGGAGTATCCGGCCCGTGGTGGCCGGAGTCTCCGGCCTGTTGAGCATCATCGACAAGTCTCTGCTGGTGTGCGGAGTCTCCGCCCCACACCGGAGTATCTGGTCCCCCTGGACCGGAGTCTCCGGCCTTCCCCGAGTAAACAGAATGTGGTACGGTACTGTTGCCCTGTCCGGAGGGACCTCGGAAGGAGTCCGGAGTTTCCGGCCTGCCCCGAAGTCTCCGGCCCACTTAGGCCGGAGTCTCCGGCCCTAGTGGATTCCAATGGTCAGAATTTCAGAGGGGTATAAATACCCCTCCACCTACCTCAGGACAGCCAGCTCGTCCAGCATTTAAGAACCCTAATATCTCAGAGCTCAAAATTGATAGATCTCCCAATTCCTCCATCCAAACTCGCTGATCTTTGGAGGATTGAAGGAGAAGACCCGGATCTACATCTTCACCAAGCCGTTCTTCATTTCCCCCTCATTCACTTGAGGATTTTCGTTTCTAGGGTTAGCATTGTGTTACCCTAGAATTCTTGTGCTTACTACTTGTTGTAATTGTGACAGATGTGTTGATTTGGGAGCCCCCAATTGAGTTGTGGGTGTGTGCCCCAAAAACGTTGTAAAGGCTCCGGATTCCGCCTCGAAGGATTCCGATAGTGGAAGGTGAACCAAACCCTTGGGTGCGGTTCACCGGAGAATAGGGTGAGGCCTTTGTGGCATCTTGAGTAGGCCTCTTGTGGCCAGCTCACACCCCTCCAACGAGACGTACTCCCTTAACAAGGAGGAACTTGGGAATACATCCTTGTCTCCGCGTGCTTCTACTTTCGGTTATCTCTTTCCCTTAGTTGTCTTTACTCGTATCGTATTAATTGCCTAGTTGCTTTAGTTTGCTCTTCATATAGGTAAATTCACCGTAGTTGCATATCTAGAGAATTTACCTTTGTGTTAAGCCTAAAATCGAAAAAGAATTAAAATTTGGTGTAGCACCTATTCACCCCCCCTCTAGGTGCCCATACGATCCTTTCAAACCTGAGCATTGACATGTGTTTGAAGGTTGTCATTTTGAATGACTGTCGTGGCAAGCAGGCACAATTTTTCTTTGCTAAATGTTTCCTATAAGATGGAGCCCTGGAGTTGACGCTACTTGGAATTGCAGGCCACAACACTAATCAGGATTTCTTCAACAAACAGTTAAATGGTTTTCACTGTGCATAAAAGGTGCCAGCAACAACTTGTGTTCGCTTCAAAACACACTTTTGTGGATGTTTCCATCACACCGACCACTTCCGTTTTGCAATGGACATGGACTTCCCGGATCCCTTCATGATTAGGAGTTGAATATTCCTGGTGGTATGTTGCTGCTATAACATTGAAAAAAGTATTTTGCATTTAACTGTGACAAACTACAGAAGAACTAGATAAAACAACTATCTCAAGGACGGGGTTAGTGATTGATTGTGCTCGAGGCTTCTAAACTTGGTGTTTCAGTTTTTCTGTTAGGTACTCCGACTTTAAAGTCTTACTCGTCGCTAAGAACAGACTCGACAAGGATTAAACCTATTTTTTCCATTTTAATGTTAGGTCTTACTTGATCTAATATCACCAGCAGCAATTAGTGTTGAACATTTGGTATTTGCGCAAGGTTTAATGATATGGACTGTTAAATTCTAGTTGTTCCCTTAGTTTTGACTACATGTTGTTAGTTTAATCGAGTCAACATATACAAAAGATATCTGATGTTTAAAACTCCCGTAATAGAAAAGGTTAGAACATTTGTTTCGGAAAATGTTCAGTATGGCCGGTCTAATAAAATTTGGGCCCGCGGTGATATTTATTTTTACTAAAATTTTATACCAATCTAGATCTTATTATTAGTATGTTATACTAATATTATAAGTATAATTTTCTATTTGCTGGCATAGTTTAACCCCTAACTCACAATGTTACTTAATATTATTTGGTATTTTTGTTTGTACTAAATATGATTGAAATATAGTAAATTGTATATTGTAACAAAAGTCAGTTTTAAGTATATTGTTTCTGTAAAATGCATAATAAATAATTGATGTATCTATTGTAAAGATCTGCAAAAAGTACGATCTACCAAATATCTCAGCGGTGGTTTCTAGTGTGCTATTAAGTAAGCATATTTATTAAAAAATAGAGTATAACTGAACCAATGTATTATTTACTCCTTTATAGTGGTCAAAATTGTCTTGCAAGTCCTAATTTAAAAAAAGTGTATTCTATGTACTTGGTATTGAAACAACATTGCTTAGAATAATCGCCGGTGAATATAATTTTTGTATATTCTAGTATATTTAAGTATTAAATTTTATTATCATTCTGGTTATTATCACCTAGTGTATATATATTTCCTGCTAGTTTATGAAATAAATGTATTGCACGTAATTAAACATGCAAATACTTTGAAAGTGTATGGATTGAGTTGTATGTCATTTGTACCGGTTGTTTTCCTTGATCAATATAAGATACAAGATGCCTTCGGGTGTCTTTCCTAAAAAAAAGGTTGTAGAAATGGCATTGTTGCAATTTGTGTTGTGAAATACTTTTATTCAAATGTACTTAGACTATTGTGTAGACATATTATAAATAAAAATCATCATAGTCAAAGTTGTGCATTGTTGACTAGGAAATTCATTCATGATTTAGGCTCCTTTTGGAATCTCTATATTTTTTTCAAAACCAAAGTATATTGATATTATAGTGTTTTAGCGTTCGGGCAAGCAATATTTCCGTCTTTTTTCTTTCTCAGTGTTAGAAAAAAGTGGTTGGAGCACCTTTTCCAATACCTGAAAAAAACTGAAAATACCATGGGTTTTAATGGTGCAATATTTTGTAGAGCCAAACACCTATGTTTTAGAAATATTTTTTTTGGCGTTGGTGTCGGCGTGGATGTCGAAGCGGTGGCACCGTGTTTGCCTCCACCCTTGCGTTGAGGTGTTTGGGCGTTGTCTTTGGTCAGTAGAGCAACTTGGTCATTGACTCATGTGGGGGTGTGGCCTTGAGAGCGATTATGGTTTTTCTTATAAACTGTCAAGCTCTTTTCAATTTAATCAATTAAAGGCATTTCCTACATACAAAACAGAAGATATTCTACGACCCTCTTTCCCCAGGAACTTTCCAAATCGGCTTCATTACTTTATTTTTTTTGATTGGACTGCCTTAGCCTACCGGGTGCAATTGCTTGGTTCGATACATTGGCTACATCATCATCTGGCTTGGCAGGTTTGGACCCCTTAGAAATGTAAAATCTTCACCTGCCTTGCAACTCAAAACCGCCTTTTGGTGGCCTCTGTATTGGTGGCCTTGTGTACTTTCTGCCTGGTTGATGGATTCGTTAATACAAAGTTGGGCTCTTTGAGCACATTTTTCTAAAAAAAGAATCTCATATGTGTAACATTGTTGGTTTTTCGAACCTCGTTGTTTGCAGTTTGCAGGTCCATATGCTAAGTTACAAGCTGCACACTCCAAAGACCACAATTACACAAACTATATATATATATTATATATATATATATATATATATATATATATATATATATATATATATATATATATATATATATATATATATAGGGTAGGACTATTCTGCACAATCCCTTAAGTGTTTGCTGAATAACTATTCAGCACAACTTTCCCAAACTAAGGACCTTCTTAATCCGAACATACCCTATCCTAATCACCTTTTTCCCCGCACCCAGCTGACCCACGTGCTCCCTCGATGTCGCAGCTCACCTTCCCACCCCCTGCCCGATCCACCTTCCCACCGTCGACAGCCTCCTAGGGCGCGCGACCCCACCGCCGGCCGGCCGCACTCCTCCTCCGCGCATCGCCGGTCGTACTCCTCATCCGCGCGCCGGCCGCCGCCTCCTTCGCGCGCGCCGGCCGCCGCCTTCTTCCCGCGCGCTGCTCCTCCTCACGCCGGCCGCCGCCTTCTTCCTACGCGCCGGCCTCCTGCTCCCGAACCTCAACTGCTGGCCGCTGCACCGGGGAACTGAGCGCCGCCGTCTAGGGCTCCTCCGCGCCGCAGTCGATAGTCTGCATCCCCGCCGTCGCACGCCTCTGTTCCACCCCTGACGCGAAGCTCCTCCTCCTGCAACTTCCATGCCGCCGTTGAAAGGCCCGCGCGAGCTTCCCTCGGCCCGGCCCTCGTTATCCGGCGCCTCCTAGCTTTTCCATCGATCGATTCGTCGTGACTGAATTGCTCGTGTCGTAAGCGCACGCGCGAGGCACACTGGCCATGGCGCAGGCTTGGTGCTGTCCCCATCCGTCCTCCCTGCAACGCCCTCATCCTCCCATGTGTATCTCACTCTGCGTTTTCTGTTTGCTGCTTTCGGCAGTACAAACAGGTTCCGGAAAGAAGTGCAGTTGGGCCATTCATTCCCATCGAGTTCATGTCCCCGACTGTCAAAGCAGCACGGATATAGCGATGAGCACGAGCAGCTGCTGCTCTCGCGTGACCCGTGCAGGCGCGATGTGCTCGCATCTAGGACCCAAAAAAAAGTAGGATCAAACCACCCATTGTTTCTTGCGGACTCAAACGAGTGAGAATTTGAGGAATCCTGTGTTCATTTGCTGATTTGCAAGCGTAAGATTTTGTGGGCACAAGCTGTTCGTACTAATGCCTCATAGCTTGAGAAGAGAAGCTAGTCCTGGTTCTATGTTACCTGATTGTTCTATTGCTTTTATACGTGAAACAGAGAAACAGAGACAACTGTGTGAGCACCTTTGTACATTTTCTTTTTCCAATTTCCAGCCGACATCATTTGTTTCCCGAAGTGCGAATAGTCAGTTTAGTAAGTAATTATAGTAACCAAAATAGAAGTTCACTTATACTATATTGAGGAGTTAAAATTGTCCCACGTGGAAGTTCGTTTGCTGTGAAAAAAAAAACGAAGTTCACCTAATATATGTAGAAAAGTTCACTTCGTCACTGATGTGAAGTTCACATTATGCATGACACGATGTTTATTTTTATAATACTTCAACGAGTTTATATATTTCTTAAAGATTCATTTTAAAACGAAGTTCACTTTTAAAACGCGGAAGTTCATTTAAAACGGTAAAAAGTTAATAGGAAGTTCATTTACTTATCGCGAGAAGTTCAGAAAAATATGATCCCTCAGTAAGTTGACTTGCAAAATAATAGGAAGTTCACTTACGCATCGGCGAGAAGTTCAGAAAACTATTCCACAAAAATAAAGTTCATTTGCAAAAAAATCGGAAGTTCACTAACGTATCGCGAGAGGTTCAGAAAAAAATATGGTATGCCGAGAAATTCAGTTACGAAAAAAAGGAAGTTCAGTAATGTTATCGGAAAAAGTTCATCCACACTGTAAGTAACTTGAGAAGTGATTCGCGAATAGGAAGTTCACCTGTGGTTAATGAGAAGTTCAGAAAAAGATGTTTCAGCAAAGAGATTCATTTCAAAAAAGAAAATAGAAAGTTCATTTTCGAATCCAGGGGAGTTCACCAACTTTGTGAGAAAAAGATCAGAGGTGGTTAAAAAGGAAGTTCATATGTGTATCGTGAGAAGTTTAGAAAAAAGATAGACCACCGGTATATTATCTTCCTTCTCTGTTTTTCGTATTTTTAAAATTAATCAAAAACTGTATTGAATTTCGAAAATATTTCTTCATGAAAAATTTGCGTCTAGTCAATATCTTTCCAATGGCATATTATTTGTTAACTTTTGATAAGCGGTTTAAAAGTAATTGTGAAAAAACAGTCCGCTGGATCTATAAGTTGAAAAACGGAATTGTTATTTTCAAAACTGCTCCTAAACCGTAACGAATTTTAAAATTTCTTCAGAGATAGAAAAGTTGCGCATTTTTCATACCTTTCCAACGGCATATTATTTGCATCAATCCGACAAACGGTTAGAAAATAGCGTCCAAAATACTGTAAAAACAGACAAAATCCGCGAAAAACAGTGTTTAGTATATTCAAAATTAGTTTAAAACCGTAACGAATTTGGAAAACCTGTAAAAGTAAAAAAGTTGCGCAATTTCCGTAGCTATCCAACGGTATATCATATGTATCATTCCGATTTACGGTTTGAAAATGACGATTGAGACGGTCCGCAAAAACAAAAAATCTGGACGTTCCGCTGAGAGTTTCACTGGTTTTTGTTAGGAAGTTCATAAAGTTGTGCAGAATAGTTATTCTGTAAGGGATATATATATATATATGTAACTCTAGTATAATTATCCCTAAAAAACTAGTATAAGTAATAAGCAAGAATATTTTTCGGCCTTTTTGTAAATGTATGCATGCATGCATGTGTATGCAATAAAGTGTAATCACTTGGATCCAATTTTTTTCGTTTTATATGTTTTGCTTACTTTATTTGCTCGAGAGCACTTCTTTTTTCTTTTTGAGAGAAATCTTTGCTGGCTACAAAGGGAAAATCCCTGTGAGAAAAAAGGAGGAGGAAAACGCTACTCCATGGGAACCTAGTGCTAGCGGTAGTTTACTGGCTGCTCAATAGCCAACACGGTCCGGTAAAACAACCACAGGCAGCAAGTCCTAGTTTACGAACAAAATCAACAGCAAAATTAATGAGCATCATCCATGCGATCAGAGCCGGCTATACGGACTGAGGCCGAGATACTCCGCAGTGAGAGGCTTGAAGAAGCGTTGGTTGTCGGAGTCAATCGCGGCGGCCAGCCTCGGCCAAATGGACACGCTGAAGATCCAGGACCCACCGGCGGCGCCGTCACCTCTCGGGGGGCACGCGACGATCTTCACGAACCCGCAGCATAGCCTCCCGCAGTCCACCCACGCCGGCATCGCCATGGCGGCGTGTCCGAAGCCGAAGTCAGTGTCGGGATTGAAGGACAACCAAGGATTGAAGTCCACCCACTAGACAATCCTGAAATAACATAGTTGAACTCGCTACCATGAGACGAGTAAAGATTTACCATTCTCATCAAAACAAATCTTTGCATATTTCATATTTATCGTCCTAGACGGTTAAAATTCCTTAGTGAAAACTTCAGTAAAACAGAAACAAGCTTTCTGGTGATTGGTAATTGCTTATCGGGCCTATGAAGGGCCAATCTACAGGATTAATGCATCAGCAGCACTGCAGCAGTAAACATAATTATTTGATTAATGGCAGGCCGTAAAGAGCGCAGGGATGGGATACATTTATTATCTTGTGTATACACCAGAAGTTACAGTACAATACAACACCAGGAAAAACAATCGGAAGTGTTTACAATACAACACCAGGATTTGTTTCAACGATGTGTGAGAACCACAGGGATGATACTTGCGAATGTCGCGAAAGCCCATTCTTGAAAACTATGAAACGAAACCTCCCTTGGTATATCCTGTGGCCCACTCAAAGTTGTCCAGGAATGACTATCCAATCTATCTGCGAACATCAATGTCATCCCTGTAGCAAAAGGTTGGTTACATCAGTTGTGAACATAAATGAACTTCCTCTTTGGTCATTGCTTACTGGGGTCTGTGAATGACTACTCACAGAACTACTACTTATATTTTTGAAGAAAACATGTTGGTAGGGTTCAAATTAGATTTGTGGGGTGATGAAGAAGATAGAAGGCGTATGCACTGGATGTCGTGGGACTAAATGGTGCAGCCTAAGTCGTGTGGTGGAGTTGGGTTCCGGGACCTAAAGGTTTTTAATCAAGCCTTGCTTGCGCGTCAAGCTTGGAGACTGCTGCATCATCCTGACAGCCTTTGTGCCCGGCTTCTTAAAGCTAAATATTACCCGTCTGGAAATCTATTGGACACGGCCTTTATCCAGCAGAAATCTCAGTCTTGGTAGGGGGTTGTATATGGGCTGGAACTTCTAAAAAAAGGCATCATTTGGCGAATCGGCGATGGGTCAAAAGTGAAAATCTTCCGTGATAATTGGTTACCAAGACCTGATGCGCTGAAAGTTGAAGGAAGGAGGGGAAATTCACGGAAACGTTGGGTGTCGGAGCTTATTTCTCATGAGTCTAGAACGTGGAACGAAGCTGCCATCAGAGAATGTTGTTTTCCACGGGATGCTGCAACTATCCTGGGTATTAAACTGTCAGCTCGGGCAAGGGAGGATTTTTTAGCATGGAGTGGAGAAAGCAATGGCCTGTTTAGTGTTCGTTCGGCATACAGGATCGGTATGGGCTTTTCTCAACCTTCCAGCAGCCTTGGCCAATCTAGCTCTGAACCGTCTGGTGATAGACGCATCTGGGATTTGATCTGGAAGTCTAAAGTCCCACAAAAGATTCGTATATTTGCGTGGCGTGCAGCAACCAATACCCTTGCTGTCCGTGTGGGATTACACCGTCGGATGCCACATGTTGACACAGTGTGCCCAATATGTGGTGTAGCCGATGAGGACGTCTATCATGCTCTCATAGACTGCACTCTTGCTAGGGCGCTCCGATATGAGCTGCAGGAAGCCTGGCTTTTACCTACTGAGGAGGTTTTTATGATTGAAGGCCAGGAGTGGATCCTACATCTTCTGAACTCGGTCAAGGATGAAATGCATCCAAAGATTCTATTTCTACTTTGGCGTTCCTGGCATCATCGGAACAATGTTGTCCACGGTGATGGTAAGGCATCGATAACTGCTTCGGTTCAGTTCCTTGTCAACTACCTTGCCTCGTTTTCCATGGCTGCTCAAACTAGAACTACTGATGATCGCATGCTGAAAGTCGCTTGGACCGCTCCGGAGCGTGGCGCCCTCAAAGCAAACGTTGATGCGGGGTGGGATGCTCACTCGAGAGATGCTGGAACTGGGGTTATTATCCGTGATTCAGCTGGGCATGTTGTGCTAACTGAATGGAAATTCATCCCAAACTGTGGGAGTGCGGAGGAAGCCGAAATCCTTGCTTGTCTGGAGGGTTTGAAGCTCCTTATATCTCTTCGATGCTGGCCAGCCTCGGTGGAGAGTGACTGCCTTCGAGTTGTTGAAGCACTCTCGATGGACACCAATGATCAATCACGAAGCTGGGCCCTCATCCTGGAAGGGCGCGAATTACTGAGAGTGTACCGTGAACTTTCTGTGTGTAAAGTAGATCGGGTCTGTAATGGCATTGCGCATGTGCTTGCCCAGCTAGGAAAAGCAGGGTTTAGCGGTTCTACTAGCAACGAACCTCCTGACTGTATAAAGGAGTTAGTTGCAATCGATGTAACTGAGCTTCATGTTTAAAGGCCGCAAGTTTTCAGACGCACTCTTTCCCTAACCAGTGTACCGAAAGGGACTGGCAGGGTTTTAATGAGGCGGGCTTGCGGACCTAATATATGGTGGTAATTTTCAAAAAAAATAGATTTGTGAGTTGTCAGCAACTAACCATTGCCCGACATTAACCCAGAACATATTTTTTTGAGGCAAAACCCAGAACATATTGGTAGGTATTGAGATTCTTTAAGCATTCATTTGAACAAACGTTGGATCAATTACATGCAGTGTGGCACAACGAGAAATAACAGTTTTTTTTTGATAAAGGGATTTTATTACTTAATAGAGTTAAGCATTACACACGGCCTCTGCATATCTGAGAAATAATAATGAATAGTACAAGTGTATAAGATTGATAGAAACATCTATCTATGATATAATTTTAACACCTTGGTGAAGACGGCTTAGTTTGTGTGAGATTTGCTGTCAGCGGCGTCAGCGTTCAAGAAGCGTGAGAACCACATGGCTGATGCTTTAGGGTGTCGGGATAGCCCGTTCTTGTAATCAACATAGACAAGCCCAAACCTCTTGGTGTATCCCATCGCCCACTCAAAGTTATCCAATAATGACCATGCAAAGTATCCACGAACATCGGCACCATCCCTGTATGTCAACAATTAGCAAAATTAGTGGCGTCACTTGTTTTGGTTACACTGTATTAGTTACGGGGCAAACAGAAACAAACTTACTTTATTGCTTGTGCCACCGCAGCAATATATCCTTTGAAGAAACCAACCCTCTTTGTATCATTTAAGACCTGATCAAGTGTTGCTGATGGATCATCTTCGTCATCCATGCCTACAGAAATAAACTACGTAAGGGCATCATTCATAAACAAACTGGCGCCGATCGTTGGTGCATGTGGGACGATCACTTATTGAAGACTTTGTCTAGGAGTAGTGTATTTTTCGTTGTCAGGTCACTTGTCATAGAGTTTATGGTAGGATGGTGGAGATATTGTCATGAGGCGGAGCAATTTTAGATGACCACGGATTTTTTGTTAGCTGATTTGTTTGGCATAAACGCTTGGCATTGTTGGATAATCAATAATTTAAGGGTGTGTGCACCAATTGATGCAAAGACCAGGGTCATCCGCCTTTTCAAGAAAATACTGGTTTACAATCTGTGATAAACAAGACGGATAAGTGGTAGGCTAATGTAATTTCTTTATAAGTGAATTTATCTTTCTGTCACTATGCATTCCATTTTGCCTTTTTCGAAGAGGAGGTTGAAATCCCCGACCTCTGCATCGAAAAGATGCATATAACTTTCTTTATTTTCATTCAACAAAAGCATACATTAAACAAACCGATACCACCACACGAAACCTACAAACTCAACAATGTGGGAGAACATGCAAGCATTGCATTTGCCCTGGGCACGCCGAATGCCCCACCGGCTAGATCATGGGGCATCACTGACCCTCCCAATGAAGTAGGAGGAGTAGACATACCGTCCAGCAGATCCTCAGCGTTTACCGCTTGCACACGCTCCAGAAGCCGCCACACCATTGAACCATTGATCCATCTTCAGAGGTAGAGGTACGCATGACCTCAACAGGCCAGCCATCTACACTGCCACGGCGCCGAATAGCACCACCGCTCTGCGCTTGCCCATCAAAACCGATCCGCCGCCGAGACTCTGCTGCGCTATGTCAGCAAGACCCGTCGTCTTCGATGCGGTAGATGCCACGCCATATCACCAATGGACCCCTCCATTCATGCTCCAAAACGATGCCCCGATAAGGAGAGCGACGCCGGACGCTGCCATCATCCGATCCGTAAGACCCAGATCTAGGGTTTCCCCGAGCATCCTAGGTTAGGTGCGGATACGAAAATTGTATCCGCTGATCAACAAAAATAGGAGCTCCTGGATGATGCCTACATGGAGGGGAGTGACGCTTAGAGCGCCACCATTGAAAGATCCGGAGGATCATGGTTTACCCCTTGAGTAGCTCCCCCGAACGATGCCTCCACCGCGGTGCACGGACCCCAAAGGCATTGCCATCGTCGGCTCCGGCCAAAAGCCGGAACAAGGTTCTCACCCAGGGACACATGTCACTCAACCATGCTCATCTCTGCTCAAGAATGATGTCGTCACAATCCCACAAGACCAACACCGACAGGATGGCCGAGGGCGACGACACATCACCGCTAGGAATGTCACACCACCACCATGTAGCGAAGGCGCCGACATGATGGCCGAGGGCGACGACACTTCACCGCTAGGAATGTCACGCCGCCAAAGCCGGTCTGGGGTTGCCGCCACGTGGTCCAATATCCGCCGTAGTAGACACAACCGAAGGTCCCTGCCCCCTTTGGGATCGGGACCCGTCCACATAGTCTATATTATGTGAATTACATAGGTATGGGATTCAAGCAATCTACGTACTCTATATTATGTGAAGTACATAGGTATGGGATTAAACCATTTAACCGACATATGTGGGAAATATGACAATTTCATATCATGTACGCAGATATTCATACGTGTATTGGAAACGAACGGTGAAGGATTTTAATGGTTCTCTATGCATTCTTGAATATAATAAAACGTAACATCTCCATTTTAGGAACATGGAAGCCTTACCATTCTCTGTTATATATATTATTGGATTGTCATATTTCCTTGCTATATAATTAATCATTTTCTGAATACCCCAAGGAACTATATAAAGCCACTCAGATGCAGCCTGCACGAATGTTGAGATGAAATGTTAGGAGATATAAGTGAGCTACATGGATGAGCAGTACTCAGTTAAGTGTTTACTCTTTCACCAATTGCTTCACCGCTACTCCCTTTGTCTGCCAAAAGGAACGAGTGTCAGCATTATGATATTAATCTGTAAGGATAGGAAAACTTGCAAGGGGCAACTTTGCAAAAATCTAAAGTGTTACATAATATTCAGGCCAAAAGTTCAGCAAGAAAAGTAGTTCTTCCTTATAGGGAAATCCATTACGGGTAGTAGGTGCAGATGCACCCACTACCCAAAAAACAATTTTGAAAATGTCAAAAAATTCAAAATAAAAATTTCACATATAGTTTAAGACATTTTATGTTAGCAAAAAAAGTTAAGTGAAGAAAAATATTTTTTGTGACATGTGCAAAAAAGACAAATCCGGACGCACCAAAATGTCTTTATACGAGTATTTTTTTGTCTTTTTTGCACAGGTCATAAATTTTTGTTTTCACCACGCCATTTTTTGTGCTAACACATAATGTTCTAATGTACATCCGAACTTTTTTCTGCAATTTTTTGACATTTTGAGAAAACACTAATTTTTTTTACCTAATAGGTGTATCTACACCTATGAGTCAAGAAAACACCTAATTTTTTTTTACCTATATTGATTTATAATGCTCGGAGTGTAACAGGAGACAAAAGAGGTGAATAGACTACGCTTAGTGGGAGTAGGGATGTTCTTCTTAATCAGCAAGGTAGAATACAACTATCGTGTTTGTTGTTTATGTACTGGAGTTTTTATAGATAACCCTGCATCTTTCAGGTTGTGATGCGATTTTTTTTATAGACAAAAAAAGACAAGTTATCGATAGCTGAAGCATAGTACCCATTATCTCTGTTTGTTGAGCTTGAAAAAAATGGATCTGTTTTGTCTGTGGGTTCGTTTGATCAGCAAGGAATCTTGATGTATAGTTATTTAATCCAATAAAATCAATTTTGTTCCTCATCAATTCACGATCTTTCTCTGAGAATTTTGGAAGACGATCGCCCAATCTCCGGCGCATGCTTTCTGGGTAATCACCAAAGTATATTGGGTCCAGGTACCTTCAAGAAAAGCAATTACAATCATGAAATATGCATAAAGTGAAACCATAGGATTCATGAATCTGAAGGCATGTCTGCACTATATGACTAAAATACTACAGAGAACGAAAAAAAAAGTTTCGATGAAATAAGGTAACAATCATATGACACTTCATATGTATTACGTGAAAAGGTAAGCTTAAACTTTACCATCCAAATGCAAATTCAATATATCGTGTTGCAGCATCCTGATCTTCCATTTTATCAGACGCTGGCTCTGCCCACATACAATCGAGAGCAAACCCAACTTCGCCACCTTGTACAGCCTACAATATGTAAATCATTAAAACAAAGGTAATGCAAACAAACTGACGCAATGATGATACTTCAAATGGAAACTCAACATACCTTAAATTTTCTTCTGTAGACATCAACAGAAGCAGCATGAGCTAAGATTTGGTGATGGGCAGCCAAGAAAGGTTCACCAGCTTCACCTTCATGTACTCCAGGTGCAAATATTCCCGTCGCATAACCACAAAGCGATGTTGAAAGAGGTTCATTGATTGTTATCCAATGCTTTACTCTATCGCCAAAATTTGCAAAGCAGGCTTCTGCATATAATGCGAAGTACTCTCTGAAACATTTTGACGGCCCATAATCAGATATAGAAACATAAAACTAAATCAGAAATACTTCGAAATAAAGCAGTGTTCTTAGGTAAACATGCCATGTAGTATTTCTTGTTGGAATTTAACTATATTATTTACAAATCCATAAGCTAAAGTTAATATGCCTGCATTAACTTACACTATCTTGTCCGAAAGCCAACCCCCCATAGTCTGGTGAAGGTTATTTGGAAGATCCCAGTGATATAGAGTTGCATAAGGCTGAATACCTGAAGTGGGGCAGAAGGGTGGAAGGGTGGTGAATAAATAGGTGAATAATAACTTTCAAGACATTTAGTAAATCATGTGACACCTTTCTCAATCATGAAATCTATAAGGTTGTTATAGAAAGCAATTCCTTGCTCATTGATCTCCTTTCCTAATCCATCTGCAGGAACAACAAACTTATAAATTCAGATGAGGAATGACTGACAATAATAGTCAAGAAGAATATATCGAGGGGAAAACTGGAATTGTGGCAATGCAATTTGGAAGTGTATTAATATGTGAAGCATAATCCACCAAATGAAATGTACCGGGAAATATCCGTGACCAAGATATGGAAAATCTATAAGCACCGAAACCCAACTTGGCGATGAGCTCAATGTCTTCCTATACGAATTCAAACAAGGAATTAGGGATCTTGGAAACGAGGTAGTTTCATGTTGTACAAATGCAACAATATGATAGCTAGAAACATTTTCTCAATCAAGAGAAAGAAACACGTTATTTTACAAAATGCAACAATTTGATAGATATGACAATGATTACAATAACAACACCTTGTATCGATGGTAATGATCAACTGCAACATCTCCATTGCTTCCGTCTAGGATATGTTCTAAAAAAGGATTCAATATCAACTATTAATTATATAGATATATTTAAACAAAGTAAATAAGAATCCATGTGGGACAAACCTTTTTTATCTGCAAATACATCCCATATGCTATCACCTTTGCCACCCTCGTTTCTCGCCCCCTCAATCTGGATAGAGAGAAAAGTAAGTACATTACTCGTGACTATAATAAATCTAGTTGAAGAGAAAAAGGAAAGATGATAGATCACATAAACCAAATCGTCTCCCTATTTTTGTTTCTTGTGTTTGCAATTAAGGAGAAAAAGCGGTGAAATGCATAGTTTGTCATCTAAGGAACTAAACTCCCACATAGAATTCCAATATTATGCTGATTCTCCTTTTTCTATTCAAGGCGGAGAACTAATACTACCAAAATATATGACAATCCTTTCTCAATGAAATTAAGATTTATCCGTCAGTAGGGGAGATAACATTTCCTATCAACCTTTCTTTCCCATGTATATTGCTTGAGACGCATACCACCTTTCACAAATAGTGCTCACTTTTGACTACTTTGTTCATGGGCTCCAGTTGAGATTGTTCTAATTGCATATGGGTTGCAACTGAAAAAAGCAATAGTTAGCTAAATTAAATTAATGCTCACCGACTGAGCTCTGGTCACTCCATTAATGGTACGAGACAATGTTTGGATCAATTGCATAGAAATCATTATTTCTTCATTAAATATACATGCTTCCATCCACGGTGAAAAGTATCACTCGACTGGAGGCTCATTTATTTCCTCTTCTTTCTTTCTCATCGCTACAATACTTTTAGAGTCCTATACGTTGTCTCGGACCGAACCGAGGCTTTTGTCGATGGCGATGCCGTACGGACATGGTTGAGGCGAGGTGTGGGTCCTAGTAGTGTATATAGAAGGCTTGGGTTTCGCCTCGATGTGTGCTTTGTGGCATCTGGGAGTAAGGTGATGGATCTCTCCTCTATGGTGCTTTGGTGGCAGGAGCTGTTGAGGGCGCGGGACCTGAACTTAGGAATCTCCGGCAATAAGGTTGTGGCTTTGAGCTTGTCCATTCCGGTTTTCTGGCGCGACGCCGGACACTCATTCTTGAGTGTCTCCGACACACTTCGGAGGAGGAAAGCTGAAGAGGAGATTTTCGGTACGGGCACCTTCAATAAGCGTTGCTATCTCCAGACCTGGTTGTTTCTCTTGGCCGGCCTTGGTGACGAGGGGGAGGAGGAGAACAGTTTGGTGGCTGCTGGAGTTTTACGGTGGCGGAGAAATTGTATGTTGCAGATGAGGAGTCTGTGTGTGTTGTGGCAGTTCTTAGCGGTGGCACATTTGGCCGCCGCTATCTTCGGCCAAGATATTGGCTTCGCCGCTCTCGAGCACCAGTGGATCTCTCTTCCTCCAAGCCAGAGTGCCATCTCGGAGTATCTTCTTCAGCTTCGGTGCGGCAGCAAGTGCCCCAGGTGGCCATGTGCTCGGCGGCGACAGGGGCGGCTGTGCCTGAAGGTTGATCTTCATCGACGGTGTGTTTGGACTTGATCACATTTCTGCAAGCTTTCATAGGGTGTTTCTGTAAAAATTGTGGATCTGGTTATAATAGTATTATCATTTTTCTGGGTGTCATTTTTATCTATGTACACCCACCGCTTGGTTAATGCAGATTCCAGTTGCTTCGGGACATTTCCCCGTTCAATTACTCCCGTCGTCCCATGTCTGCAAAAGCTTAAAGTCTCCACTCCTCAACGATACAGTTAATGACCTTCAAAGCCGCAGCTAATGGTGCGTCAAAAACCTTGGCATTGCGCTCCAACCATAGAGTTGGCCTGAATGACTAACATGATGAAGGAATTGGCATTCTTGTTGTTCTCTGAATAAAGACCTTGAAGTGCGTTGACCCCCTCAGTCCATCAAGGATACCAAATTTGTTGGCGCAACAAGCTATAGGTTTGGTGAGTCGCGAAGACGCATTGGACCGTCAGGTGATCCATTGTCTCATCCATCAAAGCACACAATGGGCACATCAAGCCACACACGGAAGCGGCGAGAGACCTTTTCACTCTCACGATTAGGGTTGGGCGACGACGACGGCGATCTCGATCTCTGCCAACAATTCTTATGACTCCAACCACCAAGCCACGTCCCTCTTTCCTCCTCCTCTTTGGGATGATCAAGGGGCTGGCTGATCCGGCTACCTGGCCTTGGAAGGGGTGAGGAGTTAGGTTTTCAGGTCCCAGGTCGCTAGGAGTTTCGCTTAGCCATGGTGGCGGAAGGTTCAGGTGTCAAGGAAGGATAGATGGAAAAAGAAGTGGATATCGATGAGCTACTAAGGAACATGAAATTTCATGAGGTGGAGCTTGATGATGTAGTCCTCAGGAAGGATGTGGTAGGGTAGCTGGCCGAAGATCAAGTGGCTAGCCGCGGTGAAGGTTCTCACTAGGAAGTCCTTTGGTGTGCAGACTCTGAAATCAACTATGCTTGCGCCTTGCAGCCTGGAATCCGGCACAGGAGGTCAAGATTCATGGTGTGGAGTCTAACTTGTTCGTAATCCAAGCCTCGTCTTTGTGTGATTGGAAGCGGATCATGGAAGATGGCCCTTGGTTGTCCCGTGGATGTGCCCTCATGATGGAACCGTTCGACGACTCAACATCGGTACCATCTGTGGTGCCGAATAAGGTCCAAGCTTGGATTCAGATTCACAAAATACCACAAATGTTTCGCAGTAAGGATGTGCTTACACTGTTGGCGAGCAGGGTGGGTGAAGTTATCACTATTGAGCTTTCAGTAGTGCAGACTAGGTAGGGAGAGTTACATCATGCAAGAGTTAATCTGAACCCTCCCAAGCCACTTGCAAGGATTGTACCTCCATCACCATAGGGTTATGAGAGAAAATGCTCCTCCA
The DNA here is from genome assembly GCA_012064385.1 of Puccinellia tenuiflora. Taxonomy (NCBI): domain Eukaryota; kingdom Viridiplantae; phylum Streptophyta; class Magnoliopsida; order Poales; family Poaceae; genus Puccinellia; species Puccinellia tenuiflora. The sequence continues at coordinate 15,004 of QRDG01000925.1, read as the reverse complement.
AATCAAGTGTGAGAATATGCCCAAGTACTATGAACATTGCGACCTCATGTGGCATGTTTATACGGAGTGCAGCACGGGGGAGTATGAAGCTGCCGATCTTTAGTTCTGCAAGTGGATGATAGAAGATGAGACTCTTTGGAGAGCAGGCACCCCGAGTGTGTGAGCAGGCACCACAACCTTGTGAACACAAAGGACGCTGCGGTGGAATTGGCTGTGGTCAGCGTAAATGGAAGCCAAAAGTTCCAGAGAACCAGGCAAGGAAGCGAAATTCTGAGAAAGCTGGGTTGGACATGGAGAAGGGTGAGGAGACGGAAGATACCGCGTCTAGCTTGCTTAAGACATAGACAGATGTTGTGAGTGTGGGATCTAATCCCAGCGCCAGGAAGCAACTAAATATGGACGGTGAGCTAGTTCCTCCCCCTCCACCAGCGTACGTGCCACCGACACTGCAGAAGAAGCTTAGGAAAGTAGCAGCGGCAACAGCCAGGGAAGTCCAGGCAGGGAAGAACGCAAACTCTAAAGCAACATCAGCGGCCTCCTTTGAGGAGGAATGCCATTCGCAATGAATATCACAAGCCTGAATTGTCGTGGACTTGGCATGGCCGCGACAATTAGAGAGATCCGTGATTTTGTGCGGAGGCGTGCCCCCTCTATCTTATGTGTAGTTGAGACTCAGGTGCATAAGAGCAGAGTTGAAGGACTAGTGATGACGCTAGGTTATGATAGAGGCTTTGGAGTGAGTAGTTCCGGCCGTAGTGGTGGCCTAGGTATTTATTGGAACAATGAAATAAAAGTTGAAATTCTTCCGTATTCTCAGTACCACAAAGATGTTGTTGTTTCGTCCCCGGATATGGAGCAGTGGCGTTTGACGTGTGTATATGGAGAAGCCCAAGTCCGCGAACGTTTCGAAACATGGGACATGATGAAGTACATCAAGTCATCCTAGGATCCTCCGTGGCTCTGTATTGGCGACTTCAATGAAGTTCTTCACCGAGAAGAACATAAGGGTGTTAACGAGAGATGCAATGCTCAATTCACAGTGTTTCTTGAAGCAGTAGATGTTTACGGACTGACAGATCTCGGCTACACAGGTTTGCCATGGACTTTAGAAATGGAAGTGGAAGGAGGTTCTTTTTGTCGCACACGTCTGGACCGAGCAGTGGCCTCGACTAGCTGGTGTGCTAGGTACCCATTGGCGACGCTAAAACATATGACCGCATCAACCTCTGACCACTCTCTGATCTTGCTTGAGCTCTCGCCGAGAGATCACAGACCGACAGCTGCAAATCATCCTTTTCAGGTACGAGGTGATGTGGGAGACCTATGACGAGTTTGACCCTTTCCTCAGAGACTTGTTGCAGTCCGTTGGACCATCATAGAACATATCGAAAGTGAGGAACAAACTTGGTAGAGCGACGAACAGTCTTAAGCAATGGAATACTGACACTTTTGTGAGTGTTCAGAAGCAAGTTAGGGAGCTTAGAACTAAGCTTGAAACTCTACGTGCGGATCCAGGTCGCATTGGACCAACGTATGAGGAAATAAAGTCCATGACCGGCTGGTGGAATCCAGCATAGGGAGGAGGTCATGTGGAGATAGAGGTATCGTATTCAATGGTTGGCCGAGGGGGACAAAAACACTCACTTTTTTCATCAAAGAGCCAGTAGAAGGAGAAAGAAGAACAAAATCACGAGCTTACAAAGATCGGATGGCGTTTTAACTGAGGATTCAAAGGAGCTAGGTGAGTTATCTAGGGATTTCTTTCACTCCCTATATACCTCGGAAGGGATAAATGGACTGGATGCAGTCTTGTCAACGGTTCCTACCAAGGTGACAATCGAAATGAATGAGGATCTGCTAGTGCCATACTCTGAGGAGGAAGTTAAAATGCGTTATATCAAATGCAATCCACAAAAGCCCCGAGGCCTCATGGCTACCTAGCACATTTCTTTCAACGAAATTGGGATCTTTGTGGTGCGGAAGTTACAACGACTGTCCTACGTATTTTGTGTGCTGAGAACAACCCAAAGGATATAAACGACACATTCATAGTTCTAATTCTGAAAGTGGTGAGCCCCTCCAAGCTAGGTCAGTTTCGTCCCATTAGTTTATGCAATGTGGTTTATAAATTTGCTTCGTAAGTTCTTTCTAACACATTGAAGAAGATACTTCCGAAGATCATCTCACAGGAACAATCGACTTTTGTTCCTGGAAGGCTTATTACGGACAATATCATAACATCATAGAGTGTCTACATTTTATGAAGATGAATAAAGCACTGAAACATAAACATTGCACTCTAAAGCTGGATATGATGAAGGCGTATGATCGTGTGGAGTGGTCGTATTTCGAGGCGATTATGTTAAAACTCGGCTTCCACTCCACATGGGTTGAGTTGGTGATGAGAATGGTGTCCACCATAACATTCTCAGTTTTATTCAATGGATCACCATTAGAGACTTTTACACCATCTCGAGGTATCCGTCAAGGCGATCCTATCTCCCCATATTTGTTTTTGCTAGCAGCAGAGCGCCTCTGGTGCCTCTCTTAAAATCCAGAAGTTTATTCCAACCATCGAACTTACAAGGTATAAAGATGGCTAGTACCGCTTCAGCGGTCAACCATCTACTCTTTGCTGATGATATCCTGTTGTTTGTGAAAGCAAGTGTGGAAGATGCAGATGAAGTGACAGAAGTACTTAAGGAATACTATCAGGCGTCGGGCCAACTAACTAATTTAGACAAATCCTCAGTGTTTTTCAGAAAAGGATGTCCAGAAGTTGTTCGACAAGCAATGAAGGACAGACTAAATGTTCAAAATGAGTCTCTCAGTGAAAAGTACCTTGGGATGCCCTCTGGTGTCGGTCATTATGTGAATGGCGCATTCAAATACCTAAGGGATAGGGTCTGGAAACAGTACATGGATGGCTGGAAAATGTTCTCTCAATGGGAGGGAAAGGGATTCTTATTAAATCTGTGGCACAAGCAATCCTGACCTTCTCCATGTCTTGTTTAATTTTAAGCTCCCCAATGAATTGTGTGATCATACTAGTGGTTTGATGCGCAACTTTTGGTGGGGCTGCCGTGATGGGAAGAGGAAAACGTGCTGGGTATCCTGGGAAGACATCACGATGCCCAAATATGATGGGGGTTTTGGGTTCCGAGATAATGAAATTTTCAATCTCGCTCTCCTCGCCAGACAAGCTTGGAGAATACTGATACGTTGAGTTCAATGATTTTGAAGGCTGTTTAGTACCCTGATGGAGAATTCCTAGAGGCGTCAGTGGGGTCACACCCCTCGTAGATCTGGCGATCTCTAGTATGGGGGAGAGTACACATGCTTGGAACAATAACTGGCTACCCTGTGACTATGCTATGCCCCAATCACGTGCACAAAGGATGATCCTCCGGTTTCATCCGCGAAATTTATTCATGCCACTTCTGCGACATGGAACTTAAACCGTTGGAGGGACTTCTTTCTACCGATGGATATCCAGGTAATTCTATCTATACCGATATGTACACGCAGATTTGATGACATATGGGCTTGGCATTTTGAGCGCACCGGTGTTTTCTTGGTAAGATCGGCATATCGTATGCTCATAGACTCAAAGAGGCGACGGGAGGCATGGCTGCATGAGACAGCCACAGGCTCGAGCAATGAGCGCAAGGAGAAATATTGGACTTCACTCTGGAAGACCAAGGTGCTGGAAAATATTAGAGTATTCCTCTGGAGGCTTGCTAGGAACTCTATCCCGACCGGTGATGTCAGATTTCGCCGCAATATGGCAACAGACAGTAGATGCTCGCTCTGCAGAGCGGCGGACTCATGGCGTCATTCACTCCTCGAGTGCACGATGAGCCGCTGTGCGTGGGCTCTAGCGCTTGAGACGGTGGTGGAGCACATGGACCGAACCTCATAACCCGATGCTAAACAGTGGTTGTTCTCGATGATTCGCTCCCTAAAGCAAGAAGATCTAAACCACTATCTAGTTACTCTATGGGTGATCTGGTTTGCCAGACGCCAAGCAATCCAGGAAGGTAAATTCCAGAGTCCACTTTCAACACATGCTTTTGTAGAAGATTTCACGCGAGGCCTCGAGGTAGCAAAAGAGAGACCAAGAAAGAAGCCGTTACCACTCAACAATGAGCCAAATCAGAGATGGATTCCTCCTCCGAGGGGTTTTGCGAAGATCAATGTTGATGCAGCGCTGCGGAAGCATGGGCGGGCTGGTCCTGTGGCCGATGTATGGAGGTCATACGACGGTTCTTTTTTGGGTGCGTCGACGGTTGTTCTCGAGGGCATTGGAGACCCTGCAATTCTGGAGGCGCTAGCCTGCACAGTGGCACTAGCTTTGGCCTCGGACTTGCAGCTATCGAGAATCAAGATCGTTTCGGAGTGTCTGGAAGTGACTACTAGTATGGCGTGTGGCTACCGGGGAGGTTTAGCACCGTCATCCAGACACTAGTAGGAAAAGGCTTATAGGTAAGCCAAGTAGCCGTGGCGTCAGACAAATCGTGCGCCACGGCTAAGTATCCGTGGCTCACCAACAGTTGCTGCACCACGGATAACAACTTAGTCGTGGCACACGGTCTGGCGTGCTGCGCCACGGCTAAGCTGGGACCTGGGCGGCCGTGGTGCGCACAAGTACGCGTGGCGCGCTCAATAAAGATGCGTCACGGCGAGCAGAATACTAGTGGCTAATGGAATATATCCGTGGCGCACAAGGATGTCTGCGCCACAGGTAATATTTACTTGTGGCGTGGATCCGTGACGCAGGGGCTGCGCCACGACTAAGCTTTTTCGGTGCGCCACGGCTAAGTCTTTTTATGCTAGTGAGGAAATTAAATTTTGTTAAAAAAAATGACGTCGAACATGGAAACTCACGGTCTAGCTCGTGCGGCCGCTTACGGTGATTTTGGTCGCCACGTCTGGCTTCACCAACACCAGATGATTTTTGTATTCGAATAACAATAAAGTGGCGGCTGTTTTATATACCCTAAGAAAAAGACACAGGGGGCACAGCACTGGACAGGCAGATGCTCGGTCACTGTCCTACTTTTTTTTCAGATAGAAAGTCGCTTCCGCTGTCGTACTGACCTAACCTAAGTCAACAGCCAACAGCAGGAACCCAGGTGGCACCGAGCAATCATTCACATTGACATTCACATAGGAAGCACACAGAAATCCGCCATCCACACGGCACCCAAGCAAGCAAGCGAAACGATCGCTACGGGGATCCAAGCGGCTCAGAGTAAGTGGAAGCGCTACGCCATTGGTGTGTGGGGGGTGGGGGTGGGGGGTATAGGATCGGGTGTTTAGGTGAGATCGTAGGCTCACGTCACAAAACTTATATTTATGAATCGTTAAAAAATCTGAAAAAATTACACAACATACCTACCGGTAGTTTGTATAACTCCAAAAAAATTCAGCTTAAAATTCGATCTACAGTTTGAGAAACAGAAATGCTAAATCATACTGTGAATAGTGTCAGATTTGAGTAAATAGTGTTTCACACTATTCGCACCGAAATTTCTCTTTTTTTTTCTCTCCAACTGTCGATCAAATTTGAACTTGCAAATTTTTGACGTTGCATATATAACATAGATGCATGTTGTCAATTTTTTTAAAATTTTTTGAACATATTTTCTTCATGAAAAAAATTGATCTCATAGGGTGAGATCCTACCCAAGTTTCCCCCGTGTGGTGTGGGCGCGCGATACGCAGCGATTTGGCCGGCGTGTGAGCAGGAATCATGCAGCGACCGGCGGCGGCCCGGCCACCAACCAAGCTAGGTAGCTGCTAGTACTGTACTGTACTACTAAGTACGGAGTATAAGCTGACCTGGTAAGCGGAGGTGGCGACGCCGAAGACGAAGCCCTCGGGGAAGCCGGCGCGGGTCACCTCACCCGCCGCCGCCGCCGCCGCCGCCGCCGCCGCCTCGCTGCCACGCCCCTTGCTCCCCATTCCCGGCAGAGCACGGAGGGTGACAGAGTGAGCTAGGCCTGAGGGTGGGAGAAAGTTTCGGTAGCTGTGGCCAAGCGATTTGAGCTAGCCGAGTCGCGTAGTTATGGGGGCGTGCGCGTACGTTTTCTTTTTAACAGGGATGGTGGATGGATGGCAAGCCCAAGAAGACCAGCCACTAAGATTCGAAGGACTGCAAAAACCGGTGACCTACAGTATCCTTTTTAAGAGTACACCACGGTTCATACATATATTAATCAAAAGAGGTTACAGCACACGCAGCGCCACCGAAGATTCCAGAAACACACATGTGTCCCACAAGATGCCTCGGATCCTTTATTAGTTGGACACGACTAACTAGCTGCTGCTGCACAATAAGCTAATAATGCTGTGGATTTTCCTCAGCTCTCCTTTGCATACATATAACTAGTGACACAACCATAATATCATTAAAGATTCTTTTTATTTCAAACTTTAAAAAGTTTTATCTCGACTCCGGCGACGCGGACCGCGACACCGAGCTTGGCGTCTACGTAGAGATTCACGTGGTTGAGCACGCGACCACGGGAGGCGGCGTCGCCAAAACTCTCTGCGAAGCTGGTGGACCTTCCCAGCTCCAGCACGGCCTCGAGATGGACTACGAGTTGCTGAGCACCCCCATTACGCCGGGTGCAGATCCGACCGCCACGGCGGCCGAGCTAGAGAAGATGCGCCAGCGCATGTTCGACAAGGAGCTTAACGTCGCCTCGACACAGCGCCGACTCAATGTCATGATGCGCGAGTACTACACCGTCCACGGCTTCGAGCCGGCTAGAGGCAACACGGACAAGCTGAACGAGATCAGGCGCAAAGGAGGGGACCTAGGTGGTGTTGGCAATATGCCCTAGAGGCAATAATAAAATGGTTTATTAGCATATTCATGTTTATGATAATAGTTTATTATCCATGCTATAATTGTATTAACCGGAAACATAATACATGTGTGGAATATAAACACCAGGTGTCCCTAGTAAGCCTCTACCGGACTAGTTCGTTAGTCAAGAGATGGTTAGAGTTTCCTAACCATGGACTTGTTACAGTCACTTGATAACGGAGTCATATCATTAGGAGTAATGATGTGATGGACAAGACCCGATAATAAAGAGTTGCAATTGATCGTGTCACACAAGTTTCATTGCCAACGCTTTTAGTATGCCAAGGATAGTTTCCTTAGACCATGAGATTATGTCACTCCCGTTTACCGGAGGAATACTTTTTGGACATCAAACGTCACTTCGTAACTGGGTGATTATAAAGGTGGCTTTCAGGTATCTCCGATGGTATTTGTTGGGTGACATGAATCAAGAGTGGATTTGTCCTTCCTTGTGACGGAAAAGATATCTCTGGGCCCTCTCGGTAATATAGCATCAGAAAAGGTTGCAACCATGTGATTAAGTGTTAATCACGGAGATCCTATATTATGGACGAGTAAAGAGAATTTGCCAGGTAACGAGATGAAACTAGATATGGAGATATCGACGATCGAATCTCGGGCAAATTAAATATCGGTGAGACAAAGGGAATCGTATATGAGATTAAGAATCTCCGGCATCGTGGTTCAATCGATAAAGAACTTCATTGAATATGTAGGAGTCAATATGGGCATCCCGGTCCCGCTATTGATTATTGATATGATCATGTCTGCATGTTCTCGAACCCGTAGGGTCACACACTTAACGCTCCGATGTAGCTAGGGTTTAGCGATGAGATGTTTTGATGGTATGAACGAATGGTGATTCGGTGTCTCGGATGAGATCCTAGACATCACGAGGAGCTCCGGAAGAGTCCGGAGGTAAAGTTTTATATAAGGAAAGTGGTTTCCAGGGTTCCGGAAAAGTTCGGGAAAATTCCGGCAGAGTACCGGAAGATTCTAGAAGGTTCCGGAAGGTTCCGGAGGGCCCCACCTTGGGGGCCACGAACCTGGAAGGGCCAACATGGACCGAGGGGAGGTGCAGCAGCCCACATGGGCTGGCCGCACCTTGTCCCCAAGGCCCATGCGGCCAAGGCAAGGTGGGGGCAACCCTAACCCTAATTGGGCGCCTTGGGGGGCAAGTTTCCCCCCTTGGCCGGCCCTAGATGGGATTGGGGCGCCCCCCACAGCCCCCTCACGCCTATATAAGGAGGAGGGGAGGGCTGGGGCGCAGCACCCTTGAACCCTAGACGCCGGCCTCCCTCTCCCTCTCCCTCCTCTCTCCTGCAGTCGCTTGGCGAAGCCCTGCAGGAATTTCTCCACCATCAACGCCACCACAACCGTCGTGGTGCCGAGATCCATCTAGCCATCTCCACCTTGCTTGCGGGATCAAGAAGGAGAAGATCTACATCGAGCTGTACGTGTGGATACCGCGGAGGTGCTACCCCTTGTGGCACTTCGTCGGATTGGACTTCGAGGAAATACATCTCCTCGCGACTAGATGAGTCTAGTTGCGGGGATCGACTAGCCAACCCCTGCACCGACAAAACGCGTTTGTTCGATCTTCAAGGGTAAGAGATTGGATCTCACCTTCGCTACCTCCATCTAGTAGATCTAGATCCTTGGGGTTTATTCCGCTTGTTGCGTAGGAAAATTTTTGTTTTCTATGCTGCGACCCCATCAGTGGTATCAGAGCCTAGATCTATTCGTAGATGTTGGTGCGATTAGAACACAAGTGTTGTGGGCGTTGATATTTTATGTTGCTACCTTCTCGCGTGCACTTTGCGTCTTTGCGGTATTGTGAGATGAAGCGGCCCGGACCAACCTTACTCGTCCACGCACGAGAGACCGGTTCCACGACTGACATGCAACTTGTTTTGCATAAGTGGCTGGCGGGTGTCTGTTTCTCTTGCTTTAGTGAAGATGCAATTTTCAATGTAAGGCCTTTCAAAAGGATGAGTAAATAAGCAACTACTATATCACCGTTGTGGTTTTGCGTAGATTAGAACGGTTCTATCTCGTTGACCCAAGCCACGTAAAAATTGCATAAACAAAGTAGAGGACGTCTAACTTGTTTTTGCAGAGGGGGTCATGTGATGTGGTATGGCCAATATGTGATTTGTGATAATGTATGCAATGATCATGTTTGTAATCTTTCACGACTTGCATGTCGATGAGTACGGCAACCGGCAGGAGCCATATGGTTGTCTTTTATTTTATGTGACCTGTGTGTCATTAATATCACCATGTAATTGCTTTACTTTATTGCTAAGAGTAGCATTAGTTGTAGTTGCAATAGTTGGTGGACAACCATGGTGATGGCGCCACAATGATGGAGATCATGCCGGTGATGATGGAGATCATGCCGGTGCTTTGGAGATGGAGATCAAAAGCATAAGAAGAAAGGCCATATCATATCACAATTATGAATTGCATGTGATGTTAATCCTTTTATGCACCTTATTGTTATGCTTAGATGTGATCGCGACGGTAGCATGATAAGGTGATCTCTCACGTTAATATCAAGATGTGTTCTTCCCTAGTATGCACCGTTGCCAAAGATCTTCGTTTCGAAGCACCACGTGATGATCGGGTGTGATAGATTCTACGTTCACATACAACGGGTGTAAGCCAGATTTACACATGCGAAAATACTATGGTTTCCTTGACGAGCCTAGCATGTACAGACATGGCCTCGGAACACAAGAACCGAAAGGTTAAACACGAGTCATATGGATGATATGATCAACATGGTGATGTTCACCATTGAAGCTACATCACCTCACGTGATGATCGGTTGTGGTGTAGTGGATTTGGATCGTGGGTCACTAAACAACCAGAGAGATGTTGAGTTTAGTGGGAGTTCATTAAGATGAACTAAAATTATCATAAACAAAAGTCCTAAGATGTCTTTGCAAAAATCCTTGTAGATCATGGTTGACTACGGTAGTCTGTTCGTTGCTGAAAAACTGCGTCTCGATGGGTCAATTTTGTTGAGTAGTACCTGCGTCCTGAAAGAAGTCCTACACACCAATGATCAGCTCTACGTGCTAGAAGAACCAATAGGAGATAAACCTAAATATTTCTGCAAGCGATGAAGAGTACATGGAGTGGTTTTGAACCACCTGCTTGAAAGTCAAGTGGATGATGTGCACCTTCATGAATTCTGACCTAAGTAGACAATTCAAGAACTTGATTGCAATGGAGATTGTTGATGAGCTGAAAAATAGATTTTCAGCACAAGTTATAATTGTAAGGTTCGAATGTCTGAACGGTTTTCTTTCACTCAAGATGGAAGAGAACACTTGCTTGGAACAACACCTGAGGATAATGCATGAGATACATCATCGTCTAGTGCTTGTTTGGAACCACGAGATGAAAGACGGTTTCGCGATAGATGGGGTGATACGCTAGCTTCACCCCAGCTTCAAGAATTATGCCGGAGACTATGTCATGGGAAGGGATTTGATCACTTTCTGTGAGTTTGTGTCTTGGCTGCGTCATGTCAAAGTGGAACCCATAGCAAGAGAAGTTGACAATGCAGAATGTATATAGTGATATACAAGTTATAAGTGTTTAAGTCCAAATTGCAATTGTGGCGGTTTCAATAAGTATTTTATACTCATTCTGTTTTGTGAAAACAGAACCTGCTGCTTGAGATTTGCATAAAGGATATGGGAAGACGTTGCAGAATGATGGCAATCAAGGAGTTGATGCCGGCAATGATCTGTCCCTACATTTATCATTTGGATTAGAGGATTTGAATAAGTTTTGTAATCGAACTAGGTATGATTTGGATTAGTGTGTCTTACTTATGTGAGATGGTTATTCATGTTAAAGACAATGGTTGTTCTATTTTCATGAGTGATCCTTTTTGGAAATCACAAGTTTCGATTATAAGTGTGTTATTCTTATTATAATCTAGATGATAAATTGGTTGAACATTTATAAAATAAGAGACATACTAAAATATCCAAAACTTAATAATGACAATTGTTTTAGTCGTGCTGAATATTGAATAAACATTTTGATGTTTTATCAATGCGCCTTATTGTAAGGAGTATGACTAAAATGCCACCCTTTGGAAGAGTGCCATGAATTGCCGAAAGTAAACACAAGTGTTGGTTGTATTTTCAGCAAATGTTGGATGTCATTATTTTGTGCGCTCCATCATAAATGATATGAGTAAATATATGTATTTATTCGAGTTATGATATTTGATGAGATCAAATAAATTACTGGAGTTTAGGATATTAAGTTAACAAGAAAATTGAGTCTTTATGATTTGATCAAAAGAGACAAAAAATATTTGAGTTATATGTTAGTATGTGGACTTGTGAGAAGTGTTATCACAAATTACAATATTTAGAATATTTCAAAGGCGTTTGATATGTCCTAAGATATTGTAATTACACACTATTTGATATTGTGTGGTCTCAAAGAAGGGTTTTATTTCGGGGGGTTTAATAATAGCATTTAGATTTATTTGATAAACACTCTGTTTAGAAATAAGGATCTATTTATTGATTCGCATAAACATTTTTCATATGAGTTATGAGAAAAGGTGGTTTCATTAATTATGAGATAATTAGAGACTATTGCGAATAATGTTGTTGTATATTCATAAGTATGACTATGAATGTGATTCCACAATATGAGACTAAAAGGGGCAAACCAATTTGTTGGTTGTGCTAAGTATTTTAGTGGTTTATCGTGAAAAGGTTTCATTGATAAAAGAATTGATGGAATAAATGGAAAAGCTAAAACCTTGCTTGTTTATGTATCAAGTGGCACATATGTAAAGTGCTATGTTGGTTAAACTTGACACATAAAGGAATTAATGATGGTGATCATTGAATTTCGGTTTAGCTTGTCTAAAGAAAAGTAGGATTCAAGAATATGGTATTTTGTCAGGTTACAAAATAATATTCATGATTTACTTGTCATGTTTCAGAAACAAGACATACCTACAAAACTACAAAGAAGAAATAGAAGCCTTAAATACGAAAATGACTAAGAGTCATCCTATGTTAAGTTTAAATCACAAAGTAATTGTTGCTTGATTTTGTGAAAGTGATGTTTCACATATTTATTCCTCAAAAGGGGTTTTGCAGGGAATAAATAAAACTTAAAGCTAGTAAAGTACTAGCGTTTCGTATAAAGAGTTCTCGATATTAATAGTTAATTAAGAATTTTGGAGGTGTCCAAAATATCGAGAAAATAAACGAGTGTGATCTAATTAAGATATGTGGCGACATATGTTAAGTTAGAGCAGAAAACTATTTTCCATGATCAAAATATGTGGAGACATATGTTTGAGTGGGAGCTATTTCATGGTCAAATATAAGGATAACATATTTCTGAGTGGGAGCCAAAGTGGTTTCACAATTTAATATGTGTATGGTGTATATTTGAGTGGGAGTTTACAACATCTTGTTTATATGAAATGGAGATTTCATAAATGTTGTAAATATTTCAGGAACCAAACACATAACTTGTGAAGTTAATTTGAATGTCAAATATCTATGGAGATAGATGCGTATTTTGTCGATAAATAAGTCAGGAACCAACGTATAACTTATGAAGTTAGTTTGAACATCAAATATCCATGGAGATGGATGTATCTATGGAGGATAGATATATTTGATAAGCATTATGTCAGGATGTTTAACCTAAGTAAGATTTTGAAGGAGTTCAAAATAAAACAAGAGAAGAAAGGTTCATCTGCTTGTGAAAAATAGGTGAAACATTGAGTTGATAACTCAGTACAAAATTGATGGTTGGAGGATATGTTGATATTCGCTATGAATTGTTCATAGGTCTAGAACATATAAGAACCATGTGTTTGTATTTGACGATATGTGACCCAAGTTCTTGGTTAGAAGAACGTGTTAGAATGAGGAGTCATTTTAACATGAAGATGAGATAAAGGAATCTAGAGATTGGTAGACTTGGTTGAAGTCATAAAACCAAACTAGATTGGAGATCTCTTAAAGTCAGTAGCGCAGCAAAAGCATGATAGAAAATATCAAAGTGACATGATAGCACTGTCGATTTGTGAGTCTACAACATATAGGAGTATATGATTAATTTAAGGATTAAAAGATATAATATTGTGGTTTGAGAAATTTTATTTCAAGACTGAGTGAGTTCCGGTTGCACATGCTATGTGAAAGTCCTCTTGACTGATCATACGTCATGTAGGCATAAAAGGGAAACGAAAATCTCACTCCCTAACCAAATATATTATATTCATCATGTGATGATGAGAATTATCATGTGATGATAATAGGTTTATCATGAGATGATAAAGTAATGTCAAATTAGGTGACATTGACGTTTTGCAAAGAACATAAAGAACTGTATAGTACAGAATACGGACAGAACCTCTTCCACGAGCAAACATGATCAGCACTGAGACTCCATGAGTGTTAGACACCATGAGTGTTGGATCGAGAAAATGTAAACTGGATTATTGACTCTAGTGCAAGTGGGAGACTGTTGGCAATATGCCCTAGAGGCAATAATAAAATGGTTTATTAGCATATTCATGTTTATGATAATAGTTTATTATCCATGCTATAATTGTATTAACCGGAAACATAATACATGTGTGGAATATAAACACCAGGTGTCCCTAGTAAGCCTCTACCGGACTAGTTCGTTAGTCAAGAGATGGTTAGAGTTTCCTAACCATGGACTTGTTACAGTCACTTGATAACGGAGTCATATCATTAGGAGTAATGATGTGATGGACAAGACCCGATAATAAAGAGTTGCAATTGATCGTGTCACACAAGTTTCATTGCCAACGCTTTTAGTATGCCAAGGATAGTTTACTTAGACCATGAGATTATGTCACTCCCATTTACCGGAGGAATACTTTGTGGACATCAAACGTCACTTCGTAACTGGGTGATTATAAAGGTGGCTTTCAGGTATCTCCGATGGTATTTGTTGGGTGACATGAATCAAGAGTGGGATTTGTCCTTCCTTGTGACGGAAAAGATATCTCTGGGCCCTCTCGGTAATATAGCATCAGAAAAGGTTGAAACCATGTGATTAAGTGTTAATCACGGAGATCCTATATTATGGACGAGTAAAGAGAATTTGCCAGGTAACGAGATGAAACTAGATATGGAGATATCGACGATCGAATCTCGGGCAAATTAAATATCGGTGAGACAAAGGGAATCGTATATTAGATTAAGAATCTCTGGCATCGTGGTTCAATCGATAAAGAACTTCGTTGAATATGTAGGAGTCAATATGGGCATCCCGGTCCCGCTATTGATTATTGATATGATCATGTCTGCATGTTCTCGAACCCGTAGGGTCACACACTTAACGCTCCGATGTAGCTAGGGTTTAGCGATGAGATGTTTTGATGGTATGAACGAATGGTGATTCGGTGTCTCGGATGAGATCCTAGACATCACGAGGAGCTCCGGAAGAGTCCGGAGGTAAAGTTTTATATAAGGAAAGTGGTTTCCAGGGTTCCGGAAAAGTTCGGGAAAATTCCGGCAGAGTACCGGAAGATTCTAGAAGGTTTCGGAAGGTTCTGGAGGGCCCCACCTTGGGGGCCACGAACCTGGAAGGGCCAACATGGACCGAGGGGAGGTGCAGCAGCCCACATGGGCTGGCCGCACCTTGTCCCCAAGGCCCATGCGGCCAAGGCAAGGTGGGGGCAACCCTAACCCTAATTGGGCGCCTTGGGGGGCAAGTTTCCCACCTTGGCCGGCCCTAGATGGGATTGGGGCGCCCCCCACAGCCCCCTCACGCCTATATAAGGAGGAGGGGAGGGCTGGGGCGCAGCACCCTTGAATCCTAGACGCCGGCCTCCCTCTCCCTCTCCCTCCTCTCTCCTGTAGTCGCTTGGCGAAGCCCTGCAGGAATTTCTCCACCATCAACGCCACCACAACCGTCGTGGTGCCGAGATCCATCTAGCCATCTCCACCTTGCTTGTGGGATCAAGAAGGCGAAGATCTACATCGAGCCGTACGTGTGGATACCGCGGAGGTGCTACCCCTTGTGGCACTTCGTCGGATTGGACTTCGAGGAAATACATCTCCTCGCGACTAGATGAGTCTA
>QRDG01000924.1:0-111464 GCA_012064385.1 Puccinellia tenuiflora | reverse complement strand
ATGTTCTTGCATGCTCCCTGCGTGCGTAGTTACTTTGGCCAGTGATTGTGTGTATCTCCAAGAGAGAGTATTTATGCTAGATAGTGGGTCTATGCCCCCTCTTATTCCTGAGCACGAGTGACAGAAATGTTTAAGGGCGAGGGTGTGCTGTTGCTACTAAGGGTAAATCAGTGGTGTTAAAGTCTATTTTGATATTTAATATTGCTTACTTCATGCACTTACTTTATGCAAATGTCTGTTGCTTGCAACTTAATACCGATGGGTGACAGGCTGGATAGCGATCCCACGGTGGACTTTTTAGACAAAGATGCTGTTGGACTCAACGGTCTTTGTTCATTGTCGTGATGCCTCCATAAATATTATCATGTTCACTTTATCATAGCTAAATTAAGTTTGTGTTATAATCTTGTCAATTGCCCATCTGTAATTTGCTTACCCATCGTATGATCGTTCTATTTACTTGAGAGACTCCACTAGTAAACCCATGGTCCCCGGTCCATCTTTTTACATTAATTGCAATCTTTATTCGTTACTTTTCATCATGATTACTCCACTGGCCACTTTTCATATTTCATCTATTTCACTATACAATTAACCACTTTGTTTTCTGCGAGACCGGAATGATTGACAACCTTTCCGCCGTTGGGGCAAAGTATTTTGGTTGAGTGTGTGCATGTCCATGTCTGTTGAAGATTAAGCGCCAGAGATCTTCAACATTCACTTTGTTGTTGATTTCAACGTCCTACTGGTTCGATAAACCTCGGTTCGTTATCGAGGGAAAACTGTTGCTTGCTACATCCATGCCTTTGCTTGGGGCACCACCCAACTCTTCATCAGTAGCAATCAACTGTGACGAGGTATTTTGGCTAGATCCCCCAAAGATTTGACGTGCCCACCGGTCAGGCGCCGGAACTGAGACTATGTCCCCAAACCGGTCCCCCAATATATGCCGAAGGTTCTCCCGTAGACAGACACCTCATCTACGGTACGACAACATCGACACCTAAGGCTGACTAAATTACTTAACCAAACTCGTGCTCATATAGCATGTGGTTGTACTATGGTCACAATCTTCAAATCTAAGACTTATTAGGCCCTTATGCCGGCACAGACGACGGATTGCCCCCTCCATCTTGTGATGGGCATTCAATCACTCCTTCTTTAGTTGATCTAGCTGTCATCCGCGCCAATGTTTAGATGGTAAGTTTCACCCAGAGTAGAAGAGAGAGTAGAGGAAGATAAAGGTGTTTCTGACCCAAGGGTCAACCGATTCAAAAGGTGTTTATGACCCAAGGGTCAACCAATTCCTCCAAAGAGGCAAGATAAAGGATATCCGAGTGACTATTGAGCACGGTTGTGGATGCGAACTCTTTACTATATTATCATCGTGAAGTTCGTAAAGCACAAGATACTAGTGCCCCATGACTGCCGGCTGCCTAACACGTGGCACATTAGTGAGGGTGGGATCATGCTTGTTGTTGTAATAGTTGGGTGGTGCCCCAAGCTAAGGCGTGGATGTAGTAAGCAGCAGTTTTCCCTCTTTTTAACGAACCGAGGTTTATCGAACCAGTAGGACTTTGAAATCAACAACGAGGTGAATGTTGAACATCTCTGGCGCTTAACCTTCAACAGACATGGACCTGCACACACTCAACCAAATACTTTGCCCCCAACGGCGGAAAGGTTGTCAATCTTTCCGGTCTCACAGAAAACAAAGCGGTTAATTGTATGATGAAATAGATGAAATAATGCAAAGTGACCAGAGGAGTAATGATGATGAAAAGCAAGTAAACGAGGTTGTAAACAATGTAAAAAGATGGACCGGGGGCCATGGGTTCACTAGTGGAGTCTCTCAAGTAAATAAAATATGCATGTGATGGGTGAACGAATTACAGCTGGGCAATTAATTGACAAGATCATGACACAAACCCAATTTAGCTATGACATAAAGAACATGGTAATATATGGAGGCATCACGACGGAACAAAGACCGTTGAGTCCAACTGCGTTTTGTCTAAAAAGTCCACCGTGGTGATCGCTATCCAGCCTGTCACCCAACAGTATTAGTGCAAGCAACAGACATTTGCATTAAGTAAACGGCATGAAGTATGCAATACTTATATCAAAAAGATACATTAACACCGATTGTTTTACCCTTAGTGGCAACAGCACACCCTCGCCCTTAGACGTTTCTGTCACTCGTGCCCAGGAACAAAAGGGGCATGAACCCACTATCTAGCATAACTACTCTCTCTTGGAGATACACACAATCACTTGGCCAAATAACTACGCACATCGGAGAGCATGCAAGAACACATAATCACATATAAGAATCATGCACAACTCTGAACATAACTTCATCCATCGATCCCAGCAAACAAATCACATAGCATTACAATAATCGATCTTGATCATGTTAGACAGCTCACAAGATCATAAGACATGAAGCACAAGAGAGAGAGAGTACCAACTAGCTACTGCCCATGGACCCGTAGTCCAAGGTGAGACTCTACACACTCATCCCGAAGGAAGGCATGATGATGAAGAGCCCTCCGGGATCGATCTCCCCTCCGACAGAGTGCCGGGATCAGCTTCAGTTTGGACCCCGAACTAGGGTTTTCAATGATGGTGTGTCGGGGTCGAGTTTCTGGAAAATAATCGCCGCCTCGACGTTTTTAGGGAAAAAGGCAATTTATAGGCGTCGGAGGGGGCCGAGGAGGTGCCCCACTGATGCATCTAAAATGCATACATGAACTTTGCACTATAATAGTTCATATTCCAATCATATTTTGCATCATATAAGGGGTATATTACTCTTTATTAATGATTTTTGGTAATTTATGATGATATCCCCTTTTTATGGAATTAATCCTGCGCAGGCAGAAAACCCCTATTTCTTTCCTTATTTGTTTCAGGACCTTAACGACGTCATAATGAGCTATAAAAAGTCAACGAAAGATTTAGAGCGAAAGAAGTCAACGAACAGAGGCCAGAAGACCAAAAGGGTCCCACGCGGCCAGGTACTGTAGCCGCGTGGGCCTATCCCAATCAGCCCTTGTGGCCCCGTTTGCATCGATCCTTCGCCCAGAAGCTCCTCGTGACCTAAAAACGCCTATATAAAGAGCCCCCCGACGTTCTCCGAAGAGAGAGCCGGCACACGAGAGAAACAAGAAACAGAGACCAGGAGGCTGCAGATTGGAGGGGGAAAACTCCGGCGGAGCCCTGCCGGAGAGGTCTCCTTCTTCTCCATTGACATCTCCGCCATCTCCATGATGAAGAGGGAGTAGTCCACCTCTGGACTATGGGTTTGTGGCAGAGTAGCATATGTATCTCTCTCTCTCTTGAGCTTCACTAATTAGCACCGTATGAGCTGCTGAACATGATTACGGTCACCGTTGTATTACCATTGTGGTGGATCTTTCTATGAGTTAATATATGTTGAGATTGCAATGTTATATTTCAGTTATGAAAGTAGATGCATATTATGTACCCCGTTCTTTTATCCTTGTTATGATCAAGCATGTTTATGAGAGCGTGTGTGGGGAACGTGTGCATTAGTTGGAGTAACAGGGGTGTGGTGAAGTGATAAGCTGACACTTATATCATGATCCATTGGGTGTTTACCTTACTTTGTTACCTCACTAGGGATAAACCAAAATACCATGTTGTAGGGTAGGAGGAGTGACATGCTCTATCTAAGACTAGATCCATCATGTGTTTATTTTCACTTCATGTCATTAATCTTAAAGCTATACTCTGATGTTATCTTAATTACTAAGGTGCATGATTTCGTTCACATCTTGGTGGAGTATAAGTGAGACTAATAATCAAAAGGTCTCTATGCTAGGACGTGATGCCCATATAGTTAGTAACATGTCATTAACCTTGTTTGCAATCTCATATGTTAAATCTATGTCTACTCATTTGCCACACTATATTAAAGAGAGAGTGCATGTGTGAACCATGAACCCCGGTCCATTTTTAATCATAAGAAACACCTTTCCAACCACTTTTAAGCATCTTTTACATTCAGCCATTTTAAATCAGAAAATACAAAAACACTTTTACTTCTTGCATTCACATATAAAAACCCCAAAAATATCATCCATCATCATTACTATCATCCTTGCATATTTACTTACCACCATTGCATATTTATTTACTGTTTTGCATCCATTATTATCTTAATATCATTCTCACACGTTGTGCTTGACAACCAATTGGTGAGGTTGAGGGCACAAAGCAATCTATTTGTTTGCAGGAAATCTAGAGAAGGACAAGAAGATAAAACCCACACTACTGATTCCCCGAGAGTTCGATATTAAACCCTCGAGTCACCTTCTTGGGGAACAACTACCACTTCTACATACTCTGCACTTGGAGGCTCAACCTATCCCTAATATATTATTTTCCTTTCAGGGTATCAAGAGTACTTGTTGGCGTTGTTGAGGGAGAAGAACAATCTCATCAATCCCGTCATCACCCACGGGCAGGGGCGGGCCCCACCCGCGGGTCCACCTTGGGCCGCGGCAAGGGGGCGCGTCTGCCCTATGGGCTGCCTCTGAGTCTCCCCTTCGGACTCTGTCTTCGTCTTGGCGTAAAAATAAACCCCGTAAATTTTGGTGCAATTCCGAGAATATTTCCAGAAGTAAATTTCTGAAACAAAAAGACAGCAAAAACAGGGAACTGAAACTGGGCATCTTGTCAATAGGTTAGTCCGACAAAATGCATAGAAATGATATAAATGCATAGAAATGATATAAATGCATAGAGTACTTGTTGGCGTTGTTGAGGGAGAAGAACACTCTCATCAATCCCGTCATCAAAAGGTTTTTCTGGCGCCGTTGCCGGGGAATCATAGCTGGAAGGGTTTGTCCAAGGATATCACAACAAAGTCAACTTCATCACCAACTTGTGCTAACACCTAAGCTTGGGGAGGTTGCACCTACGTGAGCATCATCTTGTCCATCTTTACCTTCAAGCATTTTTTTTTGTTTTGTTTTTGTCTTGCATATCATATTTAGAGTTCAGTTTGCAAATTTTATTTTCAGTTTTGCATTTCGTTTTGCATTAGTTAATTCGGTTTGCATTGTTTTAGTGTCATTTTATTTTCAGTTTTGCATTAAAAATTCAAAAACACATAAAAATCTGCTAAAATGGGTGATAGGACTAAGTTGTGTGACTACACAAACACTCCAAATGATCAATTTATTGCTAAACCTATTACCACACCTGAGATACAAGCTGATAGCTATGAAGTAAGTCCTAGTTTGTTGAACTTGATAACTAGGGAGAAATTTGGTGGTAGTGCTATGGAGGATGCCTCTATGCATCTTCATGATTTTGTTGAAATCTGTGACATGCAAAATTTAAGAATGTTGAAAGTGATGTTCTAAAACTGAAATTATTTCCTTTCTCACTTAGAGGAAAAGCTAAGGAGTGGCTGCATTCATTACCTACTGATAGCATTAAAACTTGGAATGATTTGAGAGAAGCTTTCATTAAGAAATATTATCCTCCTGTTAAAATTTTGTAAAATAGAAACAATATTCTATCTTTTAGGCAAAATGAAAATGAACATGTTGCTATGGCTTGGGATAGGATAAAACTTATGCTTAGAACTTGCCCATCACATGGAGTTAATGAAGGGACCATACTACACTCTTTTTATAATGGTCTGAATTACATGTCTAGAAATATACTTGATTCTGCTGCTGGAGGTGCGTTTATGGGAAAAACTATAGTAGAGGCTAAGAATATATTGGAAAGCATTTTGCAAAACTATAGTCAATGGCATACTGATAGGGCACCTAGTTCATCTAAGAAAGTAAACTCTATAAAAGAAACTCATGATTTGTCATCTAAGATGGATACTATTCTTGCTTTGCTTAATAAACCTAGTGTTGAAAATATTCCTTTGCAAGAACTTGTTGGTGATAATTCTGAAAATATTGATGTCAACTTCATTAGGAACTATGGAAACAATGGGTATGGTAACAACAATTATAATTCTTATAATAAACCTCCTTATGTTTCCAACAATCGTCCTTTTGTTCCACATCCTAATGCTAATGATAAATGGAAACCTGTGTCATCAAGTAATGATAATTTTGAGACTAATAAATTCTTATGGAACAAGTTGCTAGTCATAATACCATGATACAAGAGTTGAATAAGTCTGTTGCATCTATTAGTTCTGATATTAAAAACTTACAACTCCAAGCTGCAGGACTAGACAAAGCCCTTTCAAAACTTGCTGATAATCAAGCCACTTTATTGAGTATGTCTGCTGGAAAACCACAAGCACCACCTGTGGTTGGATTGAATTCTATTAATATTGTTGAAAATTTTCCTCTTACTTTGGAAGAAACTATGAATGAATTGCTAAACTATCCTGAATATCTGTTGCCTTTTATGTCTCATCTTATGGCTTTAAAAGAAGAAGCTAATGAAACTGAATGTGATGAATCTCCTATGTTAATTGAGTTAGAGAGAAAAGTTGAAGAAGTTAAAATGCTTAGTGAAGTTAATGATCCTTTGCTTAATTTGGAGAATAGTAGCTTGCATGAATTAATATCTATCTTACAAAAATTTGCAAGTGATCCTTCTATTGATGTTAACAAATCTGGTTTTCGTTCCTATATTGCTAATCATGTCTTGAAAGAAAAAATTGCTAGATACAATCAAGAAGCTATGATACCACCTAAGCTTGGGGATGTGTGGATCCCCAAGGTGCTAGTAACTATTGGAAAAGAGACACACCATGACATACTTGATCTAGGATCTAGTGTCTCAGCTTTATCTAAAGAATTATATGAATCACTTCAATTAAAGAATCTTGAAAAATGCTCTACTGGACTTGCACTTGCTGATAATACCATTAAACATGCTTTAGGAAAAGTGAGTGATGTTATGGTAGAGTTACATATGACTTTTGTACCTGTGGATTTTCTAATCATTGATATGGAGAATAAAACCTCTAGTCCTATTATTTTGGGAAGACCTTTTCTTCGTACCACAGGGGCTATTATTGATTCAAAGGAAGGGAATGTGAAGTTTCAGTTTCCACATAAGAAATGCATGGAACACTTCCCAAGGATGAAGGGCACAACTTTTAAGCTCCCTCATGAGCTTCATCTTCGGTAAAACAACAAGTAAGTAAGCCTAGCTATATGGCTATAAAGAAAGCGCTTTACGGGAGGTAACCCGGTTGTTTTTATTTGGATTTTATTTGTGTCCTCTTGCTGTAACAAGAGATTGTTTTCTTAGTTTAGTTTCTGGAATTTTTAATAAAGTGCCAAGTTTTACCCATTTTGGTTGAAAAAGTTGCTATACCTATTCGGAGATTTTATTCCTGCACAGAGTCTGTGCACGGTTTGATTTTTCATTCCTATTTTGTAACTCCAAATGAGCTGATATTTTTACTGTAACTGCAACTTTTCATCCTCTGTATGTCTGAATTTTTTCAGATTTCGACAAGTTTAAGTAGGACAGAAAAATACGTTTTGCTGCTGCTGTTTTTCTGGACAGATTCTGTCCCATATTGTTTTATGCATAGTTTGAACTATTGAGTTGATCCAATTGAGTTTATGAGTAGGCATACAACATTATACATTCTCTGGTCATTCATATGAATTTTAATCCATGGATTATATGTAGCAAAGAAACTTGTTTATTTATCTCTACTAATATCACCCCACAGAAAAGAGATGGGAGAAATTGTGTTTTGAAGTTTTTTCACAGGGATTGGAGGAGATGCACCATGAGTTATCCAAGTATGGCGAAAACCATAAGCTTGGGGATGTGAACATCCCCACTGAACCAAAACACTCTTGGTTTGCACACGTCTAACTTCTGTTTTTCTATCATTGCACTTTATCGCATAAACTTGGAGCGTCTTTTAGTTTGTTTCGCTTTGATTTTTATTTTGTGAGACCACCACACTATCTTTTATATATGAGAATGCTACTGGAAATTTGGGTTGAAATATCTTGCATGCTTTTATTGTATTGGGAAAAGGGATGTCTAAGTTGATTTTTAATGACACATATAGTTGCATGATTCATGAGCCTCTTTATGAGTAATAATTTGCAAATGCTTTATCGTGAGCTATCTTTTATTCATGTTTTGATGCTGTATGTTATTTCACTTTGTTTGACATGAATTAGTTAGTTCTATGGACACTCATGTATGCATCTAGATGGTCATCTTTCTCCCTTTTGCTAGCCCAAAAATTTCAACAAGTAAAAACTTGTTTCCAACACCTTCAGCCCAAGTTTTTCCAGTGAGTCCACCATATCTACCTATTAGCTTTATGCTATTCCAAGTATGTTTATCATGTTATATGTTATCTATACCTCTAAATGAAAATGATGATGTTATTTATTGTAATGGTAAAAGTTGGTTAAAAAGCTCTCGCGAACTTGATGCACACTTTACTTTTATTGCATTCAAAAAGATGAACCATTGTGATTAATATTATGAAGATAGTGCCTTGATAAATGTTTAAGGTTGGGAGTTAGCCCATATGTGCTGTCACATGCAAAGCTTTCAACATGTTCCATTATTTATTTAGTTGATATCATGTACTTTTGTCTATGGATGCCTATCATGACGAAATAAATGTGGAAATAGAGTTAAGTTTAAATGAGTTTGTATAAATGGTTAGAGAGGAACCTGGGCCGCTAATCTAAGCCATGCATCATTCATGGTGGAAATTTACTTACATGCTATTTTGAACCCTCTGTGATACACCCTACAATTAAAAGCTATATCAAGTGGTAAGTAAAGAGGGTGTTGAGATTGTTCAATATGTTTGTTTGTCTTGTTGTTTTGATATGGGCTTGATCCATATCATGGGACAAGAGGTACCCCAGTTGAGACTCTTGATGATACCGTTATTACTTACAATGATAGATAACTTAAACTTGCTTTGTTTCCCAAGTTGAGTAATCATGGTGTAGGCACTTGTATTCAAGGGGCATGAGACATCTAACATTTACTTTATCAAGGCCACTACTCATATTTGCTTTCACATTCAACTTTAATCATTCAAGATGCTATGATAGGGGAATGAGAGCTTGACACCAAGTATTACCATTGCATTCAATAACTTAAGTAGAATAGTTTGGAGGATAGATGAAACTTATGCATGCTTTACCTCTACTTGTTTATATATCATTTCCAAAGTGTCCACCTTTTATATTCAGATTTTCTACACTCTATGGACCACAAGTATGTAAAAGTAAGAATGTCCATAGTACTATCTTTTATGTTGCACTTTGTGAACTATCATTGAACATCCTTGCATTGAATACTTGATATCACTTTATAAACTGTTTACATATTGCTACTTCTTTGAAATAATGAATCATTTGACTTTATGTAGCAGTAGCAATCATCTTTTATATCCATATTGTGATTATATTGCAAAGTTCATGTTAGTTTTATCACTTTCATACTCGAGGACGAGCATGAGTTAAGCTTGGGGATGTTGATGCATCTAAAATGCATACATGAACTTTGCACTATAATAGTCATATTCCAATCATATTTGCATCATATAAGGGGTATATTACTGTTATTTAATGATTCTTGGTAATTTATGATGATATCCCCTTTTTATGGAATTAATCCTGCGCAGACAGAAAACCCCTATTTCTTTCCTTATTTGTTTCAGGACCTTAACGACGTCATAATGAGCTATAAATTTACGGGGGTCATTATTTTGGAAGGAGAAGATTTAGGAGCGAAAGAAGTCAACGAACGGAGGCCGGAAGACCAAAAGGGGGTCCCATGCGGCCAGGGACTGTAGCCGCGTGGGCCTATCCCAATTGACCCTCGTGGCCCCGTTTGCATCGATCCTTCGCCCAGAAGCTTCCTCGTGACCTAAAAACGCCTATATAAAGAGCCCCCGACATTCTCCTAAGAGAGAGCCGCCACACGAGAGAAACAAGAAACAGAGACCAGGAGGCTGCAGATTGGAGGGGGAAAACTCCGGCGGAGCCCTGCCGGAGAGGTCTCCTTTTTCTCCATCGACATCTCCGACATCTCCATGATGAAGAGGGAGTAGTCCACCTCTGGACTATGGGTTTGTGGCAGTAGCATATGTATCTATCTCTCTCTTGAGCTTCACTAATTAGCACCGTATGAGCTGCTGAACATGATTACGGTCACCGTTGTATTACCACTGTGGTGGATCTTTCTATGAGTTAATATATGTTGAGATTGCAATGTTATATTTCAGTTATGAAAGTAGATGCATATTATGTACCCCGTTCTTGTATCCTTGTTATGATCAAGCATGTTTATGAGAGCGTGTGTGGGGGAACATGTGCATTAGTTGGAGTAACAGGGGTGGTGAAGTGATAAGCTGACAACTTAATATCATGATCCATTGGGTGTTTACCTTACTTTGTTACCTCACTAGGGATAAACCAAAATACCATGTTGTAGGGTAGGAGGAGTGACATGCCTCTACCTAAGACTAGATCCATAATCTGTTTATTTTCACTTCATGTCATTAATCTTAAAGCTATACTCTGATGTTATCTTAATTACTAAGGTGCATGATTTAGTTCACATCTTGGTGGAGTATAAGTGAGACTAATAATCAAAAGGTATCTATGCTAGGACGTGATGCCCATATAATTAGTAACGTGTCATTAACCTTGTTTGCAATCTCATATGTTAAATCTATGTCTACTCATTTGCCACACTATATTAAAGAGAGAGTGCATGTGTGAAACCATGAACCCCGGTCCATTTTTAATCATAAGAAACACCTTTCCAACCACTTTTAAGCATCTTTTACATTCAGCCATTTTAAATCAGAAAATACAAAAACACTTTTACTTCTTGCATTCACATATAAAAACCCCAAAAATATCATCCATCATCATTAATATCATCCTTGCATATTTACTTACCACCATTGCATATTTATTTACTGTTTTGCATCCATTATTATCTTAATATCATTCTCACACGTTGTGCTTGACAACCACTTGGTGAGGTTGAGGGCACAAAGCAATCTATTTGTTTGCAGGAAATCTAGAGAAGGACAAGAAGATAAAACCCACACTACTGATTCCCCGAGAGTTCGATATTAAACCCTCGAGTCACCTTCTTGGGGAACAACTACCACTTCTACATACTCTGCACTTGGAGGCTCAACCTATCCCTAATATATTATTTTCCTTTCAGGGTATCAAGAGTACTTGTTGGCGTTGTTGAGGGAGAAGAACACTCTCATCAATCCCGTCATCACCCACGGGCAGGGGCGGGTCCCACCCGCGGGTCCACCTTGGGCCGCGGCAGGGGGGCGCGTCTGCCCTGTGGGCTGCCTCTGAGTCTCCCCTTCGGACTCCGTCTTCGTCTTGGCGTAAAAATAAACCCCGTAAATTTTTGTGCAATTCCGAGAATATTTCTAGAAGTAAATTTCTGAAACAAAAAGACAGCAAAAACAGGGAACTGAAACTAGGCATCTTGTCAATAGGTTAGTCCGACAAAATGCATAGAAATGATATAAATGATAATAAAAACATGTGACAATATCACAAAACTTGCATGGATCACTCAAAAATTATAGATACGTTTGAGATGTATCAGCAGCCCCAACCTTAACTCCTACTCGTCCTCGAGTAGGTAAGTGATAACAAATAATTTTTGATGAGACATACAACCAACAAAATCTTGATCAAGATAGTAATGCAAATCAAAGGATGTGAATGAAGAGATACAAAACAATTATCTATAATTGATAGCAAGAAAGCAATGAATAAACAAGTTGAGTCATTTAAGCAAAACCTTTCATAAATAGTATGTTAAAGACATGAAAACAATGTGATCAACATATTTGACTAATTCACAAGGATAACAATTCCATGACAAAAGTGTTTGAGAATCAACACAAAGGAAGATGTAAGAATTAGCAAAAATCTTCAACTTCCAACAGCTTATCTTATAGATAAAGTCAATATAAAGATTCATGTTTAATCTTAATAATGCAATATGCTCAACGATACCCAGGGTTAACACTAGATGTTTGCTTTTGTGGAGATAGAAGGAAAAAGGGGGAAACTGACTCAACATTAAAAGTAAAAGAAGGCCCTTCGCAGAGGGAAGCAGGGATTAGTCATGTGCTAGAGCTTTTTGATTTTTAAAAATAGAAGTAAAACAATTTTGAGGTATGCATGCTTTCGTCAACGACTTCACAACAGAGAAGGTATCTAGTCCCTCATTACAAGCAACGTTTTTTAGACTTGTGAGAGCAGCTGGTTTTTAGAGGAGCGAGTACACTCTTCTTTCTCCTTGGTTTCACCACTGTCCAATGCTTGAGCTGATTTCTCAGATTTGCATTGCGCGGAGGAGAATGGTGAGTTATATTTATATTTTGCTTAAGCTGCTCTCGGGTTGATTAAAGTGAAGACGTAATCCATCGACACCGGGTGAAAGGGGGGAAATGACCTTACTCGTCACAAGTTATATCTAGCTCTCTACTACTCCCTCATGAGCTTAAAAATAGAGGCACAAAAAGAAGTATTTTGAATTTTTAAAGATAGCACATGACAAATTTACTTGGAATGGTAAGAAATACCATGCATAGGTAGATATGGTGGACTCATCTGGCAAGAAAGTTTGGCTTTGGGGATTGGATGCATGAGTGAACCATACACTCAGTACGAATTTTTAGGCTTAGCAAAAAGGGTGTTTGAAGCAAACATCTAATAATAACCGGTAACAGAACAACATAAGACATTTACCCAATCATAACCATAAAAACTCTACACTGTCTCCCTTGTTGACCAAACAATTCTTTTAATGGAAAGATTAGCTCTATGAATTAACAACTGGGAAAACCCACACAATTTCAAGCTTTCAACTATATTTCTTTACTAATCAATTCCACTCAAATAACCAGAAAGTTTAAGCATTCAACTTAACATCTCAAAACAATTGAGAAGCATCAAGTATCCACACAATGATCTACAACTAGAATTTTGTCATCACACAAACAGAATTTTGTTGCATTGACAATTCAAGCAATTTTTCAACAACAACTCTCCAACAAGAATAAGTGAAAAACAAGAGAGTTTAATATAACAACTAGCAGCTCTAATCAAGATAAAATCTAAAAGTGAGAGCTTACTAGCAAACAGACAGTAGCTAAGAATACTCAAAAAGATATAAGCGAAGCAAAGGAGTATTCAAACGAAAAAGCGGAGCGTGTCTCTCTCCCACACAAATAAAGCTAGGATCCAACAAAGATATGGCCAGCAAACAAACAAAAAAAACTGAAAGCAAAAAAAAACACGCTCCAAGCATAGCACATAATATGTAAAGTGATAAAAACGAAGTTCAACGAAGACGACCTTATGATAGTCGATGAAGATGAGGGGGTGCCTTGGGCATCCCCAAGCTTTGAATCTTGATGGTTCTTGATATTCAGAGGGGGTGCCATGGGGGCATCCCCAAGCTTGAGCTCTGATCCATCCTCGATTTCTTCATATTCCTCTCCTCTGGAACTTAAAAACTCCCTTCACACAAAACTTCTCATAATTTGATTAGAGGGTTAGTGCTCATAAATTAAAATGCACATGTGTTCAACTTAGGAAAAATTGCAAACAAGCTTCATTGGGTATTAACTACTGTTTACTAATCCTTAATGTGACACTCTCCCTCAAGAGTTTCACATTGAACTATGGTAAAAAAGGCAAATACAAAATAAAGGCAGAATCTGTCAAAACTGGACAATCTGTAAATATTGAATTTTTCGAGACACTTCTGCAGCTCCAATTAAAAAACTTAAAACTAACGAAAGATAGAAAAAGGCATTAGGCTTTCTTTCAAAAATTAACAGAAAAATATAAAATTCTGGAGATTTTAGGAATTCCGTGCAACAGGCGCACAGAATCTGTTTTTGGACAGCAAAACAATACCTCGCACTTTCAATGCATTAGAGGCTAAACTTGGCACAAAAAACCAAAAGAAAAAGATACAATGAAGTTGCTACAGAGGTAATAATTTCATGACTCAAGAAAAGCAAAAAGCAAACTAAAAGTAAAAGATGGGTTGCCTCCCAACAAGCACTTTTCTTTAACACCTTTTAGCTAGGCGCAATGATTTCAATGATGCTCTAGTAAGAATAAGAGTTGACAAAAGAGAGCATCAAGAAACAAATACCAAACATATTTAAGCCTAACCCACTTCCTATGCATAGGCATCTTGTACGAAAATAATTTATTGGAGCATAAAGCTAGTAGCATAGGAAGACAAAGCAAGTGCGACTTCAAAACTTGCAACAAAAAGAGAGGTGTCTTAGTAACATGAGAACTCCAACAACCATATTTTCCTCTCTCATAATAATTTTCAGTAGCATCATGAACAAACTCAAGAATGTAATTATCACTTAAAATAGGCTTTTCATGATCTACAAACAAATAATTTCGGTCCATCTCAAAAATAGTGGGATCAAACCCACTTTCAATAGCATCATAATTTTTATCATCAAATAATATAGGACCATCATCAAGAGATTCATCATAGAACCTTTCTAAGCACAACTCCTCATTATCATGCATCACAATGGTTGTATTAAATATTGGATTATCATAAGATTTATCAATATAGCACGGATTATCATATATAACAAGATCATTTTTATCAAAAAGGGATGTTTCAAACGAATCAATAGGATCATAGCATTCAATCTCCTTTGGTGAGCAAGGAGGATAATCAAATAATGTATGAGTTAGAGAGTTACTCTCATTAGAAGGTAGAGATGGGTAGCTACTCCATTCTTCCTCCTCTTGTTCATCATTCTCCTCCTCGTTTTCATCCAA
The DNA here is from genome assembly GCA_012064385.1 of Puccinellia tenuiflora. Classification (NCBI taxonomy): domain Eukaryota; kingdom Viridiplantae; phylum Streptophyta; class Magnoliopsida; order Poales; family Poaceae; genus Puccinellia; species Puccinellia tenuiflora. Next base: position 96,621 of record QRDG01000924.1, on the reverse strand, counting down.
TGAGCTTCTGGTTTCACGAACCGAGGTTTATCGAACCAGTAGGACTTTGAAATCAACAACGAGGTGAATGTTGAAGATCTCTGGCGCTTAACCTTCAACAGACGTGGACCTGCACACACTCAACCAAATACTTTGCCCCAATGGCGGAAAGGTTGTCAATCTTTCCGGTCTCGCAGAAAATAAAGCGGTTAATTGTATGATGAAATAGATGAAATAATGCAAAGTGACCAGAGGAGTAATGATGATGAAAAGCAAGTAAACGAGGTTGTAAACAATGCAAAAAAGATGGACCGGGGACCATGGGTTCACTAGTGGAGTCTCTCAAGTAAATAAAATCACTACAAGAATTCCGGTCTATTGCAACAAAATTTATTGCTACAACTATCATTTGTTGCAATAAAATGCGATATTACCACAAAATTCTAATTCGTGGTAATAGGTTCGACATACTACCACAGTTTCGTTTTGTCGCACTAATTTCTCATTTTGTTGCAATAGAAGCCACATATTGCCACAAGTTGTATCAGCGTCGTAATATGGTAGTGGTATTGCGACAGTTGCGTCGCGTTGCGTGAATTAGTTATTTTGTTGCAATAGAGACTTGATATTGCAACAAAGTAAATCTTCGTGGTAATATTCAGACATATATTGCAACAATTCTGACATGTGGCGCTAGTCATAGAGATGGTTGCAAACAACTGTCTTCGTATTGCAACAAAACATGTATTGGTTGTAATATGGCGGCTTTTGCCTCAACTTCATTGTGTTGCAATAACTATTACATATTGCGACACATTATGCATTCATGGTAATATGTACAACATATTGCAACAATCCCTTAGTGTTGCAAAAAAGGAGCAACAAAACATCTAATTTTTCTTATAATTATAGACATATAATTTTTATTATTCGGATTTATAGATATTAAGTTATGATTTTGCCTCCATGCCGACTTTGTTTTTGGACAACTAGGCTATGCTTGCATTGATGATAGTATTGGGGTCTGATTTTACATATCGTGTATCTAGTGACGCCACCGCGCAGTAAATCGGAAAAAATTGATGATAGTATTGGGGTCTGATTTTACATATCGTGCATCTAGTGATGCCACCGAGCAGTAAATCGGAAAAAAAGGGCCTTATGTTTCAACACCGCGGAGACTCGAGCTCTTGGCCTCCAAGATGTACATCAAGGATCGGACCACTGGACTATAGGTGAGTTGGCATCAGTGCCGGCCACCACGCAGTAAACAGGAAAAAATGGATTTTTTTTGGCTAGACTGGGACTCGAACTCGCGTCCTCCGCCGTGCAGATCGAGGTTCAGACAGCTAGGGTGTGCATCTGTTGGTGATGGTACATGGGTCTGACGGTAGATATACTGTATCAGCGAGGTGAACTGCACCTGAAGCAAAACTTCGGTGTTTCAGTCTGAAGCAAAACATTGCCAGGAAAAATTTAAACACATCTTTAGCCACCAATTGAGCAGCATAACGGCTGTATCCCTGCCTAATTTCCAGCGAGAATTCATCAGCAGATCAACAACACTATATGTTTTGCATTTTCCCGTGAAGTTCAGAACAACACTGTAATTCAGTGAAGCATCACGTAAATTCATACAGGTAATAAACACATACTAGATTACATGCATAAATACATATATCAGTGGAGTTGTAAATTCAGTGAAGTTCCAAATCATAAAAAAATCCATTACAAGTTGCACACACATCCATCACATATTTCTTGTAGTATATTTAGGTAGTGTGACATCGTCATACTAGAGCGCCCTGAATTGTCACCCTAGATCGCCCCGGAAAGGACATTGTCACCCTAGATCGCTCGGAAACGACAGTATCACACTAGATCGCACGAAGACGACGATGTCACACTAGATCGTCCGGAAATGCCAGTGTCACGCTAGACCGTCCGTAAACGCCAGTGTCACACTAGATCACTCGGAAATGAGTGTGTGATAGTAGATAGATCTTCCGAAATTAACAATGTCACACTATATTGCCCAGAAACGATAGTGTCACCATAGATCGCCTGGAAATGACAGTGTCATACTAGATCGCCAGGAAACGACAGTGTCACACTAGATCAGCTGGAAACACTAGTGTCATACAAGATCATCCCGGAAACACTAGTGTCATACTAGATCGTCGGAAAACAACAGTGTCACACTAGATCATCCGGAAACACTAGTGTCATACTAGATCACCCGGAAACGACAGTGTCACACTAGATTATCCGAAAACACCAATGTCATACTAGATCGCCCGGAAACGATAGTGTCACACTAGATCATCCCGAAACACTAGTATCATACTGGATCGCCCGGAAACGACGGTGTCACACTAGATCGCCGGGAAACGACAGTGTCACACTAGATCGTCGGGAAACGACAGTGTCATACTAGATCATCCAGAAACACTAGTGTCATACTAGATCACCCGGAAACGACAGTGTCACACTAGATCATCCGGAAACACCAATGCCATACTAGATCGCCCGGAAACGACAGTGTCACACTAGATCATCCCGAAACACTAGTGTCATACTAGATCGCCCGGAAACGACGGTGTCACACTAGATCACCGGGAAACGACAGTGTTACACTAGATCATCTGGAAACACCGGTGTCATACTAGATCGCCCGGAAGCGACAGTGTCATATTTGATCGTCCGGAAACGACAGTGTCATACTGGATCGCCCCGAAACAACAGTGTCACAGTAGATCGCCCGAAAACGACAGTATCATAATAGATTGCTCGAAAACGACATTGTCACAGTAGATCGCCCGAAAACGACAATGTCACAATAGATCGCGACGGTGTCACATTGGATCGCCCGAAAACGACAGCAGTATATCGCCCGAAAACGACAATGTCACAATAGATCGCGATAGTGTCACACTGGATCGCCCGGAAACGACACTGTCACATTAGATCGCGCGAAAACAATAGTGTCATAGTAGATCGCCCGAAAATGTTAGTGTCACACTAGAACGTAGGGAAACGACAGTGTCACGCTGGATCGCCGACAATGTCACACTGGATCGTCCGGAAATGACAGTGTCACATTAGATCGCCCGAAAACGACAGTGTCAAACTAGATCGTCCGAAAATGACCGTGTCACAGTAGATCGCCCGAAAACGACAGTGTCACTGTAGATCGTCCGAAAACAACAGTGTCACAGTAGATCGTCCGGAAACAATAGTGTCACAGTAGATCGCCCAAAAATGACGGTGTCACAGTAGATCGGACATATTATTTTTCTAATTTATTTCATTATTCTAAACATTCCCTCAAAAAAAATTAATTCCCCACCACCTAATTTAGATCTACTGTATTTTGGGCCAATATTTTTAACCTCCCGCTAAAAATATTAATGACCCTCCGAATTTTTTTTTGTTCCCACCAAAAAAATTTAGGTATATTTAACCTTCAGCTACGCACCCTTCCTAACTTCCCGCTAAACCAAATCACGGCGGCGCGATTGGATCTGAGTTCTCTCCTTCTGCTTCCTCCATCCTCACTACGTCATGACGGCGTCGACACTGCAGACCACCCCGGAGTCCACAAAACATACAACGTCTCAGGTTATTCCTTCTCTTGTGCTCGTGCCCTTGTGGCAACTGCTTCCTCTGAGGCCTCTCCCGCTTGATCCCCGCCGCCGCTCCCGATTCCAGCCTCGCTCTCCCTCATCGCCGGCGGCCACGGTGGCCGGTGGTGAGAGGGAGGGGGTCGGGAGTAGTATAGGGTGTGATTTAGGTGTCATGGCCGTCCTCCCTGAACTCCGTCTCACACTCTCGATTCCGGCCTCCCTCTCCCGTTCTCCCTGGAGTCCGTCTCGCTGCCATGGCCATCGATGCCGGATCCCGCGGACTGCTGGAGAAGATCGCCGTCTGTGGGAGACACATGATGCGCGGCGTCATGGACCAGGTGTGCCTGGATGCTGCCCGTGATATATCCAACCTCTGCAGCACTTGCTCTGATACTTTGTGCTGGATGCCGATCATGGCCGGCACTATTTCTGCTGATTTTCTTGCCAAAGATGGGGATGATCGAATCGGTTCTGTGTTTTTTCACTCAATCTGATGATGCTCTTTATTGCCTATTCACTCAATTTGTGTGTGCTCTTTTAGCCTAGCCGACCCATGATTTTATTTGCAGCTCTGCCACTGCAGAATAGGATGGATGCAGTTCAGTACCAGTAGCTCCCTTTAGATCTTACGGCCACTAATCTAGTTTGTACGACTCTGCAGCGATTGCCGAATTCCAGACCATAGTCAAAAGCACTCATATCTAGCCCTCTTCCATGATCATTCTTTTATTCTGCAACAGCTTACAACATGAACTTACTAGGTAGTTTAACATATTGCATCGGTTCAGTAAGGATTAGAGGTTCAGTTCTTATTTGATGTTTCACTCATTATTCAATTTTGTACAATACGTAAGATGCATTCTGTTGGGAGATTATTGGACTAGTGTTCAACACGTAGGCCCCCTCATATTATCCTTGGCAGTGTTCTTTTTGGTCATTAAATTTTCCCTTAAACTAATTTGCTAAGGAGGTTTCGTAATTGCAATTTCCATGTTACTTGTCTATAGTATAAAATTTGGTTCCAATATCTATTTCTACTCATGCTACTGTCATGCTTTTGTTTTACATATTTTATCTTACAAAGCTTCTGATATCTCAGTTAAAATGTTGCCATGGTAAAAACTGTTTATTTTGCTAAGCATGCAAATTGTAACAGTGTAGATTTAGTTTCTTATAAAATAAAGTTTGATTTTATTTGTGTCATTACTAATCTGTACACACGACTCATCACTAACTATTAGCACTAATTTGAATGCGATGCAAAGGTTGCTACATCAAAACGATCAGACCTCTCACTTATGCACTTTCTTGTAATTTCTAGTAGAATAGCATTGCAATATATAATATTGCTATTCACATTCATGCCATTGAAAGATTTTCTTGGTGCTGATTTTTTACTTTCATGTTATTGTAGATGGGCCGGGAGATTTGGAACATTAACCTGTACTTTGAAGATGAGAATAAAAAACAAAAAGTTCTAGAAGCATCAATCGACAGGACCGACATCTGTTATTATGAGTTGGTCAACATGATTGAAAGTGTTGGTTCCTTGGCGATTCATTTCCTCTACTACAGGAAAAAATACCCGCGTGGCAGTGACATCTAGTTCACATCGATGATGACTCTGATGCGCGGAAAATGATATCCGAGCACAATAATGAGAAGAGGGTACACTTGTATGTGTTTAGGGAGAGGGCCAATGTCGATGTCGCACCATCAGAGCCTCAGCGTGATGATGAAAATGGATCCACCGCAGCGAACGTACACTGTCTCAGGTTATTCTTTTCTCCCAAATCTCCTCCGCACAACAGCCCAGTATAGAATTGAATAGATATTTTTCCGGTCACTTATTTATGCCTGCTTTAAGTAATTAACATTTGGGATTAACGTGCAGAGAGGGACGTTCACGCTTCAGAGGAAACAACATCCTTAGTTCTTAATCACTAATCTGAATGGTGCTCATTGATAATGCTAAGTCCCTTAATTATTTTACGTGAGTACAAATAGTCGCAGGATGTTAACATGAATACACTGACTTTTGGTTATTATCTTGTTCTTTACTGTGCCGCATCTTGGATATGCTTCTTCATCAGTGTACTTTTTCGTATTTAGGACAAAGCATGTCAAGAGGTTCAAAACAAAGAAAAGGAAACTCAAGGTCCAATTTCAGGTGAACATAGAAGCAATATTTTCTAGACCGCATATAAAGACACTCTGCAATGCAAGTCATCACAGCCTCGTGGGTATGGATACATGGCCAAACCACCTTGTGCTTCTGGAAGGATTAAGTCCCAGATTGAAGAGCAAGCTCGTGCTACAGCACAGACCCAAAAGGTAAACTCTCAGCTCAGCCATCAAGTCACCGAATTACAAGATTAGTTACAAGTTGAATGTGAAAGCACACAAGAGAGAATTAACTTGGAGTATGCTGAGAGAGAAAACCTTGAGGAGAGGTTAAAAGAAGAGCGTGCTGAAAGGGAAAGATTGTTGTAAGAGGAGCGAAGATCAAGACTGGAAATTGAGAAAAACATGATGGCAAAGTTTGCACAATTGTCCCAACAGATGGGAAGACATCAGGTGATTATAGTCATGTGCTTGCGAATGCTTGTAAGATTTTTGTTGCTTTCATGCATTGTTAAAAGTGCACTTCTATTTGCAGGTGCCTAAGAAGAGGACTGACAAAGAAAATTGTAATCCAAACTTGCAAAATACTCTTTTATTGAGTTCTAGTCATAATAGGATTCTAGGTCCAAGGCCAAGTGTTATTTCTTCAAATGCGCACATAGCTGCAGCAAGGAATAATCGAATGTTTAAAGCAATGGTAAGTCACAACCTTGCTTTCTCTTCATGTTCACCTGCATTTTCTTGCACTAGTATAGTTTGTGAATTGAAATTATGGTTGATTGCTTCGTTTTCTCTTTCCCAAACCACACTGGCTGGAACCTATTAGGTGGACAATTCTGAGTTTCTAACTCACAGGGATCAATAGACAGATGGAACTTGGAATTCAAAACTAACCACAGAAACTAGCCAAGTAGAACGAGCGAAAACTGGCTTGACAGTACATTTTTAGTTTCTTTACCACACATCTTGTGCACACTTGTTTGACCTGTGAAAATCTGAATGTTTATCTCCAACAGTATTACCTGTGATAATATTATGGCATGGGGAGTGTATATTGGAGAGGAACTTGGGACTCTGGCATTTGCATCCAGTGGGTAGGGCCTCCACTTCTCCATGACCCAGCAGCCTACAAACAAATGAAAACCCCATCAGATTTGTGCTATCAAATTGGCTTTTCCATCACCACGAGCTCTCCTTGGAAACTTGCAGCCTTGTAAGCCCTCCGTTGCACCCATGGCCTCATCAACTTCAGTCCAACGTAGTGAATTAGAACAGTCACCATCAAGTCCTTGAGCTTCACTCAGATGATCAAAAACATTGGACTAATTTTTTTATATTTCTTGATTGCAGGATCCAAATAACTAGGTGCACTGGACTACATCACGGATAATTTAGTCTTGCCACTTAATTAGGATGGCTATATTATATTTCAGTTTCATTTGATGGATATTTGCTATGAGAATTATGATTTTTATGAATTTACATATTATACGTATGGTTTTGAATATTGTAATTGAATGGTTTTAAATATTGTAATTTAATGCCTGTATTTTTTTTACGGTTGCAATAGTCTATTACCACGGAAAATAGTGTTTCAACGGAGCACTTTATATTATCTCAATAACTTGGCACCACAATTTTTTTTGTATGTTGCGATAACTGTTTGGGCCCACGAAACTGATTTTTGTTGAAATAGAGTATTGCCACGAAAAGTTTAAATTGTCACAATAGCTTGTCTCTACAAACAATTTTCCCGTTGTGATAAATATTTGGCGCCACAATTTTTGTTGAAATAGAGTATCACCACGAAAAGTTCAAATTGTCGCACTAGTTTCTCGCTACAAATATTTTTCCCGTTGCGATATCACCACCAAAACGAGTATGTTGCCATAGTTTTTTGCCGCGATTGACTATTGCCACGAAAGACAATACACCACGAAACGAGCGTCGTTGGCATAGGTTGTTGCCACAAATGTCTATCGCCACGATTCGTTACATGTTGCATTAATGCTATCTCCACAAAACAAATTGTGGCATCAGCTGAGTTTTGCCATGTGAAAAAATGTGGCAACTTCCCACATAGTTGTTGCAATAGCACACTTTTATTTCCACAATTGATTTTTCGTGGAAATAACTTATTACCATGCGTCCAGTCGCAACGGCTGCCAACGAATGTCGTTTCGTGGCAATAGGTACCTATTGCCACAAAACGGCATGTATTGCGACGAACAAGTTTGTTGCAATAGACCCGAATCCTTGTAGTGAATATGCATGTGATGGGTGAACGAATTACAGCTAGGCAATTGACAAGATCATGACACAAACCCAATTTAGCTATGACATAAAGAACATGATAATATTTATGGAGGCATCATGACAAGAAACAAAGACCGTTGAGTCCAACTGCGTCTTTGTCTAAAAAGTCCACCGTGGGATTGCTATCCAGCCTGTCACCCAACGGTATTAAGTTGCAAGCAACAGACATTTGCATTAAGTAAAGTGCATGATGTAAGCAATACTAATATCAAAAGAGACATTAACACCGCTGTTTTACCTTAGTAGCAACAGCACACCCTCGACCATAGACGTTTCTGTCACTCGTGCCCAGGAACAAAAAGGGGCACGAACCCACTATCTAGCATAACTACTCTCACTTGGAGATACACACAATCACTTGGCCAAAGTAACTACGCACATCGGACAGCATGCAAGAACATAAATTAACATATAAGAATCATGCATAATCTAAACATAACTTCATAATCAATCGGATCCCAGTAAACACATCACATAGCATTACAATAATCGATCTTGATCATGTTAGGCAGTTCACAAGATCATAAGACATGAAGCACAAGAGAGAGAGACTACCAACTAGCTACTGCCATGGACCCGTAGTCCAAGGTGAGACTACTCACAACTCATCCCGGAGGAAGCCATAACGATGAAGAGCCCTCCGAGATCGATCTCCCCTCCGGCAGAATGCCAGGATCAGCTTTAGATTGGACCCCGAACTACGGTTTTTGGTGACGGCGCATCGGGGTCGAGTTTCTGGAAAATAATCGCCGCCTCGACGTTTTTAGGGTAAAAGACAATTTATAGGCGTCGGAGGGGGCCGAGGAGGTGCCCCACGGGCAGGAGCGGGCCCCACCCGCGGGTCCACCTTGGGCCGCGGCAGGGGGGCGCGTCTGCCCTGTGGGCCGCCTCCGAGGCTCCCCTTCGGACTCCGTCTTCGTCTTGGCGTAAAAATAATCCCCGTAAATTTTGGTGCAATTCAGAGAATATTTCCAAAAGTAAATTTCTGAAACAAAAGGACAGCAAAAACAGGGAACTGGCACTGGGCATCTTGTCAATAGGTTAGTCCGACAAAATGCATAGAAATGATATAAATGATAATAAAAACATGTGACAATATCATAAAACTAGCATGGATCACTCAAAAATTATAGATACGTTTGAGACGTATCAGATCACCGTGCCTCCGCTCCCCGAAGACGCCGACGAGATGGCGAAGCTCATCTCCACCAGAGTTGGATGGCTCTCCCAGACAAGCTTAAGGCCGACCCGCGTACGCGCTATACAACCCCAATTGGCCGCACATCCTGGCGGCCGAGCGGGAGGACAAGGTCTGTGACCCCACGGGTGCGCTCAATTCAGTTCAGAAGAATCATGAGGGAAGGAGAGCCTTTTGAGCGGGCCGCACTATCGACCACACCGACCTGGGCCTCTACGGGCAGGGTTGGATCCAAGCCTACCAGCGCCTGTCTTTCCACGTGCGCCAACGCCAGCATGGCGGCGATGCGGTGCTTATTCTTCGCACGACACCCGTACACTGATCTGAGGGTCCTATGCTCCACCACCGCTGACGCTCCATGCCCGTATTCCACCACCACAAGACCCTGTGAAGGAGGAGGAGGCTCAGGGGTACAACTCTAAGGGCGACCCTGTCCTCAAGGACGTCTTGGCATACTCCATCGAGACTGCCGCGCAGGATGAGGAGGCTTGTTGACAGAAGTGGCCGGAGCCGGAGACCCACTTCCGAACAGGTCATATTGGGCAGAACTGGGAGTGGACCGAGGCATTCCCGGCGATGCCTGGGCAGGAGGAGAAGCCAGCAGAGGTGGTGGAACAGGTCGGGCCGCCGCCACAACACCCAGGGCCACCTTCTCCACCGTTCACGTACTGGTCATGGCCACAACCAGAGTTCTATGACCTCACATCGGACGACGACGAGTAGGCCCCGACAACAGATACCAGGCTCTGTTTTTTTATTTCTTCTAAGCGCCTTTTGGCACTAAAATATGTAAATTGTGGCCGCTATAAATGAAATTTTAGGTTCAAAATTTGAGTTCATAAAAAATAAATTCCGATTAATATTGAGTAAAATTAGAATTAGCATCAAAAATGCGCCACTAAGGGCGAAATCGACACACCACCACTAAGCTATTTCCTAGTAGTGTTAGGGCGCAAAACTGTCTACCATGGCCAAGAAAAACATGGAGAAAATGCCAAAACCAAGAGTTTCATTAGACCCCCCAAATCGCGAACTTTGGTTCACCCCCCCCCCCCCCGAAATCACCCCGGGTTGGCAAAACCCACGAAAACGCCCAAAACGGAAAACAACGAGTTTCCGTAACGCCCCTAAAACTGCTTATTCTAGGGTACATGCCATAGAAATCACCCCATGACGATAAAACTGTGTCCTATAACCCACGAAAACGACGAATTTCCATGACACCTATAAAGCGTATAATGGGGTTCTCAAAATCGCCACGAGATTTTTCATGGTATACTAAACCGTGTGCTATGGCCCACGAACCAGAAAACACAAAAATGATGTGTTTTTCATGGTATACTAAATTGTGTACTCAGTGTCACGCGATACGAGAAAAAGGATTGGCATGCATACATTATGTTATATAGCCCATAAAAAGGGCCACAAAACGCAAAGATGACAAGTTTTCACGATGCTATCAAACCTTGTAAGGGGGTTCACAAGCCCTCGAAATTTCCCAGTACCCCCAAAACATTTTTCATTAGGTGACAAAGCAACCAGAAAATCCAAATACGACGATTTTCATGATGTCTATCAGAAAGTGTAACTGGTTTCATGCGCCTTGGAAATTTCCCTAGGACCTCAACACGGTGTGCTATAGCCCACGAAAATGACCAGAAAAGCTAAAACGAAGAATTTTCACGGTGTCTATCAAACCGTGTAACAGGGTTCACGGGGCTTGCAATTGATCCTGGACGCCTGAAGCATGTGCTATAGCCCATGAAAAAGGCTTGAAAATGATGAATCTTCACAATACCTATCAAAACCGTCTAACACGGTTCAGGCCCTCGAAATCACTTTAGAATCACAAAAACGTGTAATATGGCCCACTAAAACAGGCAGAAAACACGAAAACAACGAGTTTTCATTACACTCCTCAAACCATGTAAAATAGGCCACGAGCCCAAAAAACACACCAAAAAAAACGAGTCTCCACAATGCCGCTCAAAATGTATACTCTGGCACATGCCTCAGAAATCACCTTGGAACGATAAAATTATGTGCTATAACCCCACGAAAACTATGTTTCGTGACGCCTGCTCATAAGAACATTGTATTGAAAAACACGAGGACACAAGTTTACCTAGGTTCGGCCCCTCACGGTCGAGGTTAAAACCTATTGCTACTAGATTGACATCGAATATGATGATAGTCTCGATTACAATGTGTGATTCCGCTACTTGGAGATTGAGAGCTACAGACAAAAGGATTGCTTGTTCTGAGAGGACTTGGAGCCAATCTAATATTCATAGTGGGTCGAAGGGTTATAAGTTGTCGCCGTGTCGTGCCCGGAGGTTGGTTTCCTACTTGGAGTCCTACAGGCTTTGCGCCTTGTCTTCCAAGTTCGTACTCCATCTTGTAGTTTGACTCCTTCGGCGATTCGTCCACCGGCGAGTCGCCCCAACACTTAGGTCCAAGGAGCTGGGCGACCTTGTGCCGGCCATCGGACTCCTTGGTCTTGACGATCCGTCTCGCTACATGGGCCTACACGGAAGGTATTTCCCTGACACCTGCACCACCACCGTGGTGGCCCCCTGGCCTCCTCCGGTGCTCTCCGTATCTGCCTCGAAAAATATGATTATGGTACTTTTTGCCTGTAGAAATAGTGATTTTTTGCGATGCAAAATTATGTAGAAACAACAAATGTCACTTAGCACTAGGTCAATAGGTCAGTACAATAAAAATGATGCAAATTGATATAAAATCATATTAAAATCGCATAACAATGATATAACAACAACATGGATCAATAAAAAATTATATATACCTATTAGACGTATCCGTCATCCTAGTATGACAAGAACCATGTTTAAAGACTTGGCAATGATGCTATTGTGCATAAGAAATGCTATGCTTTAAGTTTTCTTGAAACCTAAGGCATTGTCTTAGCCTTTATTTGAGTTCAAGACATAAAAGAATTTAACCAGGATTTATTTAGACTTGTAACTAGAGGACAGGCCTTGGTGCAGTGGTGAGGTCCTCCCCACTTGTGCCAAGAGGTCCTGGGTTCGAACCAGACTCTCTGCACTGCACTTTGCAGGGGTAGGACTAGGTTCCTATAATCGCTTCCCAGACTCCACCTTATGTGGGAGCCTCGTGCACTGGGTTTGTCTTTTTTTATTTAGACTTGTAACTCTTAATAAGGTATTAATATGTATTTGTCATTAGAATCATGGAATATTTGATAATATTCACTTAATTAATTTTTCATAATATTTACTTATATTTTTAGTTAACTATATAATTAAATCATGAATTAAATATGTTAATAATAGTTCAGTTAATCAATCATTCAATAATTAATCAAAATTCCTTATATAGTTATAATGCATAATAATGTTCCCTTAAATTTAAGAATTGTTAATTAGGGAAAATTTCCTTTTAGTATTTTAGTCTTATTATTTAGGATTTAAGAAATGATTTTTTTTTTCAAAATAGAATAAATTTGTATTATTGTTCTTTAGATTATATAGTATTTACCTACTGTTTTTTGTTTTGAGGCTTTTTTCTCCGGTAACATATTTTACTTCTTAATTGATTTCGTCATTAGTTTTGATAATTTAAGCATTTTCCAAAAAGGGTTTAATCGGACCAAATCTCATGTGGGCCATTGGACTGCCTAGTTAGGCTCATCGGACAGGTCCAACTTGGTTCATCTCTCCATCAGCTCTCAAAGTAAAAGACACAAAATTTGTACTTTAGTAGGAGGAAACAATTTAATCATTTGATAATTTATATTTTATTTTTGCTATCATATTCACTGTATAAACCTAATTGGACTTTTAAATTAATCGTAATATGATTTTTTGGATAGGAGGCGTACATTTGGGGCCTGATCACAATTGATGGACAGCTTCCCTCAAAAGAAAAAGGTGAACACCATGGACGAACTGTTTATAGCATGACAAAGAGAGACGGCCTCCAATGTGAACACCATGGACTTGAGCAGTTGACCTGCTAAGGATCTTCTTAGTTTACTGAGTCTTTTAACCAGCTACCAAGATTAATAAACCTGAAAACAGATTGAGAAATAGCCACTAGACTAGATGCTCTGGGAGACAAGAGAGACAACGACCTATAATCATTGTTTCCCACTTGGTCGTAGATGATTACTACTCCCTCCGTCCAAAAATAAGTGTCTCAAGTTTGCTCAAAAGTGAAGGTAAGTTTCATGTATAGATACATCCACTTTTTGCCAAATTTGAGACACTTATTTTTGGACGGAGGGAGTATATAATTTCCCACTTGCTCGACCCATCTTCCGGATCTGGCCAGTAGGCACGCCTTGTTTGAAAATGTCCAACCGATGAGCTGTCTGGACGGTAGCTCACTGATCGATGGATAAGAATGTCATGTCCTGGCGCACAACTCCAGCATTTGCTACCTCACAATCATAATAACTGCCCGGTTCTTTTGACGGCTTCAACCTACCTAAATTTGAAGTGCAGTTTTTCCAGAAAGCTAGGGGTAGAGCAACTTTTTGGAGATGCCGCCAAAAGAACGGGGTCTAAATTCAATTGAACTTGTAAATTGGTAACATTTTTATGTTTGATTAATTTTGTCCAAATGTACTCCTACTACCAGAAAACAATGAGTTCACCCCGCCCGGCCTATATGATACCTGAAAGCTGATTGAGAAACAGTCAATAGAGCGGAGTGATCGATTGAAGTATAGGGCATTGTGTAAAAACATAGGCAAGTTCCATAAGATGAACTTCCACTATTTCAACTTAATATGGGCTTATGGCCTCTAACAACAATGCACTGAAGAATACAAGTAGGAGTAGTATAAATCAACTTGTTTCAGACTCGTTATTCAACATTATTCAACACTGCATTGGCTGTTGAGGATCATTATATAATTTCCAACGTCCAGCGAAGACTAGATTGCTAAATGGGTCTTGGTAGCCGCCAGCCATGGCGGAGCTGGTGGGTTGGCCAAGTCGGTGGTGGAGGGCGCGCTGACCAAGACCCATTCAGCAATCGAGGAGGAGGCAAAGCTGCGGAAGGGCGCGCAACGCGACCTCGTGTTCATCACGGGCGAGTTCGAAATGATGCACTCCTTCCTGAACGTCACCACCACGGAGCGTGTGGAGAACAAAGTGGTGATGACCTGGGTGCGGCAGGTCCGCGAGCTCGCCTATGATGTGGAGGACTGCATCGAGTTCGTCGTCCACCTCGACTCCAAGACCAGGTGGTGGTGGCTCATGGCGCCACCAGCAGCTGCACTTTATCTGGATGAGGCGGTCGACGAGATCGAGCAGCTTAAAGCGAGGGTGGAGGATGTGAGCACCAGGAACTCGCGGTACAGCCTCATCAGCGACTCCGGATCCAAGCCCATCGTCACACAGCATCAGGCAGCCACGCCCGGTGGCGCCGCCCTCGGTGCGACGGCATTCAACATGCTCGTCCAGGCAAGGGACGCCGCGAGGAGACGGCAAGGATCTCACCCAGTTGATCACCAACAAAGACAACTGTAAAGACCCTCCTCTTCAGGTGATCTTTGTGTGGGGAACAGGCGGGGACCTGGGGACGACCTCCATCATCAGGAGGGCGTACAATGATCCAGAAATCAAGAAGAACTTCACCTGTCGCTCATGGGTCAAGCTCATGCATCCTTTTGATCAGGTGTAGGCAAACAACTGCGATAAACCTAGTGCCCGCGTTGGTGCACATGTCCCCGGGAAGATGAAGGCCAGCCAAAAAGATCTCCTTGAGGAATTTGTGGAATTAGTCAACAGCAATACTTACCTCGTCGTCTTGGAGAACCTGACCGATATGGTCGATTGGGATACCGTGAGGACGTTCCTTCCAGACATGAAGAAAGGCAGCTGGATCATCGTGTCCACGCAGCAGTTCGAGATTGCAAGCTTGTGCATTGGGCATTCTACAAATCGTTGGAGCTCAGGCAGTTCTCGCCTGACCACTCGGCCTGTGCCTTCTTCAAAGAGGTGAGGAAAAAGTAACATCAACTCCGTATTAAATCTCATATTACAATATAAAATTTTAATTTGATTCATTATTAGCTAGGTTTGGAAAGGCACACATTCATCTTCTTTACATACACTTATATACGAACTAATTTCAGCATCGACAAACTTACACTCGGTGACTGCTAGCTTTCCTATTAGATGAGGGGACTTCTTCAGAATAGCTCGTATAGTTGTTTAATTGTATAAATGCAATTGTTTAGACGAATTTAGTAGTATCATGTAGTGGTGTAACAGTAGCTAGATCTACCTTAAGCTTCATTATATATACTTGTAGTAAATATACTTTTTTAAATATTATTTTATAGTAAAATTTTGGAAACTAATACACCGTTTAAATTAATAGAAGCTTTGACAAAAGGCTTATTGTTGTTGTATATACACTTATTGATTATCATAGGTCCTTAATTAGTCGTTGATTTGTGCTATACCGAACTTATTTGAGGATTTATTGTGAACAAAAGCATAGGGTTACATATGAAAGTTATGGTTAAACACAATAAATTGCAAAAGCTGGTTACACAAATGATACTATCACAATCTACTGCAGTATATTCAATTTGTTTAGGTTGAATTCCATTTTATTACCCCATTGTTGTGTATTTGTGACACAAATTACCATATTTAATGAAAATTCCAACGAAATACCTCATGTAGCAAATTTGAAACATGGTTTTACCCTGTTTTAGAATTATATATAGCTAAGATCAACGCGTTAGGTCGATCTGGTGTGAAAGAACATGTAGGGATCGAAGGTCATCATCGATGATATGTTCAGCCTTATCTTCACATGCCGTAATAAGATTTTCTTCGATAAAGAGAATATATTAATATCAAGAAAATATTGATTACACCCGACCTCTGCAACAACATAATGTGAACAACAAGTCGAGACATCAAGGATGCACACAACCAACAAAACAAAAGAAGAAGAAAAAACACCCTGCCAAAGTGATCAGCGACGCAGCAGCGGAAAACAACCACCACCATAATAAGATGGCAGAAAGCTTTAAAAAATGAGTAATCTAGAAGAATTTTTACTAGATTGGATAATGAGTGTCACAGATGCATAACTAGGGGATAAAGATGAAATTCACTCTAAATTAATTATGTTTAAATGCACAATTCCGCTACCCAATTTATCATGGCTAACCAAATTGGGCCCCGGTTTGATAAATCATTGAAGACTCCTACCTCCCGGATCCCACATGTCCGTGCATGGCCTAGAAATGCTTGGTCACATTCGTCGAAGATTATAGGTTGCAAAAAAAAGTACTCCATTAGGTCATGAACAGATTGTTATTCTAGAAGTATACATATTCAAACAATTATGTTTGCAATGTATTCCTGACGTAAAGTAACTTGTCCTGTGAAAGCAATTTTCAACAAAA
Organism: Puccinellia tenuiflora; assembly: GCA_012064385.1. NCBI lineage: Eukaryota > Viridiplantae > Streptophyta > Magnoliopsida > Poales > Poaceae > Puccinellia > Puccinellia tenuiflora. The sequence continues at coordinate 79,955 of QRDG01000924.1, read as the reverse complement.
GTTTAAATGTACGATTTTAAGAGAATTAATTTTATATAGTTGTAAGAATATTTTGCAAAAAAATTATTACTTGTTCTCTAGGACAAGTATTTCGACATTATGTGACATGCCTTGTCCATGCGTCTTAACATCTATTCCCACCTATGTGCAGGGCTCTCAAGTCAGTGGAGGTGGAGATAAAGAAGAGAAACGTCTTCTCAAGAATTCTTAGTGTCTCGCAAGTGAGCGTGAATTCCTCCTCTGAAGAAGTCCCATCATCTAATAGGAAAGCAGTAGTCACCGAATGGCAGAACAACTATCCCCTTGTTGGACGCGAGTCAGAAATGAATGAACTGCACGGTTATACTGCCAGGACACGTTTCAGTACTAACTCCCAACAGGTTATATCAGTGTGGGGAATAGCTGGCATTGGGAAGTCAGCTCTCATTAGAAATTTATACTATGACAGAATGTTCGGTACCGAACAATTTAACAAGCACAGTTGGGTGGATGTATCACATCCATTCAATTTAAGAGATTTTTTTCGGAGCTTACTTTCAAATTTTGGTTCAGAGGAAGACCCAATCAACGAGTGTCGAGAGCTTTTGAAGAATCACAATTGTCTCGTGGTTATTGATGATCTCCGGTCTAAAGAAGAATGGGACTTGATACAGAATGCCTTGGTATCAAGACCTTCTGGAAGTGTTATCATCGTAATTACTGCTGAAGCAAACCTTGCTGCATATTGCACAAATAATGCAGAGCAAGTGTTTAATGTCAAAGGTCTAGAAGTTGATGCAACCCTTGATCTCTTCAGAAAAGAGGTGTGTTTTTCAACGAGCTACTCCATATATATACATGTTGGTAGTAGTAATTTGTGTATTCATATACCCACAAACATCATACAATTAATAACACATCATGTGAGTTTGCTCTGCCCCCTTAACTAGCTGGACAGAGATAAAAGATTGATATATGTTACCCTTATTAAGGCTAGCCATAGTGGGGAGTAACATAAAGTAGTAACATGCACATAATAAAAGGCTATATTACTACATTTATAGTCGGTAGTGTAACATATATACGGTGTCATGCAAAGCTTCATTTAATAGGTTATAGACTCATATTGTCTTATGATATGTGATGTTTTTATCTACACAACTATCTTTATTCATTAATTAGTTGACACATTATATTTTTTATCTACATTTCATATGTGTTACTCCCACTATGACTAGTTTAAACTCTAAAGAGTAATGTATGTTGGCGAGAGATAGAAAATAGAGTTGGGGATCACTTTGCTCACAATCTAGCTAGATAGGGTAGTAGAGTGTGGAGTGGGCAAGTATTGAGTGGTTCACATCTTCCTACGTGAATGGAGTGATCAGTCGAGAATGCAATCAAATAGTTTCTTCATTAGTTATAAGTCCAAGTTCAAATAAATAAATATATAATCACGATATTCAAACAATGTGATCTTGAGAGGACGTATTTGAAAACATATATTTGAATCCTCGTAAACCAATGTGATCATTTTCTGGTTTGTACTTACGTGTTTTAAAATCCTGAAAATAAATTTGACGCATATATATATATATATATATATATATATATATATATATATATAGGGAAAATGCTTCCTACTCCCGGGTGTAGCTACACCCATGTCTAAATACTGCCATACGGAAGTATTCGTGATACTTTATCGATTTGAGTATGTTTATATACTATATCTAAGATACTTCATACCAACTTACATTAAAAAAATTGCAAGTGGGTATGTAGTTTGCACTATATTAAAAATACCATCATATTTGTACGTAAAAAATGATTATGTGAAAAAATTGTACATACTAGCTATAAAGTAGTATATATACCTCCTAAATAATCATATATACTACATACTACATGTACATACTCTCCTGTATGATAGATACATCCTAAATCGTGAGAAACATATGTGGGTGTAGCTACACCCGGGTGTAGTATGAATATGTCATAGTTACATATATATATATATATGTAACTATTCTGCACTCCCTTGCAGAATAAGTATTCTGCACAACTTTCTGAACTTCCTATACAATAGTCGGCGAACTTCTTAGCAGAACACCCAGATCTCTGTTTTTTAGGATAGTATTTCGGCCGCCATTTTCAAACCGTTTATCGGAATGACGCATGCGATATTCCGTTGGATTCGTATTGTAAATGCGCAACTTTTACTCTTCTGGACGGTTTTCAAATTCTGTACGGTTTTAGAACAATTTCGAATATAGTAAACACGGATTTCACGATTTTATCCATTTCCGTACAGTATTTTAGGCATCATTTTCAAACCGCTCGTCGGATGGATACAAATAATATACCGTTGGATATGTATGGAAATTGCGCAACTTTTACTCTTCTGTCAGTTTCCGAAATTATGCACGGTTTGAAAACAATTTCAAATATACTATACAATGTTTTCATGGATTTGTCTGTTTTCGTACTGTATATTGAACGTCATTTTCAAACCGTTTGTCGGATTGATGCAAGTGATACGCCGTTGGAAAGCTATGGAAAATGCGCAACTTCTATATCTCTAACTAATTTTCAAAATTCGTTACGGTTTAGTAGCAGTTTTAAAAATAAGCAATTCTGTTTTAGATCCAGCGGATAGTTTTTTGAAAATTATTTTCAAACCGCTCATCGAAACGTAACAAATGATACGGCGTTCGAAAGATATTCACTAGGGGCAACTTTTTCGTGAAGAAATGTTTTCAAAATTCGTTACGGTTTTTGATTAATTTTAAAAATACGAAAACAGAGAAACATGATAATATGTGTTGGACCATCTTTTTCTGAACTTCTCGTGATACACAGGTGAACTTCCTATTCTCGAACAAGTTCTGAACTTACTCGGAAAGCTGATGAACCCCCCCAAAATATGTAAGTGAACTGCATATATTTTTTTCACAAGTGAATTTCCCTTTTTTTCGCAAGCGAACTTCTTGACGGACCATTTTGTCTGAACTTCTTGCGGTAAGTAAGTGAACTTCCTATTTTGGCGACCATCTTTTTTCCCGAACTCCTCACGATATGTAAGTGAACTTTCTTTTAATTTAGCAAGTGAAATTTGTATTTTTAGTGAACTTCGAAATTTTCTGTAGTGAACTTCGAATTTTTCTGGAGTGAACTTCACGAATTGTTTTTGTGAATTTATATATACTGAACTTCCCCTGCCAGCGAGTTGAACCTCTCGCTGGACCATCTTTTTCCGAACTTCTCACGATACTTAAGTGAACTTTCTATTTTTCGCAAGTCAACTTTATTTTAACAGACTATTTTTCGGAACTTCTCGCGCCGTCTAAGTGAACTTCCTATTAATTTCTCAAATCAACTTATTGGCGGATCATTTTTCTGAACTTCTCGTGAAAATAAAGTATAGATGGCCGAGACTCTGTATTTGAGGTGTCAGCCTTTCCCTGTTCTGCCGGTTACTTGTAAACCTGACAGCTAAAATCAAGGGCCATGATCAACGTCGCCATTAATGTGACCAAACTGATGTGAACTTTCTAATGTGACCAAACTGAACTTCATCTAATAATACAGCTTATTCAAATTAGAGAAAGACACATATGCAATTGTATCAGATGCAAATATGATCAACTTAAATAATTTCACGCTCCTTTTCTACATATACACCATATCTGAACTTCACACTGTCCAGTAGAAGCACCCCATCTCCTTCACACTGAACCCTATCTAACTTCACACTGAACAGGTAGTAGCTCCACGGAATTACTGCACGGAAGTGGCAAGCCGTAGAAGATCTGGGAAGTTTAGAGGAGCCAACTTGTACTTGATGTCGCATGTGCGCTCGCGAGGCCATGGCCTGGTCGTCACCGGCACAATGAAGTGGCTGCTCCCGGGGCAGTTCAGGTGCTCGCATGGCCTGGAGGTGACCCGGAGCCTCCCGCTCGCTGGGATCTGGTCGGGGAGCAACCGGGGGTGGGGAAGAGCCAAGCCGCTAGTAGGGAGCATGGGTGGCACGCAAGGGAGCAGGGCCGGATGCTGCTGCCGGTGGGAAGGAAAGGGGCGAGAGGGGATGCGGTTTCCCAGCGACGCACAGGAGGTCGGGGAGGAGGCGCGGTGCCGGCCGGCGCACGGAGAGGCGTGCGGGGCGGCGGCCTCTTTGGGGACGCGTGCGGGGAGGCGACCTCGTCGGTGCCGCGCGGGGGGCAGCGACCTCGCCGGAGAGGCACGCGTGGAGGCGACCTCATCGGGGCAGCGCGGGGGCGGCGACCTCGCTGGAGAAGCGCGCGGGAGGATGAGCCGTGCGGGGCGGCACCACCGGCGCGAGGGGGTTCCGGCAGCGCATTCCAGTGGAGGGGAGGTCGTGGCTATGGGCTCCGGTGGAGGGGAAGGTCGGGGAGGCGCGCTCAGTGGTCGCCGGGGAGGCGGTGGCGCGCTCGGTGGTAGCCGGGGGAAGCGCGGCGCGCGCGGTGGTCGCCGGGAGGCGCACGGGACGGTGTCCTCGAGCCGGGAACGGAGCGTGGAGGGCGTGCCACCGGTGGTTCCCGGTGGCGGGGAGGCAAGCTTTGGCTGGGCCTGGGGGTAGGTGGGGTGGGTGCGTGCGGTAGTTGAGGACGGTGTCCCCGTCGTGGGGCGGTGGGAGTTTGGTCGGGGGTGCGGGTAAGAAGGTGGTTAGGTGGGGTAGGTAATCGGGATAAGAAACAAGGCTGATTAAAACTATTCTAAAAACTATTCTAAAAACTCTTAAGGGGTTGTGCGGGTAAGAAGTTGGTTAGGTAGGACGCGGATTTTATGCCCATGGTGGTAGCTGTGCATAGGGAGGTGGCCGTTGGATAGAGGTGCATATGCTCCTCTTGATCGGTAACTGACGGGGAGGTGGTATGAGGTAGGTAACGGAGTGCACCTGCGCGTCATGTTATTAGACGGCCAAACACCTCATCCGTCCGTAACCGTTTCGGATTGTTTTTCTAGCCAACGCGTAAACATTCTTTGGGTCGCGCAGCAAATATTAGTGAATGGCCTGAAGTAGGGATGTATCCTTTTGCCTAGTAAAACATGAACTGCTCCGGGTCTAATTACTGAGAAATGGGAAAACAGATTTGTGTGTAGTTGATTTGTCGTCTTTTACTTGTTGGACGGGTGGAAAAAAAGGCTAGGTCACCCCTTCGATCAGGGGATGGATGTTTTGACGAGTAAAATAAGGACCGGTTCCCCCTCCGGGAACTTATTACTGAGAAATGATAGAACAGATTTGTGTGTAAGTTGTTTCGCGCATTAGCGTTTGGAGGACGGCAAAAATGGGCGCCAAACCCCCCGTAGACAATGTTGTCGCGATCAACCCCCGTAGATGCCAACCAGCGCGGTCTGCTCGTTGCATGTTGCTAGTGGCTAGTTTGTTCCGCAAATGGGCGTACCGCGCGGCGGCTAGTGTAGTGCTTTGTCTGACCGCAAGTTTTTAATGGGTTGATACCCAGCGCACGCGTATCTTTCTTATATCAGAATGCCCAATGTACGTCGTACGAACCAGCACGTGTGTTGTAACAGACAAAATAAGTTCGATAAACAAATACATTTATTAATAAGTGGGTAAACAGCCGTGAGGTGATTTGTCAGTGACAGATGTAGCTAGTTTGCGGAGAAAACGTACGAGTAAATGGACTACGGATACCGTTTAATCATTTGAAATCTTGAAGCTGCAGAGAACAGCAATAGATTTATTAAACGGGCCGCCCCCATGGTGCCTTCTTCCATGCGTGCTTAAGATCCCTATGTAGGTAGGAAGTGATCACCATGTATGGTTGTGTAGAGCTCTCCAGCAGTTGCGAGATCTTCCAGGTGCTGCCGATAAAGGATAGTTAGAAAAAAAGGAGTTAAAACATGTTAATTACTTGTTAAAATGCGGGTAAAGCCATCTTGGGCGAATAAAAAATGTAGGGAAACAAGGACACCTAACCTTAACGTCTCTTTGGAAGTCATCAAAAATTCAAAATGGAGCAGACTCGGTCTATGTAGACGCCTTCTGGGCCTAACCTGTGTTGGGTAAACTTTTCTTAGTAACATGAAAACATGCTGGCAAAGAGGAAAAGGTGCTGAGAAAATTATAAACTAGTTCGCTTGGTTTCTTCCTTACCCTTCCATCTAGTAAAACTACGGGGCGTCCACATGTTGTTTGCTCTCCTTTTCCATCTAGTAAAATCATGACGGATGTGCGCAAACGAGCGGTGGCGTGGAAGGTGCTTTGGGATGTGCTCTCGGTATGACGGCGTCAGAAGATTCCGTCAATGAAAGATGAGCATTGGTGACTGTCGTGTGCTCTCTATATACAATCGAATGGTGAGATGGACGTGCGCAGCTACCACCGTGGGCATGCCACTATTTTCGATAGGGCGGGACTAAACAGGAACCCCCTTAAGAGATTCCTATTTAGCTTAAACAGGAACTATTCCTGTTTTAGCAACACTAGCACGTGGAACCCACCCCGAACTCTCATCTCGAACCGACCTGACCCACCTACCTCGACCGAAACGAGGTCGTCTCCTACCTCCCGATCCCCTCACCCACACCCCGCTCCCACCACGCTCGTTGAGCCCACCACGCTCGTTGACCCCATCCACTACGAGCACCTCCACGGTGCGCCACCGCCGGCCGTCCTCCCTCCACCTCGAGCGCCTCCATGGCGCGCCGCCGCACACCCTCCCTTCCTCCACCTTGAGCGCCTCCATGGCGCGCCGCCGCCCACCCTCCCTCCACCTCCCGCGTCGCCGATGTCCTCCACCTCGCGTTGGCGCCCCCGGCCATCTCCAGCCGGCGTGGCTCCCTCCACCTCCTGCCCGACGCCGATCACCCCCAGCCACCTCCTGCCCACGGGGCCCGTCCACCTCCAACCCAGCGCGGATCCTCCCCGGTGCGGCGCCCTTGCTCCTCCCTGAGCACTGCCCCGCCGCCATAGGAATTCACCACGCCGGCGCCCCCCTGGGATCCACCGCGCCGCTGCCCCTGCTCTGCTGCTCATCATGCCGCGCCCCTGCCTTCCTCGCAGCGCGTGGGCGCGCCCGACTGTTCCATTTGCTCGACGGCGGCCGGTGACCGTGGCCTCTACCCCAGCTGCTGCTGGGCGCCCGTGGGCAACCATCTGCCATGCGGGAGATGCCGCTGCCGGCATGCCATGGCTTGCGGGCGCCGGCCGTACTCCGGTTTTGCTCCAAATTTTGGGGAACTTTAGACCAAATGAACTGCTTATTGATTGGTTGTGAACCATTTTTCTTAGAACCGCTGCTCGTGTTGTACTACGTCTTGATGGCTGTAGCCTTGTTTAAATTCTATAGCAGTGAAATTCACAGTTCAGACAACTTGTAGATTTAGTTCCCATCCCCTTTAGTGAGATGAATAGATATTTTTCTTTAGTGAAATGAAGGTTCACTTGATAAAATTTTAAAGTTCACGTCTATTATTTTTACAGTTCACTTAATCCGCTTATGAACACTCAAGAAATTCCGATCTGAATTGTTTTTTACTTTTTCTGTTCTTACATTGGATCTGAACTGGTATGTGAACTGATTTTTTATTGAGAGTTTTATAACTTAAACGAAAGTTCACTAGATGAATTTTTGAAGTTCATAGCTTAAACAAAGGTTCACTAGATGAATTTTTGAATTTCACAGCTAATTTTTGCAGTTAAGTTCATCCACTAATGAAGCTTACGCATCGGTGTCTTTCTTGTTGCTTTTTTCTGAAAAAAAGTTCACTTCATCTTCCAGCTGAAGGTTTACATGCATGCGCGAGAAAGGTTCACATATCATTGCCGAGACAGTTCAAAAAGTTTTCACTTTGTTCAAAAAAAAATTCACTTCGGTCATAAAAAAGGTTCACTTGGTACAGAAAAAAAGTTCATGTGCAATTGCGAAAAAAAGTTCACCTCAAAAAAGTTCACTACATGTTCCGTCTGAAGGTTCACATGTCATGCGCGAGAAGGTTCACTTGGTACAGAAAAGAAGTTCATGTGCAATTGCGGAAAAAGTTCACCTCGTCCGAAAAAAAATTCAGAAAAAAAATTCAATTCATATTCCATCTGAAGGTTCACATGTCATGCGCGAGAAGGTTCACTTGGTACAGAAAAAAAGTTCATGTGCAATTGCGAAAAATATACACTGCGGTTGAAAGTTCACTACATATAAAAAGAAAGTTCACTGCCATATAAAAAACAGTTCAGGTCCTCTATTTTTTCTGGGCGGAAATTCTACACAAAAAAATCATCCCTACAATATCTATTTGTCCTAATCGATCACCTCTCCATACAATTAGCAACTAAACGAGTCTAATTTGTACCTCCCTTGTCACCACCATTGACCCGAGTATAAAAATCATGCCAATTTCAAATACTTCCCGTCATAACGTGTTTTGACGTTTTCTGTAGATTCAAAATTAGTCCCAAACCGTAAGGAATTTGGAAAAATGATTAAAACAAAAAAGTTGCGTCTAGTCAATAGCTTTCCAACGCCATATCATTTGTCACGTTTGGATAAGCGGTTTGAAATTAATTACCGAAAAACCGTCCGCCGGACAAAAAGTTCAGAAAACAGAATTCTTTAGATTCAAAACTGCTATTAATCTGTAAGGAATATCGATATTTTTCTAGAGATAGCAAAGTTGCGCATTTTCCATAGCTTTCCAACGGCGTATCGTATGCATCAGTCCGATGAATGGTTTGAAAATGGCGGCCCAAATACAGTGAAAAAACGGAAAACATTCGTGAAAACTGTGTTTAATATATTTAAAATTATTTTAAAACCGTACCTAATTTGAAAAACCTGTAATGACGAAAAAGTTGCGCAATTTCAGTACCTATCCAACGGTATATTGCATGCGTCATTCCGATAAGGGTTTCAAAATTCACGTTAAAAAAACTGTCCATGAAAAGAGAAATTTCGTGGGTTCCGTCAAAATGTTTACATGAAGTAGCGTTAAGGTTCACTTAGCATATCCGAAAAGGTTCAGAAAGTTCATATTTAGCTTAAACAGGAATAGGTTCCTTTTTAGCTGAGTTATATATATATATATATATATATATATATATATATATATATATATATATATATATATATATATACTTCTGAACTTCCCTCGCAAAGTTGATGGACTTCATTCAATGGTAATGTGAACTTCCTGACGGGACATCCTTTTTGCCTGTTTCCGCGGACCGTATTTTTAGCGCGATTTTAAATCCGTTTATCGGAATGACGTATATGATACACCGTTGGATAGCTACAGAAATTGCGCAGCTTTTTCGCCTTTGAAGGTTTTCCAAATGAAGTACAGTTTTAAATCAATTTTAAATATACAAGATAATGTTTTTGAAAAAACTTCATTTTCGTAGAGTTTTTAGCACACCATTTTCATACCGCTCGTCGGATTAATGCAAACAATATATCATCGGATAGCTATTGAAATTGCGCATCTTTGTTATCTCTACCATTTTATAGAAATTCTTTACACAATAGGAGCAGTTTTGAAAATATCTAATTCTGTTTTTCGAATTTTAATTTTCGGCAGACTGTTTGTTGGAAATTATTTTTCAACCACTTGTCGGAACGGAACAAATGATATGGCGTTGGAAATGTATTGACTAGACGCAACTTTTTCATGCAGAAATTTTTTCTAAATTCATTACGGTTTTTAATTAATTTTAAAAATAACAAAATGGATAAACGAGCCGACGCGTTAACGGTTTAAAATTGGCATAGTTTGTGGTGTTCGGGTGGGGTATTGCTGCATGGGATAGTCATATTACGCTCATATAGTATCTAAATGTATGTGAGGACAATCAATTTGGACAATCTTAACTCGTATAGATGATTTATATATGTAAATTCCCGCTTTTAAAAACATACCATTTCAAACTGCTTCAAGTACGGTTCTGAACTGCCCGTTATACATTAGTGAACTTCCTATCGTGTTTTTTGATTTGTATGATTTTTCATATCTGAACCACTTCTGAATTTTACTAGTCACGGCGGTGAGCTTCTTTTTCTGTGTTGTTATTCGCAATGGACTTTATAGATTATATAGGGTGAACTTCAAAAAAAATTCAAACTGAGCTTGTATTAATTGTGAACTTCACAGCAAAAATCGTGAACCTTTTTCTTCACTTTAATGATTTGTAAAAAAAATCTAACAAAAAATGAACTCCGCACGCCATACAACTGAGCTTCTCCGAACAGAAAAGTGAACTTCATGGCGGCACCACGCTTTATTTATATCTATTTTCTTTCAAAACGATTCTTCCGAACTTCTTACACTATGTAAGTGAAGTGGCTTCATAGAGAGTGAACTTTAATTTATTACAACGGGAAATTTTCTGTTCTTTATACGAAATCATCGATGGGTTACGGAGTGAACATTTTTGTACCGAAAGAGTGAACTTCTAGAGTCTAAAAATATGAACTGTGACTGCTACACTTTGTTTACAATTTTTTTTAACTGAATCGCTACAGAAGAAGCACTGAACTTCACCGGTACAGTGCACTGAACCTCACAATAAAAATTAACTAAACTTCAGGAGAAGCTCGGATTGGATCGGAAGACCATGACCTTACAATAGGAGTTAACTGAACTTCATCGGTACATACATAGACATTTGAGCTTTGAAGCGAGGCAGCAGGGCCATTGAAATTTGGTACATCGCAGTTTGCACCAGGCAATTCAGATCGAGGAGTGGCAGGCACGGGAGCAGGGACGGCCCGCCTGCTCGATGGGAGACGACCAACGGACAAGCGATGTCCAGACCTGCTCGACCTGAGGCGACGGGCACCAATACGCGCGGTCGGTGGTGATGGACTCCATAGGGCGGCGCACAGAACTCCCTAGACGATCCGATGTGGACTCCGGGCGGCGCGGTAGGGGCGCATTGGCCGCGGGGCGTGGTGCCAGAGCTCGAGAGTTGGGGGGTTTGCACCGGCCCTGGAGATGGGGCTCGTCGGGAGAGGATCACCTGCAGGCTCGGGAGGCGCCAGAAGGAGGAATGCCGCCGCGGTGGGTCGCTGGGCGCAGCGGCCGACATCCCGTCTCGTCAGGCCTCGGTCGGCAGAGGGGAGGGCCATGGCTGGTGGCAACGGAGCTCCAAGGCCGGTGGTGTGCGTTGGGAGGCGGCAACGGAGCTCCCAGCCACGGGAGGCTATAGGAGAGCAGGAGGTCGCGAGAGCCCCTAGCGGAACGATACGAGAACCGGGGAAGCACGCGGGAGCCCTCGATGGCGCGGGGCCTCGGCCAGGGCGACGGCGGTAGAATCCAAGGCGGCGTGACGGCCCTCCCCAAGACGGCGGCGAGGAGCACAGGAAGGGAGCGACCCTCCCCAAGACGGCGCCGACGCAGTGGAACGGGGAGGACGGGGCCACGTCCGGCGCGCATGGGAGCCGGCGCGGCGGTGCGCGAGGATGGAGGTGCGGTGGCGCGCGCGGCTGAAGGCGCGGCGGCGCGGGAGGAAGAAGGTGGTTGGGGGTGGGGATCCTCCTGACGGCGTGCGGTGAAGGTGGGTGCCCCGGCGGCGGGCGGTGGTGCCGTGGAGGTGAGGCGCGCGGGATTGGATCGGGGTGGGAATCGAGTTGGGTCGGGAGGAAGACGACAGGGTGGGTTTTTTCAGGTGGGGCTAGGGTGTCAGTCCGATTTAATCAGGATAAGAAGGTTATTAGGTTGTGTGGGTTCTAGAATAGCTATTCTAGAACCTCTTAAGGGGGTTGCAGAATAGTCCTGCTCTATATATAGGTCTGCTATTCTGGAACTAGTTCTAAAATAGCTATTCTGGAACCACTTCTGATATTCCCTCGCAAAGTTGATGTACTTCATTCAATAGTAATGTGAACTTCCTGGCGAAACACTGATTCTTCACCTTCACGGAAAAATTTTCTAGTGCGATTTTTGATCCGCTTATCAGAATGATGCACGTGATATATCATTGGATAGCTATGGGAATTACGAAACTTTTTCATTTTCACAGGTTTTTGAAATTAGTTACGGTTTTTAAAGAATTTCAAATATACTAACACTATTTTCGCGACCGTACCGTATTTTGATCGCCATTTTCAAACCATTTATCAGATTGATGCAAATGATATGCCGTTGGAAAGCTATAAAAAGCCGCAACTTTGTTATCTCACGCGTTTTTCGAAATTCCTTAAGGTTTAAGAGCAGTTTTAAATATACATAATTCTGTTATTTTAAAATTCTCATTTTTTCTGAACTTCCCACTTCTAAACACTGAACTTCTTCTGAACACATAAGTGAACTTCTTCACGGAGCACCAGAAGCACGTTCTCCGTCATGTTTTTTACTTCTTTGATTTTTTTTGACCTGTTTGATTTTCGTACTCGAACCATTTCTGAACTTCGCTCATCACGAAAGTGAATTTCTTCGGAGACGTAAGTGAACTTCCTCACGGAACAGTAGTATGTCATTATTTTGACTTTGTTTTATTCAGAAAATGAACTCCACACGCAATTGTTACTCGGAGTGTACTTCGGAATTTTATAGATTGAACTTCAAATATTTATGAAGTGAACTTCAAGAATAGGTGAATTTCGAGAAAAAAATTGTGAACTTTCTTTTCACGGGGATAAAGTTTTTGGAAATGAAGAAGTCAACTTCGCGCATCACACCAATTGAACTTCGCCGAACTATAAAATCAAACTTCACAACCGCAACCATGTTTTCATTTTTTTGAATTGGAAATAACTCACCAACGAACAACATGTAATTCACAGTTTTACAATAAGCAGTTCAGTATTAAACTTTGGGACGGTTTTGTACTGAGAGCAGCAGATGGTCCCCTCGCGTGAACATGGAGTGCTGCGTCCTCAACTGGAGAAGAGGCGGGAACAGGTCGAGCTTGAGGACGACGGAGCGACCCCGGAGCAGGAGGGACGTGCTCGGTCCGTGGAGCGCACGGCGGGGCCGTCGCCCGGATGGTGGAGTGGGGTCAGGGAAGATATGTCCGGTGGGACGGCAGCGTTGGCGGAGGTGGCTGGACCGGAGGCGAGGCTTGCCGGTGAGGGAGGCTGGCTGGCGGCGGACGGTGCCGGCGAGGGGAGGCTAGCCGGCGGCAGGGCGGGCCGGCGGAGGGAGGTTCGTTCCCGGCGGTGGATCTCTCGTGGAGGAGGTGGGATGAAGGGGAGACGCCATGGTGCTGCGGCGGCCTGAGGTGGAGCCGCGCGGAGGCGGGCCGGAGGTGGATGCGCGCGAAGGCGGGTCGGAGGGCGGCGGGGCACGTGGAGGCGGCCGAGACGGGGCGGCGCCGCGCGTGGAGAGTGGGGCACGTGGAGGCGGCCGTGAGGGGGCGGCGCCGCGTGCGGTGGGGCGCACGGAGACGGCGAGGAGGAGGCGACGGCCTGGCGGGTGGCGGCCGTCGGGGAGGAAGCCGGCGGCGAGGCGCGCGTCCTGGAGAGGAGGATGGATCGGGGCGGGGGTGGGTGTGGGGTTGGACTGGGAGGTCGTGGCGGACTATGGGGTGGGCCGGTGCGGGGTTTTTTTAATTGGTGCTGGGCGGAGATCGGGTCGGGTTAAGAAGGTGCTTAATTAGGTAGGGTTCTAGAATATATTCCAGCTATTCTGCACTCCCTTGCAGAATAAGTATTCTGCACAACTTTCTGAACTTCTTTCAAAAACAATGTGAACTTTTCGACGGAACTCTCGGATCTATTTTTTTGGCGGATAGTATTTCTAGCGCTATTTTCAAACCGTTTATCGGAATGACACATGCGATATACCGTTTGATAGCTGGTGAAATTGCGCAACTTTTATTCTTCTGTCAGATTTCCAAATTATGTACGGTTTAAGAATAATTTTAATTATATTAAACATACTTTTCGTGGGTTTTTCCGTTTTCGTACTGTATTTTAGAAGCCATTTCCAAACCGCTCATCGAATGTATGCGAATAATATGCCGTTAGATTCGTATGGAAAATGCGCAACTTTTCTATCTTTGTCCAAATTTCGCAATTCCTTACGGTTTAAGAGCAGTTTAGAAAAATAGAGAATTTGTTTTCTGAAATTTAGATCCCGCGGACTGTTTTTTTCGTAATTACTTTTAAACCGTTTATCGAAACTTAACAAATAATATGCCGTTGGAAAGATATTGACTAGATGTAACATTTATGTGTACAAATTACTTTGAAATTCGATATGGTTTTTGATTAATTTTGAAAATACGAAAAACAGATAATCCACATAATACGCCGTTGACCCTATTTTTTCCAAACTTCTCATGGTACACAAGTAAACTTTCTATTTTCGAACCACTTTTCACTCATAAAGTTGACGAACTCCCCAGAATGCGTAAGTGAACTTCCTAAGTCTTCGTAATTAACTTCTCTGCGTTCCGTATTTTTCTGAACCTCTCGCGATATGTTAGTGAACATTTTTTTTCCCAAGTGAACTTTATTTGGCGGACTATTTTTCTGAACTTCTCGCGATTCGTAAGTGAACTTTCTTTTTTCTCATAAGTGAACCTCTTGCTGGACCATCTTTTTCTTAACCTCTCGCGATACATACGTGAACTTCCTATTTTTGTCAAGTGAACTTTTTGGCAGAATATTTTTTCTGAACTTTCACACAATAGTTAAGTGAACTTCCTGTTTAAGCAAGTGAACTTTTTAGCAGAGCATATTTTTCCTGAACTTCCCGCGATACTTAGGTGAACCTCCTACTATTTTGGCAAGTGATCTTTTTCGTGACCGTCTTTTTCTGGACTTCTCAGGTACCTAAGTGAACTTCCTTTTTTTTCGCAAGCGAAATTATTGATTGTCTATTTTTTCTAAACTTCTCGCTATACATAAATAAACTTCTAGTAATTTTGCAAGTAAATTTTTTTGTGGACCATATTTTTCTAAACTTACCAGGATACATAAGTGAACTTCATTTTTTTGTGGAGCAAACTTCTCAAAAAGAAAAAAATTATTTGCTTTGCGATCGAAGTGAACTTCAAGTTAGACGAACTCCCCCAAAATATGAATTTCGAAAGTACCTATTTCATCGATGACAAATTTTGCGCCGGAACAAGTGCCTCAACTATGGCATCTAACAATAAATTACAAAATAATCACAAACATCGGGACTTTTTTAGCTGATTATTTTTGTCTCCTGAACTTCCTCCACCAAAGTAGTGAACTTTTTTACCTAATAATTGTGAACCTAACAACAAAAGAAAACACAGCCCGACGAGAAAATGAACAGCTAACCTTCTCCCGAAACAAAATGAACTTCTACACTTTTTTTGCTGTATAAAACACGCATCAAAACATTCTTGTTTTTAACCACGCTTTGTTCGTTTTGGTAAAAAAAAACAGGGAACAACAGACACATGCTGCCAAGGAATGCGGTAGAGATAGGGGCTCTCCCTGTTGTGGCTGCACACGGTGGCGGCGCGCCCTCGAGGTGCTGAGCGGGAGCTGAGCGGCAAAGGCAGGGCAGGGCCCCTCCGTCAGCAAGCAGCGGGAGCTGAGCGGCGGCACGCGGTAGCAGTCGACCATGGCAATGGCGGTGGAGGGCCTCGGCCAAAGAGACGTGGGCGGAGGGCCTCGGCCAGGGAGTTTGGCGTGGGCGGGACCGATTCGGCGGTGGGTGGCCGTGGTCGCGCGCAGCGCCCCAGTCTGTCGGTGGGCCGCGGTCGTCGGGATCCAGCAGGAGGTGAGGGAGAGCGACGCGGCATGCGCGGTCGTAGTACGGAGCTCGGTGCGACGACGGGCGCGCGCTGGAGGGGGTGGAGTGCGGCGGCGGGGCGCATGCTGGAGGAGGGCTGGGTGCGGCGGCGGCGCTTGTTGGAGGTGGGCGGGGTGCGGCGCCGGCGCATGCGCTGGAGGTGGGTGGGGCGCGGCGGCGGCGCACGCACTGGAAGTGGGTGGTTAGGGTGCGGCATAACTTTGTCGATTCGGTTCTGATGGTTGTGCTGAATAACTATTCAGCAAACACTTAAGGGGTTGTGTAGAATAGTCCCACCCTATTCGGCACCCAGGGTGCATAATACTTATTTTGCACCCTAAGTTTATTTTACTTTCTTTTATTTTGAATTTATGTTTGATATAAAAATAATTATATATATATATATATATTCCAGCTATTCTGCACTCACTTTCAGAATAACTATTCTGTATAACTTTCTGAACTTCCTAAACAGTATACTGTGAACCTCTCGGTGGAACACCTAGATCTATATTTTTTCGCACAGTATTTTGACCGCCATTTTCAAACCGTTTATCGGAATGACGCATGCGATATGCCGTTGGATTCGTATTGTAAATGCACAACTTTTACTCTTCTGGACGGTTTTCAAATTCTATACGGTTTTAAAACAATTTCGAATATACTAAACACGGATTTCACGATTTTGTCCGTGTTCGTATAGTATTTGGTACGCCATTTTCAAACCGCTCGTCGGATTGATCCAAATAATATTCCGTTGGATAGGTATGGAAATTACGTAACTTTGACTCTTCTGGACGGTTTCCAAATTCTTTACGGTTTTTGAATAATTTGAAATATACTATACAATTTTTTCGCGGATTTGTTTGTCTTCGTACTGTATTTTGGACGCCATTTGCAAACCGTTTGTCAGATTGATGCAAGTGGTACGCCGTTGGAAAGCTATGGAAAATGCGCAACTTCTCTATATCTATATAATTTTCTAATTTATTACGGTTTAAGAGCAGTTTAAAAAATAATTAATTCTGTTTTAGATTCAGCAGATAGTTTTTTGGTAATTACTTTCAAACCGCTTATCGAAACGTAACAAATGATACGCCGTTGGAAAGATATTCACTAGGGCAACTTTTTTGTGAAGAAATGTTTTCGAAATTCGGTACGGTTTTTGATTAATTTTAAAAATACGAAAACTGAGAAACACGATAATATGTGTTGGACCATCTTTTTCTAAACTTCTCGTAATACACAGGTGAACTTTCTATTATCGAACCAGCTCTGAACTTACTCAGAAAGCTGATTAACCCCCCGATATATGTAAGTGAACTTCCTATTTTTTTTTCACAAGTGAACATCTCGCTGGACCATCTTTTTTCTGAACTTCTCACGATTCACAGTTGAACTTCCTATTTCTTGAACCAGTTCTGAATTTCTACTCACAAAGTTGATTAACTTCGCTGGACACGTTAGTGAACTTTCTATTTTTCTAAACTGAATCTCTAGCTGGAACATCTTTTTCTAAACTTCTCATTAAGCAAATGATACGCCGTTGGAAAGATATTCACTAGGGGCAACTTTTTCGTGAAGAAATGTTTTCGAAATTCGGTACAGTTTTTGATTCATTTTAAAAATACGAAAACAGAGAAACACGATAATATGTGTTGGACCATCTTTTTCTGAACTTCTCGTGATACACAGGTGAACTTTCTATTCTCGAACCAGTTCTGAACTTACTCAGAAAGCTGATTAACCCCCCGATATATGTAAGTGAACTTCCTATTTTTTTTCACAAGTGAACATCTCGCTGGACCATCTTTTTTCTGAACTTCTCACGATTCACAGTTGAACTTCCTATTTCTCGAACCACTTCTGAATTTCTACTCACAAAGTTGATGAACTTCGCTGGACACGTTAGTGAACTTTCTATTTTTCTAAACTGAATCTCTAGCTGGAACATCTTTTTCTAAACTTCTCATTAAGCACATGCGAACTTCCTATTCACGAATCACTTCTGAAGTTACTCATAGAGTGGATGAAATTTTCCGAATACACAACTAAACTTCCTTTTTCTTCGCAACAAAATTTATCGGCCTACCATATTTTATTCTGAACCTCCCGCGATACATAAGTGAACTTTCTATATTTTTTGGAAGTGAACTTTATCTGACGAATTATTTTTTCTAAACTTCTCACGATGCATAAGTGAACTTCCTTTTTTTTTTTACAGTTGACCTTCTTTGTAAACCATCCTTTTGCGAACTTCTCACCGTACACAAATGAACTTCTTTTTTTTAAACAACTTGTGAACTTTTACTCAGAAAGTTGACGAACTCCCCAGAATTCGTAACTGAACTTTCTGTATTTCTGAAAATGGACTTTTCTGGAACCCAGATTTCAGAGCGTGCGGCAGCGGCGCCCGAAGGAGGAGTGCGGCCGGCCGGCAGTGGGGTCGCGCGCCCTGGGAGGCTGCCGGCGGTGCGAAGGTGGATCGGGCCGGGGTTGGGAAGGTGGGTTGCGGCCGGGGTTGGGAACGTGGGTCGGGTGGGTGCGGGGAAGGAAGGTGATTAGGATGGGGTTTGTTCGGGTTTAGAAGATTCTCTAGTTTGGGAAAGTTGTGCTGAATAAGTATTCAGCAAACACTTAAGGGGTTGTGCAGAATAGTCCCACCATATATATATATATATATATATATATATATATATATATATATATAGGTCTGCTATTCTGGAACTAATTCTAGAATAGCTATTCTGGACCCACTTCTGAACTTCCCTCGTAATGTTGATGAACTTCGATTAATGTTAATGTGAACTTCCTGACGGAACAGACTGATTCTCCACCTTTACGGGAAAATTTTGTAGTGCGATTTTTGATCCGCTTATCGAAATGACACATGTGATATACCGTTGGATAGCTATGGAAATTATGAAACTTTTTCATTTTCACGGGTTTTCGAAATTAGTTATGGTTTTTAAACAATTTCAAATATACTAACACTGTTTTCGCGTCCGTACCGTATTTTGGTCGCCATTTTCAAACCGTTTATCGGATTGATGCAAATGATACGCCGTTGGAAAGCTAAGAAAAAGCCGCAACTTTGTTATCTCACGCACTTTTTCGAAATTCCTTACGGTTTAAGAGCAGTTTTAAATATACTTAATTCTGTTATTTTAGAATTCTCGTTTTTTCTCAACTTCCCACTTCACAACACTGAACTTCATTTAATGGTAATGTGAACTTCCTGACGGAACAGACTGATTCTCCACCTTCGCCGGAAAATTTTCTAGTGCGGTTTTTGATCCGCTTATCGGAATGATGCATATGATATACCGTTGGATAGATATCGAAATTACGAAACTTTTTCATGTTCACGGGTTTTCAAAATTAGTTACGGTTTTTAAAGAATTTCATATATACGAACACTTTTTTCGCGACCGTACAGTATTTTGGTCGCCATTTGCAAACCGTTAATCGGATTGACGCAAATTATACGCCGTTGGAAAGCTATGAAAAATCCGCAACTTTGTTATCTCACGTACTTTTTCGAAATTCTTTACGATTTAAGACCAGTTTTAAATATACATAATTATGTTATTTTTAGAATTCTCGTTTTTTCTGAACTTTCCACTTCATAACACTGAACTTCTTCCGAACACATAAGTGAACTTTTTCACGGAGCACCAGAAGCACGTTCTCCGTCATGTTTTCGACTAATTTGATTTTTTTTACCTGTTTGATTTTCGAACTCGGACCATTTCTGAACTTCGCTAGTCAAGGAAGTGAACTTCAGTCGGATACGTAAGTGAACTTTCTCACGGAGCACTAAGCTTTAGACGCACTTCTAGCAATGGTGAACTTTGCAGCCAAAAATTGTGAACTTTTTTTTACACATGGTTAAATTGATTTTATTTGCGAATAAATAAGTGAACTTCGCGCATCACAAAAATTTCTTGATATGCTAGTGAACTTCATGGTTTTCATAAGTGAACTTTTGTTTCCTATAAAGTGAACTTTTTCCACGCTGATGAATTGGAACTTTTTAGCGACAAATTAAAGCGAGTGTCACACGAACTGAACAACTCCAAATGGCGTCGCCTAGTGGCCACCTTGGATCCTGGCTGGAGCTCGTGAGATCCAAACGATGGAAGGTGGAACTGCCTCACAAATGAAGCACTCCGCGCGCCCCTCGCGTCCGGCCACTCCTCCCCAACAAGATGAAACGGCAGAGGAGGTCCGCTTCGGGTTTCGGCGGCGGCCATGGGCACAGGTCCGATGCGGAGGAGCTCCATGGACCGCGCGCGCGGTGTGGACGCAGGTCGGTGGTGCGGTCCTTCGATGCAGGCCGACCTCCTGCCGGCAGACCGTGAGGACGGGCTTCGCGGCCGCGCCTAGCATCACGAGCTCCTCGACAAGCATCTCGCCCGCGAGCTCAGGCTCGGCTCGCCGGGGAGTTGAGGGATGACGAGATGCACCTCCTCGGCCAGGACGACGGCGGCGCGGGCCAGTGGACAGGGAGGTCCAGCGCTCGATGCAAGGCGGGCACGGGGTCGCCGAGGGGAGCCGGGGACGCGCTCGTGGCGACGACCAGGAGGCGGGGCACCGGAGGAAGCGAGGGGAGGCGAGGCCCAGAAACCAGAGAGAGCCGGCGGCGCGCACGCACGGGAGGTGGTCGGCGGCGGGGTCGCACGAGCAGGGGAGGCGGCCGGCGGCGGCGGGGTGGCGCGCGCAGGGGAGCCGGCCGGCGGTGGCGGGGATGCGCGCGCAGGTGAGGCGGCCGACTGCGGCGGAGGAGAAGACGCCGGCGGCGGGGACGCATGCCCTGGGAGGCTGCCGGCGGTGGGAGCCGGTTGGGGGTGGGTGGGTAGGAAGAAGGTGGTTTGGTGGGGCGCGTATCCGGATAAGAAGAAAGCGGATTAGGTGGGGATGTGTTCGGGATAAGAAGGCGGTCAGGATGGGGTGGTTCTAGAATAGCTATTCTAGAACCTCTTAAGGGGGGTTGCAGAATAGTCCTGCTATATATATATATATATATATATATATATATATATATATATATATATATATATATATATATATATATATATATATATATATATATATATATATATATATATATAGGGCAGGACTAAATAGGAACCTATCTTAAGAGATTCCTATTTAAGCTAAATAGGAACTAATCCTAATTTGGAGACGAAACCTGACCCGCCACCGACCACGCCTCCCGATCCCCCCCCACTGACCCCAACCCCGCCCCACCCTGCCCGCCCCTTCTTCTCCAGCGCGCCGCCCGTCCTCCTTCCTTCGCGCGCCCCCGGCCTCCTTTCTCCGGTGCGACCCCACCCGCCCCTTCTTCTCCAGCACGCCGCCCGTCCTCCTTCCTCCGCGTGCCCCCGGCCTCCTTTCTCCGGCGCGACCCCGCCCTCCTACCTCCGCGCGGCCCCGGCTTCCTTCCTCTGGCGCGCCCCCGGCCTCCTACCTCCGCGCAGCCCCGGCCGCCGACGACCACCTGCGCATCGCGTCGCCCCACCTCGACCCACTTCCCGACCGCGCGACCACGCGCGTCCTCGTGGGCCTCGCCTCAACCAGCGGCGAACTACCTCCCCGAGAGCCTTCTGGCTCCTGGACTCCTCCCAGCAGCATCCACGGCGGCTCGCCTCGCGCCGGCTCGCCTCGCGCCGGCTCCTGCTTCCTCAACCCCCACCGCGCGCTGCCCCGGGAGGGCTCCCAAATCTCCCTCGCGCGCCACACAGGGAGGGCCCTCTCCGGCGCGCCGCCCTACTCCAACGCCGTCGTTGACCCGGGATCCAGCGCCACCGCCAACCTCGGGATCCAACGCCGCCGTTGACCCAGGATCGAGCCCTGGCTCACGCCCACCACCGGACTTCCATGCTCCTCCCTAGTGCGGTGCCCCTGCTCCCCATCGACATGGCGGCTCTGCTCCTCCGCAGTGCAGCAGCCCTGCTCGCCCGTGGCGTGTAGCCCTGGCTCCACCCAGTCCTCCCCTCGATCTGGATGTCGCCATGACCACCGCGCGTAGCTCCCGCGTGGACTGCTTCAGGCCATGATCCGACCTTTTTTTTGCCATGATGCGAGCTTTTTTTCATATAACCCTGATGCGACTGCCGGTGATTTTGGGCTATTGGAACTGCTCTTCTCGCTGGAGAACTAGAGTGAGCGCCGTGAACTGCTCTGCTCCTATAAAAAATTTGCTGTAGGTATAGAAATGGATGAACAAGCTCCGTAAAGAAAGTTCATTTTGCCCACAAACAAAGTTCGCATTCGATAAAGTTCATTTTGCCCAGAAATAAAGTTCACATTAATTTCAGACCTGAGACCCATAAAGTTTAAATGAAGATTCACTTGATAAATTTTTGACGTTTGCAACTACTTTTTTGCAGTTCACTTCATCCACCGATGAAGTCCTCTGTTTTTGAAAGTCCACTATTTTTTTAAAGTTCACTTCAACTTCTAGGAAAAAAAACTCGGTAAAAAGAGTTCACTTTACTCAGAAACAAAGTTCACATTGGATTTCAGACAAGCTCAGCAAAAAAAGTTCACTTTGCACCGAAACATAATTCACACTAGTATAGACATGGATAAACAAGCTCGGAAATAAAAGTTCACTTCGCCCCAGAAACAAAGTTCACATGGCCTAGAAAAATGTTCACTTCGTTAAAAAAAAAGTTTGTGTGCAGTTTAAAAAAAAAAATTCGCCTCGTATAATAAAAAGTTCAAGAACAAATTTCACTTCATTCGAAAAAAAAGTTCACTTCGTTCGGAAAAAAAGTTCACTTCGTTCAGAAAAAAAGTTCACTTCATTCAAAAAAAAGTTCATTTCATTCAGAAAAAAGTTTCGGAAAAAAAGTTCAGAAAAAAAGTTCACTTCGCTCGAAAAAAAAATCAGAAAAAAAGTTCACTTTGTTAGAAAAAAAGTGTCAGGAAAAAGTTCACTATGTTCTGAAAAAAGTTCACTTCGTACAGAAAAGAAGTTCACGTGCAGTTCAGAAAAAAAGTTCACCTCGTTCAGAAAAAAAGTTCAGGAAAAAATTCATTTGACGAAAAATGTTCAGTTCATGTTTCGTCTGAAAGTTCACATGACATGCGTGAGAAGGTTCACACAGCTTACCGAGACATTTCAGAAAGTTCCTGTTTAGCTTAAACAGGAGTAGGTTCCTACGGATCGCCATTTCGATTAACGATTCAAGAGATAATTCATTTTAAAATTTCCGACTATGCTAAGATTTCTTACATACATGCATGTCGTTAGTTTCCTCCATCTTTACAGGGCACGAAGCTATCTCTCCCCGCCGGATGGATTATTGTTGTGGGGGCATGTCCTCTTGATAGAATAATTGTTTTCTTTTTAATGAAAAAGTTATACTCTCTCCAATCCATAAAAAGTGTCGCCCACTTAGTACAAAGTTTATACTAACTTAGTATAAAATGAGCGACACTTTTTATGGATCGGAGTGAGTACTACATTGCATATCAAAAACCCTTTTATTAGTATATTCGAAATGCATAAAACATATTTTTAGAAGCTTTGAATGGGAAAAATATAAAGGACATCCAATGAATTAGAACATAAACAAATTTATTACTAAATATAATTTTATTTTCTAACTTGCAAACTAAACATTTAAATCTTGATGCGACTACCTAGCACCCGCCGCATTACATACATACCATGTCGTGCCTTCCCCCGCTCTCTTGTATGTATGCAAATAATGGCACTAACGCATGCAGCTATGACATCATTAAATACTATTTGCTTTCAAATTTGTAAAAGTTTTATCTCTTCGACTACTTGAGGATTGACTTTCTGTTTTCAGCGTTGGCTTAGTCGCGACGAGATATTCGAAACTTGATTCCATGTTGACATGTTTTGGCAAAACAAAATTGTTAGTAATGGACAGACTTTCCTCACATATTTACTAGGTTATGCACTACTTAGACAGTATTATGTATGTTATTCCACACTGATACAAGTTTGAATGATACTACTTTTTGTGGAATGATACCATTCTTTACATATTGGAAACACTTTAAGACATGGTCTCTAACTGTGCATATGATTTTAGGATGTTCAGAACTTATAAAGTTATCTGACTGTTTGACGCTACTCTGGCAATCCGGCAAGTGGTACGAGAAAACAAAATAATGAGAACATAGCAACATATGATCTAGTTTTAAAACCTTTTGTCGAGACGAACTCAACGGTGTAAATGAATTGCTAATAGAATTAATGGTATATGAGATTAATCATTTTGGATTTTTTGATTTATCAATTAATGCAATGATGTGAGCAAGAGGTGGCATGCATAAATGTGCTCTCACGATAGCGCAAAAGCCAATATACAGACCCCGCAACATTGTAAAGTAACCGTTCACACGTATGCCCATTAGATAAAACTTTAAATCTTATAGTGCTATGATATTAAAAATGTAAATTTTACCAAGAACACATTTTTCTTGAAAAAGGTAATGTTACCTTTTTTGACAGAACACTAAATGTCTGTACATTATTTGTCAAAGCTAGAGATATATTTGACACATGTGTAGGATCATGACATTTCACTAATTCAGGAACATCAGAATCCCATGTGATTAACGTGTACAATACAAATGAGCTGATGGAATTTTTCTTTTGTTGTCTGAACAAAAGGTATACAGGAAAAATACAGTATCCCCTTTAAATTATCTCACGCATTTGGAGCTAGATGGGCTTATTTCGAAGTGTGGAGGTCTTCCCAAAGTGGTAGTTTTTTTTTTTTTTTGAGAAAGCTACTTGTGTTCATAAAGGTCAAATATTACAGATACAGATCGGATACAAGAGCAAGAACTTGAAGAACACAAGGACCAGGAAAAACAACATCTTCCTCAAACCTAAAAACTGGAACGGGAGAATCTCCTTGCCAAAGGCGTTGATGAGCCGCAAGATCCACCAACTCCAGCGAGTTGGATCTAACCTGTGGAGGCGTATCGGCCGGCGGAGCCCGCCGAGATCATCCAGCTCCGGGTCTAGGAAGCTAGACCCCTCCCTTCCTAGACCCCTCCCCTTCGCACCACCGAATCCCACCCGGACCACTGCCTTCTTCCATCATACTCCTAGGAAAGCTCCAAAGCTCCACAACGATGCCGGAGCACACATGGCTGCGACGGCGGAGCCCAAGCACAGAAGTCGCATCCAGACCGGCGTAGTGGTAGTTGCTATAGCAGCCCTATTGGCCACGCAAACAGTCACATTGATGGATACAATACGATCTTTGAATCTCAGATTTATGCACCATTTGGAGACCAACCTGGAGTATGATATGTTAGAAATAGGCTTGTGTTCTAGGGCAGTCGAACCGATTCGTGGAGTGTCCCGAGTCGAGTCGCCGAGTCAGAGTCTGTTCTGACTTGACAGTAATAGTCTTCGGGTCAAGTGGACTCGAATAGATAGCCCAGTCGAAGGTTGTTTCGACTGGAGGTAGTTTCCGGGTACGTGGAGTCGAACTCTCGACTCCTACCCGAGGAAGTGTCGAGTGACGGAGTCGGCCTGTCGACTCTGGCTCGTGGACACGCCAGCGCGGGTGTTGGCGGTCTGGAATCTGCGAGATGGTTCTAGAAGCACAGGTGTCCTGGACACCTGTGCAGGCCCGCGCGTAGCTGTGCGACACCTGTCCCGGTGTGCACAAGTTGGTTTTGGCTGGATGGAAAGATCTAGCCAAGATATTTTGTAGGATCCCCTATAAATATCCCATCAATAGAAAACGGGAAAATTGAGGCAAACCATTTCTTTGGCACACACTCCCCTCTATCTTTCTCTCTATCTTACGGGCAACAGTTGGTATCAGAGCCTGAGTTGTGAGAGATCTCACCGGAGATGGGCGACGGAAAAGCGCTCATGCCGGCGGAGGCGAAGGAGGCCGCGAGCACGCTGGCAGTCCAGCGGGTTGTGCGGGAGTCCGGTAGCTCGTGGCCGCTACTCACGCGGTCAAACTACGCGGACTGGGCGTTGCTCATGCAGGTCAAGCTTGAGGCACGCCGAGCGTGGTCCGCCGTGCATGACGGCACGGAGGATCGCGAGGTGGACCGGGCAGCAATGGAGTACATGCTGCTCGCCGTTCCGCCGGAGATGATCTCCACACTGGCGTCGAAGAAGACGGCCAAGGAGGCGTGGGAGGCGATCAAGACGATGCGGGTCGGAGACACCCGTGTCCGGGAGGCGAAGGCGACGGCGCTCAAGAAGCAGTACGAGGCCATCAAGTTCGGCGACGGCGAGAACATCGACGACTTCGCCATGCGACTGTCGTCGCTCGTGTCGCAGCTTGGGGTGCTCGGCGTCACCATCACCGAGCCGGACACAATCCGTAAGTTTCTCTCGGTCGTTCCCACAAGGCTCTCGCAGATGGCATGCTCCATCGAGACCCTGCTCGACCTCGACACACTCCCCATGGAGGAGCTCATCGGCCGCCTCAAAACGGCCGAGGAGCGACATGAGGCGGAGAAGCCGGAGGCCAAGCAGGCTGGGAAACTACTCCTCACGGAGGAGGAGTGGTTCCCTCGGATGCGCCTGCAAGATGGAGGTGGATCCTCCAGCCACACCGGACGCGGCGGCGGCAAGCCGCGCGGTCGCGGTAGAGGCAACTCAGCTCGTGGAGCTGGGAACCCTGGCACGTTGAAAGACACGTGCAGGTACTGCGGAGTCGTCGGCCACTGGGCGCGAGACTGCCGCAAGAAGAAGCGCGAGCAGGGCCAAGCCCACCTCGTGCGCGGCGGAGGCGACAATGACGACGCGCTGCTCATGATGCAGGCGTGCACCATTGCGTCGGCTCCGCAACTCCAAGCGTCGACTCTGGCGGAGTCGGGCGCAGCGGAGGCGGCACCCTCGTCTCGACCGGTGGCAGAGTCTCGGACTCGACCGGTGGCAGAGTCGGAGGGAGCGTCGACTCCGCATCCCCCAGCATCGACTCGCCAGGCGGAGTCGGGTGCATCGGAGGCGGCACCCTCGTCTCGACCGGTGGCAGAGTCACGGACTCGACCGGTGGCAGAGTCGGAGGGAGCGTCGACTCCTCCGGAGGAGCACTCGCGGATCCATTGGGTCGTGGAGTGGGACACGCCGGCTCAGGAGGAGCCGAAGAAGGGGACTCGAGAGGAGTCGGCCCAGTCGACTCGCAAGGAGTCGAACCTCTTCCTGCTGGAGGAGAAGGCGCAGGTCAACCTGGCGCAAGGAGGGGACGCCAAGGAGGGCGTCTGGTACCTCGACTCGGGCGCCACCAATCACATGACTGGTGACCGCGCCGCGTTCGCGGAACTCGACACCAGCATCGTCGGAACCGTCAAGTTCGGCGACGGCTCGCATGTCGACATCTGCGGGCAAGGGACGGTGCTGTTCGTCTGCAAGTCAGGCGAGCACCGGGCCATCTCCGGGGTGTACTTCATACCCCGGTTGAACACGCAGATCATCAGCCTGGGCCAGTTCGACGAGAACGGGTGCCAGGTGCTGATCGAGGACGGGCTCCTCCGAGTGCGTGATAGGGAGCGGAAGCTCCTGGCAAAGGTCAGGCGGGAGCCGAACCGAATGTACAAGCTGACGGTGCAAGTCGACCAGCCTGTGTGCTTGGCAGTGCACGCAGGTGTCGACTCGGCCTGGTCTTGGCATGCAAGGTTCGGGCATCTCAACTTCGACAGCCTGCGACGACTCGCGAAAGGTGGCATGGTGCGTGGCCTCCCTCTAGTGGAGCACGTGAACCAGCTCTGCGACGCCTGCCTAGCAGGGAAGCAGCGGCGCGCCTCCTTCTCCAAGCAGGCGAAGTTCCGGGCGAAGGAGCGACTCGAGCTGGTCCATGGCGACCTCTGCGGGCCGATCACCCCGGCGACTCCGAGCGGCAAGAGGTACTTCCTCTTGCTAGTCGACGACCTGACGCGGTACATGTGGCTCGCCCTTCTTGCGACGAAGGACGAGGCCGCAGTCGCCATCATTCGACTCCAGGCGGGAGCCGAGTCGGAGTCCAGGTGCAAGCTGCGCACGCTGAGGACGGATCGCGGAGGCGAGTTCACCTCCGGCTCCTTCACGGCATACTGCGCGGAGCTCGGAGTCGAGCGTCACCTGACGGCTCCTTACTCCCCGCAGCAGAATGGAGTCGTGGAGCGACGGAACCAGACGATTGTGGGCATGGCCCGCAGTCTGCTGAAGGCCAAGAGAATCCCCGGCGAGTTCTGGGGTGAGGCGGTGTCGACGGCCGTGTTCATCTTGAACAGGTCGCCCACCAAGAGCGTGGACGGCATGACACCGTTCGAGTCCTGGCATGGCCGCAAACCGAATGTGCACTTCATGCGCACGTTCGGGTGCCTGGCGCATGTCAGAGAGACGCGACCCGGGCTGAAGAAGCTCGACGATCGCAGCAGGCCGATGATCTTCGTGGGGTACGAACCCGGCACGAAGGGTTATCGGGCCTACGACCCGGCTACAGGCCGAGTCGCCATCACTCGCGACGTGGTGTTCGACGAGAACGCACGTTGGGACTGGAGTTCGCCGGACTCTCCGGTGAACACGTTTGGAGCCGACACCTTCACGGTCGAGCACATGGTGTTCGAGCCGCAGTCGACTCCAGGGGACGGGAGTGCTGGTCCTGGACCCGACTCGCCGCCCTCTCCGAGTCCATCTTCCCCGACTCCAGGAGCCGGGAGTGAGTCTCCAACGACACCGGAGCACTCGACAGCCGAGTCTTCGACTCCGGCTGTCACAGGCGTCGAGTTCGTCACGCCACCTTCAAGGTATGCAAGTATGCTTGATGGAGAAGACGACACCGAGCTCGAGCACCGGTTCCGCACTCTGCAGAACGTGCTCGATGCGGGTCCGGCCCAGGAACCGGACGAGGAGCTCCACTTCCTCGCCTCTGAAGAGCCTGGCTCGTTCGACGAGGCCAAGTCGGACGCAAGCTGGAGGCGTGCGATGCAGGAGGAGCTCGAGGCCATCGAGTCCAATTCGACTTGGCGGCTCGCCACCTTACCACCAGGTCACCGCGCGATCGGCCTGAAGTGGGTCTACAAGGTGAAGAAGGATGCGCATGGCGTGGTCCTTAAGCACAAAGCTCGCCTGGTGGCGAAGGGCTATGTGCAGCGGCACGGGGTCGACTACGACGAGGTCTTCGCACCCGTGGCCCGACTTGAGTCAATTCGACTCCTGCTGGCGGCGGCCGCAGATTCGGGTTGGGACGCCCACCACATGGACGTCAAGTCAGCCTTCCTCAACGGCGAGTTGGAGGAAGAGGTATACGTGCAGCAGCCAGCCGGCTTCGCTGCAAAGGGGAAGGAGCACCTGGTGCTCCGACTCGACAAGGCGCTCTACGGCCTCAAGCAGGCACCAAGGGCATGGAACACCAAGCTCGACGCATGCCTCGTCAAGCTCGACTTCACCAGGTGTGAGTCGGAGCATGGCATGTACGCGCGGGGCGCTTCATCGACTCGACTCCTCGTCGGAGTCTACGTCGACGACTTGGTGATCACGGGCTCGACTCCAGCGACATCGACGAGTTCAAGCTGGAGATGCAGAGTCTGTTCCAGATGTCCGACCTCGGGTTGCTGAGCTACTACCTCGGCATTGAGGTTCGACAAGGTCCAAGCGGGATCGACATCTCGCAAGCGGCCTATGCCCAGAAGCTGCTGGAGAAGGCAGGGATGGCCGGGTCCAACCCCTGCCAAGTGCCCATGGAGCCGCGCTTCAAGCTGTCCAAGACCAGCACGGCTCCACCGACGGATGCGACTGAGTACCGGAGCATCGTCGGGAGCCTCCGGTACTTGGTGCACACGAGACCGGATCTGACTTTCGCCGTCGGGTTCGTGTCTCGCTTCATGGTGACGCCAACTCAAGAGCATTTGGCGGCTGTGAAGCACATCCTACGCTACATCGCCGGGTCTC
This sequence comes from Puccinellia tenuiflora, assembly GCA_012064385.1. Taxonomy (NCBI): domain Eukaryota; kingdom Viridiplantae; phylum Streptophyta; class Magnoliopsida; order Poales; family Poaceae; genus Puccinellia; species Puccinellia tenuiflora. The sequence continues at coordinate 50,374 of QRDG01000924.1, read as the reverse complement.
CTCGACTCGGATGTAGGTATTGCAGAGGTGCAGGTGCACCACGCCTCGTCGGCTACAGCGACAGCGACTTGGGTGGGGACGTCGACTCGCGCAGGAGTACGTCTGGCACGCTGTTCTTTCTGGGGAGCAGCCCAGTGACCTGGCAGTCCCAGAAGCAGTCGGTCGTCGCTCTCTCGAGTTGCGAGTCCGAGTACGTGGCTGCTGCCACGGCTGCTTGCCAGGGGATCTGGCTCTCTCGACTGCTCGCTGAGTTCAGCACCGGCGAAGTCGAACAGGTGGTGCTCAAGGTCGACAACAAGTCGGCAATCGCACTCGCCAAGAATCCCGTCTTCCACGAGCGCTCAAAACACATCGAGTTGAAGTACCACTTCATTCGAGACTGCGTGGAGGCGAAGAAGATCGAGTTGGAGTTCGTGCCCACCGAACATCAACTCGCAGACATGCTGACCAAGCCACTTGGACGAGTCCGCCTGGCGGAGCTGTGCTCAAGGATCGGCATGGTGGAGGTGTCGCCGGAACTCAAGCCTAGGGAGTGAATGTTAGAAATAGGCTTGTGTTCTAGGGCAGTCGAACCGATTCGGGGAGTGTCCCGAGTCGAGTCGTCGAGTCAGAGTCTGTTCTGACTTGACAGTAATAGTCTTCGGGTCAAGTGGACTCGAATAGATAGCCCAGTCGAAGGTTGTTTCGACTGGAGGTAGTTTCCGGGTACGTGGAGTCGAACTCTCGACTCCTACCCGAGGAAGTGTCGAGTGACGGAGTCGGCCTGTCGACTCTGGCTCGTGGACACGCCAGCGCGGGTGTTGGCGGTCTGGAATCTGCGAGATGGTTCTAGAAGCACAGGTGTCCTGGACACCTGTGCAGGCCCGCGCGTAGCTGTGCGACACCTATCCCGGTGTGCACAAGTTGGTTTTGGCTGGATGAAAAGATCTAGCCAAGATATTTTGTAGGATCCCCTATAAATATCCCATCAATAGAAAAAGGGAAAATTGAGGCAAACCATTTCTTTGGCACACACTCCCCTCTCTCTCTCTATCTTACGGGCAACATGATAATTTACGGAGCCTATTTGGTTGGATGAGTACCTACTTCCGTGATTGCCCAGATTCACTCAAGCCATGTATCTTTTACCTATCAATTTTTCCTCACAGTAACATTCGGCCAAGGAGACTAGTGAGGAGGTGGATTGCAGAGGGTTACTCGAGAGACAGTGATAAAAAATCTGCTGAGGAGCAAGGCGAGGAGTTCTTCACCAAACTTGTTGAGCTAAGCATAATTCAGCAAACACCACAATTAGTCACCACTACAACCAATGACACAAGGATGGTAAAGTGCCAGGTCAATGGCTTTATCCGTGAGTACATTGTCTCACGGAGAATGGAAGAGGACCTTGTTTTTGAACTTGGTCCTGACTGTGTCCTAACTACGACATCTTATCATACTGAAAGACTGGAACAGAGACAAAATTGTGTACGAGAGCATTAACTTCTCACGGCTACGGTCAATGACAGTCTATGTAAAGTGGGAATCATTCTTCATCTCCAAAAGTATGAGGCTGTTTCGGGTGCTTGATCTAGAGGATTCAGCGGGTGTAAATGATGATGATCTTGAGAAGATGGTGAAGCTACTCCGTCGCCTAAAGTTTCTTTCTTTAGGAGGATGCACTAAGATTCGCCATCTGCCAAGTTCACTGGGTGATCTTAGGCAGCTCCAGAGTCTGGATGTGAGACACACCTCCATAGTTACCCTGCCGGAGAACATCACCAAGTTAAAGAAGCTACAATATATTCGTGCTGGCAGCCTGGCAGCCTGGCACCACCGTCCCAGAATCAATGCCATCTGCATCATACAACTGGGCACTGGGCACTGGCTGCAAGAGTTCTCCAAATGTCGTCAGTTAGTTGGTGTTGAGGTGCCTAGTGAGACAGGTAAACTGACGGCATTGCACACTCTTGGTGTTGTCAACATCAGGGCTTCAGGGGGGAAGACCATCGTGAAAGAGATTAAGAAGCTCACCCAATTGCGCAAGCTCGGAGCATCAGGCATCAACCGACATAACAGCAAGGAGTTCTTTTCTGCAATCTCAGGTCATGTGCATTTGGAATCATTGTTAGTGCGGCTCGAAAAGGGAAATCAAGGCTGCTTGGCTGACATCTCCCTTCCTTGGGAGAACGTACAGAGTCTTAAACTGTATGGGCTTGAAGAGAAGTTGCCTCTGTTATGCAGCCAACTTAACAATCTCAGGAAGATGGATCTAGATATGGCTACTTTAGAGCCGAGTGACATTGAGTTACTTGCCCTGCTACCGAAACTGTGCATTCTACGCCTGCGTGTCAAGCAACCTCATGGTGATACGCTCCATTTTTATGCCACCATGGAAGGATGTGAGTTGCCCACCTTCAAAAAGGTGAAAATCCTTGAGATTGCTTGCACCTCCAGCGAGGTATTCCAGGTAGTCTTTGGATCGAAATCAATGAAGAATCTTGAGCTCCTCAAGGTTGACTGCTCCAGTGCATCATATCATCTTATTGGCCTGAATGGCCTATCTGAGCTCAAGCAAGTCTTATTGAAGGGTGCCAATGAAGAAATCAAGACAGCCCTTGAGGGGCTGCTTGCCGCCGGCCATCCAGGTACACCACCTGCCGTCAAGCTGGTGGAACTACCACGTTCATCCTGAAGGATCGACATTTTCTCTGTTTATTCCTCCTGTTTTCACCTATCATTAGCTGGATCCAGACTTTGCTATCCCTCATTTTTCTGTATACTGTTTCTGTACATAGCTTGTGCTCGTATTGGCTATCAACATGTCTTTCTTCCCAAAAATTTACAACGTACATACAATCTTATATGGGTAGCCGGGTTTATACTTGCCTAATTACCTTGATCATGAGCTGTGATTGATGTAGCGGGACTTTTCTTTTTATTTCTTCTTCTTTTTGTCTTTCGGCTGTGTGCATCCGTAATGACTCTGGTTATTGCGTTGTTGCAGAGGCTGGGTGTAATTTGTATCTCCGCGATATTAATATACACTCTTTATCTAAAAAAATATATGTGATGCAGGCAACAAGCCTGTTGCAGTTGCCTAGCTTAAATGTGTTGTGTACATGTGTTTTTGTTTATGATTGGAGTCGGGAGATACCATTTTCAAGATCTATGGGTTTCTACTTGCCGATGTACCTACAGTCTTTCTATGGGTAGATGGATTTCTGCTTGCCTTCACTCCGAGCTGCGGTTGATGTGATGATGGCAACGAGCTATGTCTAGTTCAGTTTTTCGGCAAGTTGAGGGGGAACTAGTGGAAGAGAAATAGCGGACTAAAATCTGGTGAACCTCACATCAAATGTATCACTTGATTTCTCTCTGGAACTATTATTAGATGTGAATTGAGTGGAAAAAGAGATCGAGGAGTTACCTGTGCAGAGATCGCCGCTTGGCTGAAGGCAGGTATCGGGAAAAACTGCCCGCCTCCATCTGTAGCAGGTCCGATAGCCGCCGCAGCCACCGGTACGCCCACTACACCGCAACCTACCGGTCACCGCCGTCGTCTCCGGCGCGGCGGGCCGCCGGATGGATGCGAGGGATCACGGCGGACGGCCGACGACGAGTTAGGCTTAGCACCGGAAGGGGGGAAGACACGTCACAGTGGCACGTGTTTGCGGGCCGCGGGCCGCACGGGCGAGATGGTCCGGTTGATGGGCTAAGCTGGGCCAGCATAGCCGAATCGACTCGGCCCAGTTTTTGCCGGAGGGAGGGAGGGAGGGTGCTCCTGGCCATGGCGGCGGCGGAATGGCGGATCCTCGTCAGTCAGTCGCCACCGTGGATTGGAGTCCGACGACGTTTAGCCAGGGCCCATGGAAACCAGCCGCCGACGACGACGACGAATCGCAGAGGCCCTCCGTCGGAGATCGACAGGAGGCGCGCGCTGGAATTTGTACCTCCGCATGGATGGCTCCCTGGCCGGATCCCGACGACGTCGACGGTGCTAGAGCTGCCAGTATGTATCTTCAAAATTTCTCTGCTATCCTAACTAGGAAACTTGTTTGTGTTTTTCCTTCAGATTTTAGGCCAATAAGCCTTTGTAATGTGGTTTATAAAATCATAGCCAAATCACTTGCAAATAGGTTAAAAGACCATTTACCCAGTTATGTTCACCAATCCCAACTGGCGTTTATTCTAGGTAGACGTATTGCTAACAATATCATTGTAGCTCAGGAAATTGCTCATTCCTTTACTCTTAAATCCGGGGACACCCATGATTTCATGCTGAAAATTGACCTTGTTAAAGCTTTTGACAAATTGGAATGGGATTTTATTGATACTACTCTTGCACGTAAAGGCCTTAATGGTCATTTCAGGAAATTAGTTAAGGCTTGCATTTCCACACTTGTTTTCTCTGTGATTATCAATGGCCAGCCTTTCGCTAGCTTCAAAAACAGTAGGGGCATCAGGCAGGGGTGTCCCTTGTCGCCAACCCTCTTCGTATTAGCTGTGAATGAACTTTCTCTGGCACTACAGGATGCGCTGCACGCCACACAACTTTCCGGTATTTCGCTTGGACCAAATTGTCCTGCTATCCACTCTCTCCTATTTGCAGATGACTTGCTCCTCTGCGGCAAAGCAAATGTCCAGGAAGCTACTGCTATGTACAATGTTTTAGACAGGTTCTGCACACATTCTGGACAAAATCCAAACTGGGACAAATCAGGTATCCTCTTTAGTGCGAATGTTAACTCTCAGGTTAAGCATGACATTAAACGTATCTTTCCTGTTCCGGACATTGATGCTTCTTTCGTGCACTTGGGTCACCCACTCATTTTACCGGCAAAAGATAGATCGGCTGCCTATACATTTATATTGATTAAATCTGTTTTCTCCTCCATTCCAGTTTACTACATGTCGAATATTCTTTTCTCAAAAAAAATATTTCTTACCAAACTCACTGCGATTATTAGACATTTCTGGTGGACAGGTGTGAAAGATGATCAAACCACTAAATGTTTGTGCTTAAGAGCTTGGGCTGATATTTGCACTGATAAAAAAATTGGTGGTCTAGGTGTTAGAAACTTGCAGGCTATAAACCAAAGTTTAATTCTCTCGGCGGCATGGCGATTAGCAAAGGAACCTCACTCTCAGCTTGCGCAAATTCTGAAGGCAAAATATCACCCTGACATGTCCATTTGGAGAGCATAGGCGAACAAGCCAAAATCAGCTTTTTGGACAGCTATTCTCAAGGTAAAACCCCTCCTTACTTCTGCTACTATTTATCAGATTGTGGATGGAAACAGCTCTATATGGAGCACACCCTGGTTTTCGGGATGGGAATCAATCTATGACCACCTCATTATTCAGCAACACCCATACTCTTATCCTTCTGTTGTTAAAGATCTTTGGATGCCAGGTACAAAAGCATGGAACGAGGGCCTAATCAACATTCGTTTCAACCCAACAGTTGCATCCCAGATCATCCAAACTCCGATTATTAATGATAATGGCCAAGATACTCTGATTTGGAAACTAACCCCTGCAGGTACTCATTCTCCCAAAGGCGCTTACAAGCACTGCTTCAACAACCTGCGCTTTCCTCCAAGGCAACAACCAAAAACCGTCCCCACCTCAGATTATATCTCTACTTAATCATGTTTGGAAGGAAAGGGCAATGGTGCCCCGAGTCCAGACTTTTGCGTGGAGGCTGATTAGACGCGCACTTCCCACAGGTAAACGAGCAGGCAAGCTTAGTAAGCACATCAGCCAAGATTGCGCTACCTGTGGCAATCCTGAAGATGACATGCATTTATTTTTCTTGTGCCCTGTCTCTAAAGCGGCTTGGTTCTCCCAGCCTTGGTACATAAATACTGAAATCTTAGTAAGGGAGAACCCTTCTATGCCTCAGATTTTACAATATATCCTGGCCTCTAATCACCCGGAAGCTAATCCCATTAATGTCTATACTTTTCTCTGGTGCATATGGAAAGCCAGGTGTGATATTCTTTTTAACAGGAAGCCTGCTAGGCCTCAACATGTACATGCAGTAGCAAAGACTATAATGCTGGAACCTACAGAGCAACTCAACAACGACACCGCAACTACACTACTGCCAGGAGTTCAACCACAACTACAGCTACCCACTGCTACAGGTACTTGTATCTTTACTGATGCTGCTTGGACGCCTCAGCCAGGCGAAAAAGCTACACCTACAGGTCTTGGAGTCGTCATTTTTGCAGAAACGCATCACCATTTCAAACAGCTACATATCTCAGCCAAATCCCCACCAGCAGCCACACCGCTACAGGCAGAAGCTTTTGCTTTGTTCCTGGCCGTCAAGTTAGCAGAGGTGCTTCATATACAGGATCCCAGGTTCTGCACTGACAATACTACTCTGGTTCAGGCCACTAAAGCTGAATCCATCTTCACTACTGCTACACCTTGGTTGATCAGACCTACAGTCGCAAACATCAGGGCAACACAAGTCTTTAACAGCTCAAAACTAGAGCATATTTCGAGGTGCTATAATGTCAAAGCTCACCACCAGTCTAAATTAGCTGCTAGGATGCAAATAAACAGCAATTTCATATTGTTCAGGTGCCTTTCTACTGCAGGCACTCAATGCCCTTGCAGATCTATAGACCTTCAAGACAGGGTGCTCCCTTTCACCCTTTTATCTGTAAAAATGTATTGTCTAAATTAATAAAGATCTCTGTTAAAAAAAAAACTAGCTAAGAAAGGCTATTTCACCCATCGGTTCTTCAATATTGAAACCAGTTTTGCCAATCAATTGCTGCTAATGTGCTGCTTGCATGCATAGTACTAACTTCTTAACTGACCTGTATTATCTTTTCTTGCAGTTCATTTCTTGTACTCCCTCCGATCCTAATTAAGTGTCGTCATTTGTATTAGGAAAACACTTATATTAGGTCGACCTATGGGAGGAAAAACTAGGTCCCTCTCGCTCCCGCACATGCTGCTCTCCTCCTGGCGCGAGTCGCGCATGCACATGCATTGCTCGTGCGTGCGCACATGCATCACACTACATCTCACTCATGCACGTCACGTGAGCACAACAACCTAGCTCCGGCGTCGTTGCCCTGCTTGCTAGTATGTGCACTAGTTTTTTTTTTTTAGATTGTACCTGATTTAGTTTTTTTTTTGAACAAGAGGAGGGGTCACACGACCCCAGTGCTGCATTATATTGAAGTAACACGTGGCGGGTACAAATTTACAAGGAGGCCCAAAACATCAACTCGCACTAAGAACCTAATATTTGAAGATAAGGGCTCCAAACTTATAGAAACCCCCCCCCAACACAACAAGATAGAAAGCAATCAGGTGCCTGGGAGCCACCGCCACCAGTCGTCGGCGACCTCGAGGCGCTGTGAACGCCGAGATCGGAGAGAGGAGTGCTCAGAGTCTCACTTCCAGCGACGAACCAACTCCGCCAGCCAGCCCGCCATCCTCGGGGACGAACCACTTGAAGGCAGCGAGCGACCGAGCTCTGGCACAGGGTCCGAAAGGCCTCCACATCGGAGGTTGAAGAAAAGCCACCATTCTGGCTGTAGATCACGGCAGCAATCAAGGCTGCCATGTAGGTCGCGCAGATCTGCAGCACACACACGAACCACCACTTCACAGAAGAAGAAGGGAACCAGGAGCACCTCTTCCGCCCCTCGCCACCACGGCCGGCCAGAGGAAGAAGTAGACTCTGCTCTTCATCCGCTGCAGAGCAGTCACCACTGGCCTCCAGAACTAGAGACCAATCTTCGAGCTTATGAGAGGAGATGGAGGATGCAGCGTCCCAATCCTCTGTATGCGGCTCCGAGCACCGGAGCTCCGCCAGAAGGAGAGAAAGCACCACCAACTAGCAGACACAGCTCGGGTGTATCTGCCGGCAAATCCTCCGCGGCATCACGCCATTCTGCACGTTGGCAAACAGCAAAGTAAAGTCAACCCTACAACTACAACCTAATCTATAGCTATACAAAGGGGGCCGGCACCCTACAGCATCCCCACACCAGCCGGCGAAAGCGCCAGCGGCGGGAGCGTCCGGATCTGGCCGGAAACGGCGGCGGCTGACTCTCAAGGGAACGCGTGGAGGAGGAGAGGGGAAAAGAAAGGTCAAGCTATGTCCACTGCCACCTGATTTAGTTGGTAGTTGTTATCTAGCTGAATATAGTATATTCAAGGCTGGTTGACGGTCAGTTCGCTTACCTGGCCACTCGTCATGTTTGTTCACTGTTTTGCTACGCCTGCGTCCGATTGTGCCGACGAGCACCTCCACCAAGTTGACATTTATTTTACTCAAAGACGGAGTTCTCCGAGCATACACCTACGATGTCATATGACCCGACCGAAGGTCACGACTACGACGATCCCGAGGAGACGACAAAGCGGTAGAAACGGCCCTGGGTCGCCATATCTAGCGCCAGTGATGCTGGATCGAGAAGAACGGGCATCCATGCACGATGACACGTTAGATGGTTTATGATTTTCCGAGCATTTGCAAGTTGGTATGTTTCCCTATTTTGGGACGATGTGTTTTTTACGTACTCTTTTTCAAATGTTGCAACCGTATGTTTTTGTTGTTGTCGTCGTTTGTGTGTTTTGTTGAATTAGTTGGTTATTTTTGTTGCCAACAAATCTGTGGCAAATATTTTGCCCATCCACTTTTTAATTGGTACATACACATGATTTTTTTGTTGTAATAGTCAGTAAAAAAATGTTGGTTAACCACTTTTTGTAACATTACTTTTTTAAATGTTGTAATCGTTTGTGATTTTTGTTGTGACTGTTTGTATTTTTTGTTGTAAATCAATCTGCAACAAATAATTGTTTTGTAACAACTTTTATGTAATACAAATTTTAAAAAATATATTGTGATGATTTGTTGTAATAGTATATATTTTTTGTACACGGAGCAAGAAAATTTGTTTCAATACTCTGGAGTTTGTTGCAATACTCAGAGTAAATCATCACGATGGCATTTCTGCATTAAATATCAAGAAGGTCGGGGGCAACCCGATATACCCCTTCGTTTAAGTGGACCTTGTATGCACTGCGGGTTTGATTTCCGAAATAGTAAAGGGCTAAAATGCAAAAACGCGTGGCACTGATTTCTGAACGTAGGATGACGATCCAACGGCTTGGGAGGAGACCTAAGTTTCCCCTTTTCTAGGGGGACCTACGCCTAGCACTGGCCTTTGTATTAGGCATTTGCACTAAATTAGTCGTGTCTCCACAACACTTTTTTCGGATTGGGGAGGGGGGGGGGGGGGTACTATTTATCTTTTGTCAAAACAAATTGCTAGCTGTTTTCTTCCTTCCTTGGCGTTAGTGCTCCCGTTCACCCTGTTGGGTCTGCATTTTTCTCTGAACTTTCAGTACTTCAATTTGTCCGAGAGACGAGAACCGGCCTGTGGCCGGGTGGCTTGTGTCTCCGGAGTGAGCACAACCCGCCCAGGTTCGATACCCCAGGGGGACGAATTTCGGGTGTCTCACTTGTGCGGCACTGTTCACGGGAATAGTGTCCAACGTAGCACTGTTTATATGAACAGTGTTTGCGCTGTAGCAATTTGTGGAGGGCCTTATGGGCTGCTTATACACAGAAGACTGGGCCCATTAAATCAGTCTGCCCACCTCTAGGTTCAGGAGCCCATTCCACCGCGGTTCGACGCTGGTATTGTGGTGTGCCCACCACTGCAGGGATTTCGCGGAAGACCTAGGCTCGCGGAGGCTCAAGTCTTAGTACAGTCTGGTTAGGTCTAGCTTGCGCACGGGTGGCATGCGTGTCAGCGTGTGGTGTAGTGTTGTGTGTGGAGTGCGTAGTGCGTAAGTTCAGATACTATAGCTGTAATAAGATCAGGAATTCTCAAAAAAAAAAAAATTTGTCCGAGAGACCGAGAGTGATGTGTAGAAATCCCAGCACAAGTGGAGCTTCGAATGTCACGATTGGTAGAGGGAATAGTTTTGCTAACATGCAGTTCAAAACATGGTAATAATCCTGCAATTTTCCCCACATTTTAGTGGCTCACTTTCATCCTTATCTCAAGTTGCCTATTGTGCGGTCGTCTCTGTTTGGTCTTCTCAAATCTCAATCACATCTGGATTTGGACTTGGTCAGCATATCTCCGGCATACTTAGCGCCTCCCCTTGCCCCTCTCTCTTCATTTCTGCGCAGCCCCATCCTCGTAGGTGTTGGAATCCAATCCTCCGCTTCTCTTCTACTTGGAGGAGCTACTGCTTCTCTGCGGATCTTCCAAGTTTGTGCTTCAGCTAGTAATTTGTTGGATACTTTGTTCTTGATCCTGTCTAGAAACTGTCAGATCTGAAAAATAAATGAAACGTTGACTTGTTATCTTATATAGATCACACGAAGTAGTTTGTTTAGATACATGTAATGAATTGTTTGTACTAACATCCAGCGTTGTCCAGAAAGGAAGGGATGAAAGTATGGATTTTAGACAGAAATATTACTTATATGTTTCTATGTTGATCATTTGCCCAAAGGACTTTTTAAACATGGAATTACTAGCCAAGTCTGGTTTGCTTGGTCTTCTTGATTCCATCTAAAGTCAAAAGTCATCTTCTTCCCCCGCATCTCTTCTACTTGGCTTTTTTTCCAGTAGCTAGCAGCTCAGATATTTCAGGTTAGTGATTCAGATCTTTGTTGAAAACTTTTGGAACTTTTCCTCGAAAAAAAAAACTTTTGGAACTAATAACCACCATCGAGTTTATGGTTTCGTGCAAATTCTTTGAAGTCCTTGACACTATCAGATCCCAAAAATAATGAAGTACGGCTTGTTATTTTATATCGGTCACAGTAGTTTGTGTTGTTGAGTCCAAAAGGTAAGGGATGCTAAGGGAGCATCAATTTTATACAAAATAATCCACTACCTCTTTATGTTTCTATGGAAATCATCTATTCCAGTAGGTGCCTAAACTAGGCATTTTTTTTCTGCAAACGTCCAATTTGCTTTTAGAACAAACTTGTTGTCGATGTTTTGATTACTAGACACAACCCAACTTGTACGGTATCATGGACACACAAAAGATGCTCAAAATTTGTGGATCTAGAAATCCAGAATCTTTCTGTGAAATTCATTCTCATTTTGGCTCCCAACTTCTCTGTTTGAATTTGCCTCTTCGTCCGAACTCTGTCCAGAACCAACCTGGAGTTTAGACAGTAGGAAAGAATAATCGTCTCAATTTTACAAGCAAAATTTTGTTTTCGTATCTACTTTGGTAGACATTTTCAAGCAGTTCTTTCACATATATTTGATGCAGGATTGGTCCCGTCGTTGGACATCTGCATAGCAATTCCAATTTGTAGTTTGTGATCCACCTGAAGGATTGTATCGAGTAGGAACGCATGTTCATGCTCGCATCACTAGTGAGAATTATTATTGTCAACAAAATAAAAGATTCCAAATTAGATACTGGTTTATTTTAATAAAAAATCACGCTAGCATACTTAGAGTAGTGTTGCGGTGAATATTAGTTTGCATGAAAGTTTTAGTATAGATAATACAATTATCATGCTGGGGGGAACAACTGGTCTGGTCATTGTGACAGTTTTCCCTTGCGACTGTGCTATATTAGATTCTACAGTTCTGAAAGTGTAAAATGCAACGGATTGAACAACAGATTGATGGAACCTGATATTCTGGAGCGTATAGTTGATGGAAGAGAAAACCCGACAAATCTGCCATTTGCACTTCTGAAGAACATAACGGAACATTTCTCTGAAGATCACGTAATTGGTCAGGATGGATTTGCGACGGTTTATAAGGTAACGTTTACTTTTAAATAAGATAAGCATATAGCATCTAAGAAATATCAAGGGTAGCAATGAAGTACTTCAAAAAGGAGTGCATATTTTCTGATGCCCCATCATTTGCATCTGGATGTTCAAATAATTAGAAAACGTACTCTCAGATTTTGAGAAACAATTGCCAATATATTCACAATGTACATTATGGGGTGTACTCTGAACTTCCAAATTCAGGGCCAAAAATATGTCCATTTGCTGTAAACAAACAAGGACCAACAATGTTAGCACAACGGTTTGTCCTTTTGTACTAGCACAACTGGACTTTTTTCTGCCCTAAAAGCTATAGGTTTAACATCATCCAACAATATAGATATATGAAGTTTTGAAGACTTCTGAAAACTTTGTAAAAATGCTTTTGGCCTGTGTCCAGCCTCCATTTTGGCCAACCTATGTGAGGGCTCGGAGCTATTAACTAGTAATATCATAGTTGTTACTCGTTACATATGTAATATGTCTACGAAGTACCACTTAATTTGTTTGTATATTTTGCCAAAGTCAGATTCTGTGCCGCGTTTGAAATACAAGTACCGGTCTATTAAGCGGGTCAGTGTTCACCTCTTTAATTAGGGTAGAGAGCCTCAAATATTTTTCCTAGCCGTGTGTTAGAAATGTGTATGCTTGGATTTGTCTACTTTGTAGTCACTCTCAGAAAAAAACGTTTTCCTTTTAGTTTGGGAACTTTACCATTTATTGCACCATGCCATTGAATTGTTTTACAACAAGGCTAAAATTGCTCTAAATGCTCACAAGAGAAGTTAAACAGGGTGTTCTTCGAAACGGGAATGTTGCTGTGAAGAGGATTAGGAACAGCCATTCAATCGACGATAATGTATTTTATCGCGAAGCTGGTAGCCTGTTGACGATTAACCATCAAAATATAGTACGGTTTCTTGGCTTCTGTTGTAGCACAGAAGACACAGCTATAAAAATTGAAGGATCAGAAAAATATATTTTTGCTGAGATAAGAGAAAAATTGCTCTGTTTTGAATATATGTGCAATGGGAGCCTACAAGAATATATCACGGGTATGTCAATTTCGCATGTCAAGCAGCTGTTGTCTTTGCTTATTTATCTTTTTTTACTTTAACTTCTACTTTTTGAGTCACTGTCGACCACGAGGGATAGACTGGACATATACAAAATGTTGAAAATGTTGTCAAGCAGCTGTTGTCTTTGCCATATATCATTCAGTGTGCAATTGGCACGAACAAATCAAATTTTGGAAGATTTAATGGTACCCAGTCTTTTTATTTCTGCAGATGAATTAAGGGGACTTGAGTGGAATACACGTTACCAAATAATCAGGGGAATCTGTGAAGGGTTGCATCATCTGCACAAGGAAAAGCATATATGTCATATAGATCTGAAACCGGCCAATATACTATTGGATAATTATATGGTCCCGAAAATTGTGGACTTTGGTCTGTCAATACTAGATGAAAAACCACAATTGATGAATGTAGACCCTCCTGGATCACTGTGAGCTATACTTTAAAAGAATGTCTATTTTTGTGGCATTTACCCACTCACATTTTCTTCTTCCATAAGTCATCAATCTATTGATTTCATATGCAGAGGATATAGTGGCAAGATGTCATTCAAATCTGACATTTTAGTTGGGCATTATAATCATCCGCCGGCCTCCGCGCCCTGCCCCGTCGCCTCCCGCCCCCGCATCGCCCGCCCGCCCGCCGGCCGCCCGCCCCTCCGCCCGCCCCTCCGCGTCCCCGTCCCGCCCGCCCCTCCGCGCCCCCGTCCCGGCCCTCCGCGTCCCCGGCCTCCCGCCCTCCGCGCCCCGCCGCCCGCCTGCGCCCCGCCCCGCCCGCCTGCGCCCCGCCTCCCGCCCTCCCGCCCTCCGCGCCCCGCCGCCCGCCTGCGCCCCGCCCCGGCCGCCCGCGTCCCCGCCGCCCGAAGGTGAGAATCTCCTCTTTTTTTGATTTTTCAGTTTTTAATTTTTGCTTCATTGACACTCACAATTTGTTGCCACTCGGTATGTAGATGGAGGTGGAGAACCTCGACATGGACTCATTGTCCGATTCGTCGGATTGGTCGTCATCCGACGATTCGGACATCGACGAGTTGTTGCAAGACGACGACGTCGAGATGATGAGCCTCCTCGTCGACGTGCAAGCATTTGAAGACCGCGCGAAGCTTATGGATCAGAGGAGAGGGTCGAAGAAGGGGCGACTCACCATCTACCGGAACCGCGCTCTCGGACACGAGCATCAGAGGAGAGGGTCGAAGGATATTGAGAGAGCTTTCGGTGTTTTGCAAGCAAGGTTTGCCATAGTTCGGGGTCCATCTCAGTTTTGGGACAAACCAACCTTGGTGAACATCATGAAATGTTGTGTGATTCTACACAACATGATCCTAGAGGATGAGAGAGGGTTAAACCTCCCTTGTTTCTATGACAATGTTGGTACCCGTGTGCAACCGGAAAGAAACCCTTCTCGCATACACGCTTTTCTTCAAGCACATCGTGAGATTGAGGATGCAACCACTCATGGATGATCTAGTAGAGCACCACTGGCAGTTGGATGGGCGGCGCATTGGCCCATGATGTTTCTTTGTTTTACTTTTCTATGTCCTATTTGATTCGAACAATTATTGTAATTTGCTCAAACATTGTTGTAATAATTTGAATGATTATTGTTTTATTCGGTGGTGTAATAATAACTAGAATGATTTATTGTTTTATGTCAAATGTGATGAATTTGTGATATGTCATATGATGAAATGTGTGATATGTGAAATGACAGTTTTAAAGGTTGGGGTTAAGGCAAAGACTAGAACCCTTAAACCCAACCCTTAAAGCAGTTTAAGATTGGGTTTGAGGGTTCTAGTCTTTGCCCCTGTTTTTCAACCCTTAAAAGTGCCCAAAACTGGCACTTCTCAACCCTTAAAACTGTTTTAAGGGATTGAGTGTTTGAAGGTTCTACTAGACATGCTCTTATGCCCATGGGAAGAATCTAGCCACCACACTAGTGGATCTCTTCCTTTGGTTGCTCGCCAAGGTTGTGCCAGCCGGATGGAAACCCAGCAGCCATGTCATGATGTTGCCTGGGCCATCACCAACGCTGTCGGCGAGGCGACAGAGTCAAAAAAAACAGCAGATTCGATAATCTCTACCATCAGTCATACGATCGACCCTCGCACATACCTATTACTGACCTTGCCCGTCCAGTAGTAGTCTATGTAACGAATTAATTAAAGCATGTGTGATCGGAGTTGTTGATGCAGTAAAACTGGATGTTGTTTTGTATGCAGGAGAGACATGGGTGGTTGATAAGGTGAACTTGGATGTTGTTTCTGACATAGAAGAGCTTCTATGAAATACATTTATTTGTTTATTCTGACGTAGTGGATCTGGGCATATATTTGCCTGTATTTCTTAGACACTATCGCATACAAACCTAGTATGTTTTTGTCCTGAGATATTCCATGGGGGTGCTATGTATGTATACTAAACATACGCTTGGTCCTCTAAATTCAGCATGTTTTATTTTCCTTAACTGAATGATCTTGTATTATGTGATTAACAACATCTATAGTTCGGGTGAAATTGATGTTAATACATGCTGAAATTGAACAAGTATATTGTTTTTATTTGACTCTAGTAATTTAAATTAAGGTTATGAATGCAGGCACAAGGGTCTCTTGAACAGGATAATGAGGTATATTTAAGCTAAAATACTGTTTTCTTGTTGAAAATCAAACACAAGTATACTGTTTTCTTTTGAGTCTAACAGATTTTCCTCTGCTTTTCCTTTCAAGATGTCTATTCTCACGACGAACCAGACGAGGCCATAATATCTGCCCGGCGTCTCAGCAGCTGACCAAGAAGGGTAAGTTGCTCTCTTAACTCGATCGTTCTCCAGCACCCTTGATTTTCTTTCCTGTACGAGGTAATTGATTGATGGTGTGTTTAAAAACAGCTCCCTCTTTGCAAACTCCAGTTGGTTCACCTTTGGTAAAGAGTGAAAGCAATGACCGAATTATGTAGAGGAGGCTTCTCCGGGCACGCAGAGGAAACTTGATGGTGGTACACGAACTGGTACTCGGGAACAAATGGAAACGGTGTCCTGGAATTGGCCATAGCTACTCGACTCGAGATCTCGAGCAGCAAGCAGTAAGATGCAGAGGAGAACTGTACTAAAACAGACAGACGGACATATTTGAGTAGTGACGATGAGCAACTAGAAGGCATGGAGTGGTTAAATCCTGATGATTCAAATACACGGTGATGTATACTGAAGCAAGCACAGATGAAGCAGCAGCAGGTCGCAGCAGTGGCCGATCCACTTCTGCTGCTTTACATGGCAAAACGAAAGGACACTCTTTCTTCGATCTTTTTTTTAGATAAAAGGCTTTAGGCCCTGCTTTAAATTAATAAAGCACACACAGATCCGCCATAGTTCGAATTACAACATGCTAGGCATACAACTTAGCCTAAGGCACACATAAAGAGCAAAGACAGTCTCGGGGCCGGCCTCCCCCAACACGCCGGAAAAAACGGACATAAAGCAAGCTACGGAGTGTCACTTCTTGACGCGAGAGAAGTGTAGATGGCCTTCAACTCGCCCGCCATCGCCTGAAGCCCCTCCTGCTCCCGCTCCTTGGAGAGGCTTGACCATAACTGTAGGAACATAAGAATTTTGAATATTAGTTCCGCCGGGTGTCGAAGCACTTTCTTCTCAATGGTCAGTTTATTTCTAATAAGCCAGAGGGCCCAGAAAAGCAAGGACACAATGATCCAACACAGCCTACGACCATAGGCGGACCCAGCGCCCCTGTTACCCGGGCTTCCGGCCGGCCGGTGTAATGTAATTTGATCTACCATTTGGTAAATAATTAGCATCATTAGCCTTAGATTTAAGAGTTTGCCTAGGCTTTAAAATTTTCCTAGGTCCGCTAATGCCTACGACGATGGCCAAGCACAGACTGCAGGTTCGCATGAAATTGAGGGAAGTTTGCCGGAGACCAGCTGCACCCAAGCAGTTGTCTCACCACACTCCAACCAAACTTTGCGAGCACACAAGAGAAAAAAATGTGAGAAGCGTCTTCTATCTCGCCACAGAGAGCACAGTGGCCGCGGGAAGGGCCATGCTTCTCCGCTAACTGTTTTCCCAGGGCCCCTCGATCTTAATTTTTAGCGGAAGTCTCGCTCCCCAGAGATCCTGCGCATGCGCAACTGTCGCCCCGCACTCTGTGTAACTGCATGCGCAAACACTCTTTCCTCCGCACTCTTCGTCTCACCGGATGCGCCACCAACTGCCGCGGCCATTCGCGGTGGCGGGCGGATTCGAGTGCCGTTGTTCCCCCATTTCACTCTCCACACGCATTCTTGTGTGTGTCATTTTCCGCTTGGTGACTCGGGTACATATCATTTGCTTAATTTGCCTTGGGAGCGCATGGCTCATCAATCAATCAATCGATTTAATTTCCCACGGGTAAACAGTGGATTGTAATGAGGCCTGCACGGAGTGAAATGCAACTCCAATACATAAACTTGTAGTTTGAGACCGGCACGAAGTATAATGGGGAGCTCCTAAAATATTGTTCCTACCACCTACCATGTGTCTCTATTATCCAATCTCACTGTGTTTTCTCGCTCCTTTCCATGTCCTCCCTTGCCCCCGAGCCGACGATAATCGGAAATACCATTTCATAGACAAATGCAAGTGTCGACAGTAGAAGGTAGCCACACTCGACATATGACTTGACGTGGTATGCATGGATCTAGCCCGTCGCTAACAAATTAACCATAATCAATCTTTAGAATTACTTCTTAAAATTGTTAAAAAAAATAAAGTAGCATACTAACGGCATCATTGATCACCTAATTCCCGGGGGAGTGTCCCATCTTCAGTACGCTGATGATACCATTATTCTGATAAAAAACACAGATCAAAGAATTATCAACTTGAAATTTTTGCTTCGCTGCTTTGAAGTCATTTCGGGACTCAAAATCAACTTCTTGAAAAGTGAGGTGATAGTCATGGGAGCCTCTGATGAGGAACAAGCCAGTGTGGCTAGGAGTCTCAATTGCTCAGTGGGAGCTTTTCCTTTTACTTACCTGGGTTTTCCTATGGCCGATAGGAGGCTAACTATGACTGACTGGGAACCCTTGGTTAATGTGGTGGGCCATAGGGTGGACCCGTGGCAAGGGAAGTGGATGTCGTCGGCTGCCCGACTCACCCTTTCCAACTCCTCGCTCTCCAGCCTCCCAATGTTTGTTATGGGACTGTTCCTCCTTGCTGATGGCACTCATGAGGGTTTTGCCAAGCATATTGCTAGATTCTTTTGGGAGGGGGTGGGAGATAAGAGGAAATACCACATGGTCAAGTGGGTTGACGTCTGCCGCCCTAAGGACCTAGGTGGCCTTGGTGTTTTAAACTCAAAAGTGATGAATATTGCGCTTCTAACTAAATGGATCTGGAGGCTCTTTGATGAAAGTGAGGATCAGACTCTGTGGAAAAGAATCCTAGTGGCAAAGTACAAAAGAGTGGACGGCCTCCTAAATGTGAATGCAATGGGAGGGTCCTAGTTCTGGCACTCCTTACACAAGATAAAACACTTCTTCAAGCTGGGAGCTAAATTCTCCTTAGGCGATGGGAGGTTAATTAGATTCTGGTGGGACTGGTGGACGGGGGAGGGTCCCCTTAAAGACAGATTTCCTAGATTATTTGACATCTCAGGTTCCCCTAACATGCTAGTGTCGCATGCTTTTGATGGGACTGGATGGATGATTCACTTCCGAAGAAACTTTGGGGAAGAGGAGCTGACTCAATGGACAGCTCTATGGGATGAAATAAAAGACTTAAGCCCCACTCTGGAGCGGGACAAGGTGTCCTGGGCTCTGGAGTCAGCGGGGAAGTTCTCCGTCGCATCGCTGTACCGCAGAATCATCCAAGCTGATCGGCCGACGTTACCAGCGTTCTTTTGGGAAATTAGAGTCCCTCTAAAAATAAAATAAAAATTCCTGTGGCAATTGGCTCGAAACAGGTTGCCAATGCGTGAGCAAATCCAGAAAAAGCAGGGCCCCTCGGATGGCAAGTGCGCCCTCTGTGGGGAAACTGAATCTAGCAATCATATCTTCTTCTCTTGTCTGTTAGCGAGATTTATGTGGAGTGGGGTGAGGACTATGTTTAGTGTCTCCTGGAACCCTTCCTCTTTTGTTGAGCTTTGGGTTTTGCTGATGTCTCTCCCACCAAGTAGAAGGAAGTTGCTCTGGCTTTTCTTTGCTGCCTAGAGCTGGGCGCTCTGGAATATTCGAAATAAATTTTCTATTGAAGGTGTTTTTCCTAACCAACCCGCTGATTGTGTTTTCAAAACTGCTATGTTCTTGCAGCATTGGCGCCTTCTTGCAAGATCTGAGGAGCTACCCGTCATCGACAGCATCCTGGACGCTCTCCGCCATCTTTACAGAGACACAAGAGCGCCATCCCAGGATCTGCCTACTAGTACCCATTAGCTGTGGCGTTACGCTGTGTGCGTGTGCCTCCCGTGTCGTCGTTTCTTATGTTAGCTGAAGAGTTTAGCTAAGTACTGTCTGCTGGGCCTGAGGCCGGTATGTTGGTCGATGTGTATGACTCTGTGGCTTTATTAATTTAAAGATGTGCCTGTTATCTATAAAAAAGAGAAGCTAAAATAAGTCATGGTCGTGGCGATACAAGCTAGAGGGCCACTGACAAAGCATAATATACTGTCTCAAATTAGGTTGAACCGTAATCAATGGATTTGAAAATAATCGTTTATATTTTTCGTGGCAACGAACGGATATTTAGCTAGGCTGTATACTTTGGTTCAATCGCTCAAAGTATGTTGAGCCACTATCAATGGGTTCAGAAATAATCGTAGTATGTATTTTCTCATGGGAACGCACGGGTATTTGGTTGGTCTGTATACTTTGGTTCAATCGCTCTGGTGTGTACCGACGACTACGGGTGCTCCTATACTCCGCGGTACGCGGAGGGAACAAACCTCCGCGCACAGCGCACCCCCATCTCCTTCTTCTTCCTCCTCCCGTTGATCCCCCGCCTCCACCGCCGGCCGTAACCGCCTGCTCCCGCCTCTCGTGGCCGGTGTCGCTACTGTGCCGCCTCGCCGCCCCGCCCTGCTCGAGCCGCCGCCTCCGCCGGTCCGCCGCCGCCCGGCCGGCCGGCCATCCCTCTAAACCCCCCCCCCCCCCCCCCCCCCGCACCCGAACCCTAACCCTAACTCCAGTCACCGGCGGCGAGCCCCAGCACCCTAACCCTAACCCCGTCGCCGGCGAGCACCCGAACCCCCCCCCCCCCCCCACCCCCCAAGTTAAGTTACGGCCTCACCTCCACCGGCGACGCCGTGGCCAGCCACGTCGTCCCCGTCTCCGGTGAGGTCCAGGCCTCGCCTGGCCAGCGACGTCTGGGCGCGTCGTCTTCTTCGCCCCCGGTAAACTCCTTTCCTCCTCCGTCTCGTCGTGGTGGGCCGGCCCACCAGGGCTTCACAGCGTCTCCAGGGGGTGCGCGGAGCTTTCCTAGCTCTGCAGTACGCGGGGTATAGGGTTCGCGGACGACTACCGAGTCAAATCTCAGCGCAAGTAGTGGTGCCCACTCCATTTTACCAAGCACGCAACTATCAAAAATGATATTCTCAGATGGTCAGGTCCGTCCAAAGGCGTCAATTTCCGGCAACGGCCCACCTCCTCCTATCGGCTCGGTCGTGAGACGACCTCAGAATCGGTCCATTTCCATCCCCACGTCGCCCGTCGACGACGACTAGACAAATATCGGGCCGAGAACCACGCAGCAGGAGAGAAATATCGGGCCGAGAACCACGCAGCAGGACGACTAGACAAATACTCTTGCGTGGTCTTCTTAGTTGAATCTGAATTTTAAAGGACCGTACTCTTGGCGTCTCCTCTTACACCTCTCTTCATCAAACACAAATCAGTCAGCAATCCTCTCTTCTCCTTGGATGTTTATCCTCCAATCCAGCTTCTTCATTTCCAAGAAGCTCGCTGCATCCCCTACAGAGCTTCCAGGTAGTTCCCCAGCTCTTTGTGTGGTACTTTTTCAGCGATTTAATCACCCATCGCTTTTCTACTTCTATTCGCTCCTTTGGATCTTATATATGTTTACGCTTTAAGTCCCGTGGAACTGGTGAAATACGACTTGTTTTTCTTTTTCGATCGATTCAGATACACACAATCAAGTAGCATGTTTTTCACCGGATTATGCATGGATACAGGCTAATTGGTCACATCGTTGGATCTCTGAACTGTGACTCGTTGGATCGAGGCGTTTTCTCAGAATATAACCAGGTAGGTTGCGTCCTCTTCTCGTAAAAGACTACTCTTCTTTTAGTAATCTTTTTTTTTAAGTAGGCAATGAAGTTAAGATGGTGAACCGTGGTGGTTTGAGCTGTTGAGGATGTCGATCGCTCATAGTTAATTTGAAACCGAATCTGAATGTGAACAATAGAACAGGTGAATTACATTTTTTACCTTTTAGTTATATATTTTCGCCGGTCCCTCTCCGGCGACGGTGAAGTAGAGAAAGAGATCGAGCGGGCCAGATGTGGCGGCGGCTAGGATTCTCTGGAGTCGCCCCCTTTATCCGCTCTTGACATGCATAATATACCTTGCTTCGTATAACTACATTAGTTGATCTGTTATGTACTAAATCACATGATAATCACAAGTTGTGAAGTTATTAATTGTGAAGTCTACTCAGCTTTGCATTATCAATATTAATTGCGTCTGAACTTGCGGATATATCCCATACATAACCTGATTTTTTGCATCTAATTGTTAGGCAATATGTAACTTGTATTACTAGGGGGGGCAAAGGCCACAAAATATCGTACATCTGACTTGAGATACAAGAATAGTAAACCAACTCCAATTCGGAATCCTAGTCCTATACCAATACTAATACTCTTTATCACCCCCAATAGCATTGCGTTTAAAGAAAGACAAAACTATAAAAAGAAAAAGATAACCCAAAATCCGCATCTTGAGAGTGTCGTCATAGCACAGAGAGTCTTCAAAACCTGTTGAGTCAAGCCACAAGCGATCGAAGAAAAGATTGACACTGGCCGGAAGACGGCCAGAAAAACAGCATGTCACAAAAGATCATAGCACAAGAAGCCCAACGGCATAAGAACCCAACGGTAAGAGAACGTGCGTAGATCAATAACAATGCGATAGATGGCGCATCAGAGGAAGGCACACACCCTAGACAGAAGATGGGCTATCAGAAGATGGCACATCAAGAGAATTAAGCATTGCGCACAAATTCATAGCCCAAGAAAACCGCAGCGTAGACCAACAATGCAAACACAGGGCACATATATCCTATAGAAAGGATCGGGACCGAAAAAAGGAGGCTGACCAACAAAGATATAGTGGACTCGCATGACATGAAAAACACAAAATAGAAGCAGAGTTCGATGGACGCAGCGGAAAAACAGAGTACCAAGCAAGGAGATAGAGTCGAAACGGACATTGACGAAAATCACCGGGAGTGAGAAAGAGAGATGAAGCCGGACGTGAACATAACACTTAAAAAAATTAGGATGAATCTGTATGTGCCAGCCGCAGCGGAAGGAAACTAGCAACACATTAGTGCTAATAACAGTATGAACTAGCAACACATTCGGGCCGGATCAATAGGAGCGTAGAGCAAAGGACTAAGTCTCCGATAAGTACTCCCTCCGTTCCATATTAGTTGTCGTTGTGGGAATAGCATCTTCTTGTTGGAATACTTGCTCACATCGCTCGTGAGAATATTATTGTAAAGTAGATATTTTTTATTTTAATAAAAAATCATGGTATAATACTTGGATTAGTGTTGCCATAAATATAAGTTGGCACCAAGGTAATTTTGTTCTACAATTGTCATGTTGTGGGGAACAAACTTGTTTGTGTCAGTTCTCCCTTGCCATTATGCTCTATTGGGAACCAAAAAAATTCTAGAATGCTCAATGTTGAAAGTGTACAGGATTGGACAACAGACAAATGGAGTCTGATATTCTGGTGCAAATACTTGATGGAAGAGAGAAACCGAGGAATCTGCCATTTGCGCTTTTCAAGAATATCACAGACAATTTTTCGGAAGGTCGAGTAATTGATGAGGGTGGATTTGCAATAGTTTATAAGGTAACATTTACATGGAAAATTAGGAACATGCATGTTTGGACTCATCTAGATTGTACTCAGAAAGAAAATATTCTTAGCTTCATTAGTGCTCACACAAAGAAGTTAAACAGGGCGTCTTTCCAAACGGGAGTGTTGCTGTGAAGAGGATTAGAAGCAAATTTACAATTGACGAGAAGCTATTTTATCGTGAACTTGATAGTCTGTTGACGGTTAATCATACAAATGTTGTACGGTTTCTTGGCTTTTGTGCTAGCACAGAGCAGGCAGCGGAAAAAATTGAAGGATCAAGACTACATCTATACTATGAGATACGAGAAAGATTGCTATGTTTTGAGTATATCAGTAATGGAAACCTAAAAAGACATATTACTGGTATGTCAACGTTGCCTCTGAAGCAGTTCTTATCTTTCTCATATATCTTATTTTCTTTCACTTCTACCTTTTGAGTCAGCATTGGCGGTAGGGAAAATGCTTCCTACTCCCGGATGTAGTTACACCTATGTCTCAAATACCACCATGCGAAAATATATGTAATATTTTATTGATTTGAGTTTGTTCATATACTATATCTAAGATAATTCAAACAAAGTTGAATGTTTTTTTGTCAAGTGAGTATGTAATTTACACTATATTCAGAATACCGTTGTATTTATACATAAAAAGAAGTATGTGAAAAAATTACACATACTACCTACAAAGTAGTATATATGCTACCAAAATATTCATATATACTACATACTACGTGTACATACTCTCCAGTATTATATATACTTCCTAAATGACATTAAACATACGTGGATTGTAGATAAACCCAGGTGTACTATAAATATGTCCATATATATACGGATATATATATACATATATATATATATGTATATGTATGTATATATATATATATATCAATCAGTGTGCAATGAACATGAACAAATAAAATGTTAGAAGATTTCATGCTTATGTACTACTCTCTTTTTGTGCAGACGAATTAAGAGGACTTGAATGGAATACACGTTACCAAATAATTAAGGGAATCTGCGAAGGGTTGCATTATCTTCACAAGGAAAAGCATATATATCATATGGATCTGAAACCTGCCAATATACTTCTAGATGATTATATGGTGCCAAAAATAACGGATTTTGGTCTATCAAGACTTGATGAAAAATCACAAAGCTTGAGTGAAAACCATTGTGGAACACGGTAAGCTAGACTTCCAAGTAACGACAGCTTTTTCCGGGCATCTGCTGCCTTATATTCTCATGTGCCATACCCATGATTCATCTATCTATTGATTTCATATGCAGAATATATTGTGCTCCGGAATACCTAAAGAGTGGAAAGATGTCATTTAAATCAGACATGTTTAGTTTGGGCATCATAATCACCGAACTAGTGACGGGAGACAAGGGTGTCTCTGTGAATGATAAGAACAATGTAAGAATCCTTATATCCCACTATGGAGGTGGTCCCTCATTATAAATACCCGAAATTTCTGCATTTTCTTGTTGTTCATTTTCATAGTACTGCTTAATTAATTTACATACAAGGGAGATATCTAGATAAATTTGCGTACACAGATACTGTGTGACATATGTAGTTAAATAAAATACTGGAAAAGATCCAAAAATATACCATGTGATTGTCTGCACTAGTATCTTGCACTACCCGGGAAGTGTGTGAGACTTAGCAATTTTCTGTGATTTTTGATGATATGGCGCTATTTATTTGTGTACCCACATACATGCACTTTGCATCGATCCTCACCATCTATCTAACTTTGCGTGGAGAGAGACGAGTAAAGGCTGATTTTGTCCTACGTGTCACTATACCGTCCGTTGCCATATGATTGGAGGCACCCTGGGATGTCTGATTTGTTTTTAAATTTCGGCTTATTTAATTTATGTCACCTTATGTGGAATGACAGGTACTTAGAAGATGGAGGCACAGATGGAAAAAAACAGGGAAGGAAACACCATTAGCTTACCAACAAGTGGCAAAATGCATGGAAATTGGGTTACTCTGCCAGGAAAATATCCCGTCCAAACGGCCTTTTATATGGGATGTGATACATGATATCAGACAAATGGAAGGTGTTAATGGGACAGTCAGCAATGCATCTGAATATACATTTGGGCAGGTAAGCTTGTAAGCTCTCATGGTCTTTTGCACGAGTTAATATTTACCATTTATAATTCCGTTAAACATATAAAAAATTAAGTACTATGAAAGAATTTTGGTTTAGGAGGTTGATGCTCAATTTTTTAAAAAGTTTGAAACAAATCTTCTAAAACGTCACCTGAGAAGGAAGAAAATGGTAGCAACTATTTTGGCTGAGGGAAAAACTTGTTAGGAAGGGAGTATGTATCTTCATGGTGCATAATATATTCAGATTGCTCTTTTCTTGCAGATATGCCCTTACTCGGAGGATGATATGCTTGGGGTTGAGCCGCTCGAGCTACATTTTCCTTTTGAGCTTACTAAGGAGATATCATGCTCACTCAAGCTAACCAACCAGACCGATGCTTTCATTGCTTTCTACGTTGAAAAGATGAGCCCTCTTTCATACTACACACAGCCAAACAAAGAGATTGTGCCTCCAAAATCAAAGTGTAGTGTTCACATTACATTGCAAGCGCAGGATAAGGCACCACGGGATATGCAGCGTTGTGGCGAGTTCATTGTGTGGAGCATCAAAGTGAATGAAGGTCTTGCAGCTAAGGACATAGCTATAAACATGTTCAGTACAGAGAGTGGCGTGGTTGATGCGATGAACTTGGATGTTGTTTTTGATGCAGAAGAGAGCACCAAATTAAGCAAGGCACTCATAGTGCACAGTATCACTGAAGAAATGTCCAACAATGAGATAGATGGTACATTGGGGGACATAAAGAAATCTCAGGAGTGTTTGTTGCATAATCATCAAGAGGCAGTAAAGGAGTCAAGTGGGACACAACAAGCAAGTTATAAATCCAGTGAGGTAAGCTGCCTAAGAGTACTGACTTGCAAAACTATGTATATTTCAGCACAAATGATCTTTGATGGTAGATCATTGCCACATAATTAAAAAAACGTCCTAATTGAGACTTTTCAAAATGATCAGAATATCGTAATACGATTTGCACAACAATAATCCTATTATATGTACATTAGAATTTTTTTAGGTATAAACGTAGATTAGACTGACTTACACATAGTAAATTGGATTTATTTTCCTTTTTTATGTCTATGAATAATTGAATCAGCCATGGTTTGGGTAACCGGGCGGGATTTCCGGTTACCGGTCGGTAACCGCAAATCCCGAGCACCCCCGGGAAATGGTCATACCGGACAAAAAATCCCGAAATTTTTGAAATTTTTGAATTTTAACGTATTTTGACAAAACAATTACCAAAATTTAACCATTTTTTTTGAATTTCTGAATTTTGGTTTTCAAATTCGTCCGGTAACCAGTCGGGATTTTCCGGTAACCGCGGTAACCGGAAATCCCGACCCCCCTCGGGATTTTTTTTACATCCAGTATCCAAAACCTTGGAATCAGCAAGAAGAAACCTAATCACATGACATTGTTTGTTGACAAGTCTCACACCGTGTGGTGTAGATCAAGTCCGGCAAAGAGTTGCATCCGGATATACAGTGCACATGCAAGTTGTTAATTATAAACACTAATACAAAACACTATGGAAAGTTAAGTTTTTGGTTCAGGACCCGGCAAAAGGCCTTTGTCGAGTGTTTTTTAGACAACACTCGACAAAAGAAGATACTCAAACACAAAATACTTGGCAAATCTGAAACTACACCGAGCGTTACGCTCGGCAAATAGAAAACATTCCGGGTATTTCCTACAAAACACTCGTCAAACTGACTGCAATCAAAGAAAATTCATTAAAATCTAAAAAAATGTGAAAACTTGCGCATTAAGTCCTCTTATATGACCTAGTTTAAGGAAAACACCAAACTTGAAATATGGTAATTTGGGAAAATACATTCACAAAAAATGCTACCATGTACAAATTAATTTGGCTTTTTAGTCAGATGATCATGTTGATGACCAAATCCATGTCATACTTCGTTATAATTTGTCCAAAATAGGCACAGAGCTTCACACTGGCATGACAAACAACATGTCGATTGATCAACCCCTTTCGAAGCTGGTCAAAGGGGTAGATACTCTAGGGCTCATGTAACAGGGTTTGGCCCGAAACGACGCGTCGGAGCATCAAAATCCGACAAAAATATACATTTGGTCTTAACATATGTACATAAGTGTGGAACATGGAAAATAGTCAATAGCCAACTCCATGTGTGAACCCCTTCACAAACAACACTACCCTGCACTGATATTCTAAACTTCCACTTCGACGTCACAAGAAGGGATGTTGTGAGAAATTATACTCAATTTTGGTTTTGCAAGGAGAAATCTCCATTGGACCTTTTTGAAGCGGGTCAAAGGGGTATATGATCCGAGGGCCCAAAATGGAGGGCTAGAGCGTCGAAATCCCACCAAATCTAGAATGTGGTCCTAATATATGTATATAAGTGTGTTGGAACATGTAAAGAGTTAATATCAAACTCCCAAGTGTGACCCCCTTGACAAATAGCACTACCAAGCATGAAGATTCAACACTTGGCTAAACTCCCAATTCAACGTCACCGGAGGGTGTCTTATGAAAAATTGGGCTCAATTTTATTTTCCATGTGCATATGACATTCTGAAACACAAACAGGGAGAAAAAGCCACTGGTCAACCCCTTTCGAAGCCGGCAAAGGGGTACACAATCCGAGTGCCACGTATCAGGGTTTGCCCCAAACTGGTTCGTCGGCGCATTGAATTCCACCAAATTTTGCATGTGGTCATAACATATGTATATAAGTACATGAAAAATGCCAATTGCAAAATCCCAAGTGTGACCCGCTTCGCAAACAATTACTACCTCGCACGAAGATTCTTGTCTCTTATAGGGGTGAACTCTTACTTCGACGTCACCGGAGGGAATCTTGTGAGAAATTTGCTCAATTTTGGGTTTCCACGTGTTTTTGACATACCCTAACACAAATAAAAAACTCCACTGGTCAAACCCTTTCGAAGCCAGTCAAAGAGGTAGCCGATCCATATATCAAGGTTTGGCCAAAATCGATATCATACTTCGCTATAATTTTCCCAAAATTGATACAAGCTTCATATTGGCAAACAACGTTGCCAACTAGAGTATCCAACTTTTTGTCAAACCAAAATATTCTTTCATTTTATTAGTGCCAAAAAAATCTTTTTTGTGAATGGTGTATAAAAAGTTTGTGGCAAATTTGCACCATGACAATTTTCAAAAAAAATACTATTTGCCACATTTTGTACTCCCTCCGATCCATAAAAAGTGTCGCTCATTTTGTACTAAGTTAGTACAAACTTTGTACTAAATGGGCGACATTTTTTATGGATCGGAGGGAGTATCTAAATTTAGATTTATTTCGGCAATGCAAAGACAAATAAAACAGGGAAGAAAAAAAGAAGTGCAAAGAAAACATATTAAGGAAAAGAAAAGGAGATGGAAACAAGAATTGCATGGAAAAATATCAAAGAAAAGAAAAGGGATGCACACATCTCATTAGTTCCTATAGTCGGAATATGATCGTCAAAAAGGCCAACTAATGCACCTCAAGTGTTACATAGCCTATTATCGAATTTGAACGTCATAGCCACCCTGAAAGATTTCACCCAGTAGCCATAGTACCCCCGCACCTCCACACTCTTTTGTAGAGACCAGCTAGTACGGATCCCGTGGGATGCCAAATGAATACCCTGCAAAACTTCACGCGCGTGCATCCAACATTTTCGAAATGCGGAAGACTCGGGAAATACTGTTCAGAAGGTGACTTTGAAATCTGGTTGTGCTCTGCGAGGAGAGATGATATTTGAGGCCAGTTTGTTCAAGTAAACATTTTTTGAGGTCAGTTTGTTTAAGTGTATTTTCTTCTGCCGTGAATATCCCACTGCTCACTATACTATACGTACTAGCATGCATCAGAATAATGCCCAAACTACTAAAATTGATTGAGATTTAGGAGGTTACGAAATACAATATTTTACCAAATAAAATATAATGTTTCAGCCGGTATAGTTACAAAATTGATATAATCATGGGTAGGTGAAGTTCAGGTTATGTTAATAAAAGAAAATAATCCACCACAAACATAACTGGGCTCGCCCTGGCTGGGATCCATCTACCTCATCCGATCACAAGGAGAGGTTCAATGTAGAAAGAAAAGGTAAGGATTGTCTGTAGCTCACTCGACTTGGAAATAGTTCTTTATCATCGATTAAGAAACAAATAAGGTCCTGAGTGTCTATAGCTCATATGATTAAGAAATAGATATCTCTCTTCGATTTAGAAATGGTCGTTCATAGTTGATTGGTAGCCATCCGTTCGAGATCGATCTTCTTGTCCTTACATTACATGCATCTTGTGTTTATAGTCGATGGTTCTTAGTAGTGGCCTAGAAATAATTATTTCTTGTTTCCCTTAAAATAGCATAATGTTGGGTATAATTACTATACTTTTGGAGACAATATTTTGCTAAAATGGAAAACACAACCAAAACTTATTGTGTAGATGATTCCAGAAATGACTCAATAACATTTCTAATCTTAGCAAGTAATTCACAAAGCCACAACATATTCAAAAAATTAAGGGTGCCCGCCTAGAGAGGGTGATTTTTACCCACTCGGTACGTGACAATTACACATTGTGGGGAGGTCTCACCCCATGGGTGAACCACAACGCGCCTTTTATCGTGTTGTGTAAGACTCCCCGAGAACAAAGAACAATGAAGGATATAATTGAAATGCTTAATGCAGTATACCAGGTATGATCAGCATTGTATGTAATATCCTAACTGAATTTATGAAAGTTGTACAGGAAAACATACTTTACAGTAACAGTCCTAGTAATACTATACCAAATTATCTTGTGTGTCTTTTGTTTCTTGTTATAAGTCCCAGATTCATAAATGTCTTGGCACTTGTGTGTATGCATAGTTGGAAGCCAATACGGAGTTGCCCTGAGAAATGCAGTGCAACGACACTACTTTAAGCAAGGAGCTCACTAACAGTATCACCATTACCATCAAGATCCTTCCCATCTACATTATCACACCTCTCGCAACACTCGATAAGCTATGTGTCACTCGCCTCCTCGGCACCATGGGTTCACCACTAGAGCACAAAAACCTCATCACTCACATCTCCATCTTTTTATGCATTAATTCATCTCAGAGGCATTTCATGACCATCTCGTTTGGTTCCTAAAATCAACAGTGATTCCTTTTTACTTCTCAAACTCTACAGCAGCCACGCACAAACATCTTCACAAGTTCAAATGCAAAAGCACATCATTGTTCTTTCTTCCTCTCAGATCCAACCCATTTTATTTCTTTCCTCTGCCTCTTCCCACAAGCCTCCAGCAGATGTGCAAGAAACACTCCCTTTTATTCAGTAAGGAGGGCCACCAAACACCTCCTCGCTCCAGGACACATCAGCCCTTGCGCTCCTTCTACCAGCTCCACCCACCACCAACAATTAGACTGCGGATCCTCGATTACTCCTCTCCTTTTCCTTGCTGCATCCACTCGGGCCAGTCAAATTCACGCCATTCATTCATAAGGAAGAGAATGGTAGAAAGTATTTTGGCTGAGCCAATCACTTTGCAGGCAGGGAATATGTAGTGAGTTTATGGTGGTTTTGCCTTGACAAGTGGAGAAATGGGGTATATATAGGATACAACGCGGGTTTTATGCCCACGGTGGTAGCTGCGCATAGGTTCAGGCCATTGGATGTCGTCCCGTGATCCGTTAGCCTTGGTTTGGTTCTATTCGGGTCAAATAACAGAAACCAAGTAATAGCCCACCTCTTATCCCTCTCTACAGTGCAGAGCGGGCGATAAGGAGGCGACCCCGTGTTCCCCACCTCGCCGCCGGCCAGGCCGGTGGTTCCCTCCCTCTCCGCCGAGTGGGGGAACCCCGGTCCTGCGTTCCTGGCGGCCTGTGTGTATATTAGGTGTGCGTGCCCTGCCGATGGCGTCGGCGTGCTGGGCGAGGTCCTTCCCCTCCTTTCCCCGTTCCGGTTTTGCCGGGGAGGTTGTGAAGGTGCGTCGGATGCTCTTCTCCTTCTTTGCTTCTCTGGCCGGCCGTGGCTGCGAGGGGAGGAGCGGATGGAGGGAGGCGGTCCGCTTTTGGTGCAGGTGCTGGTGGTGGTTTTCTTCCTCGACTGTTCTGCTTCGGCCGGCCGTGGTGGCGAGGGGAGTAGCGTCGGGAGGTGGAGCGATGGTGGCTGACCTGGGCGGCGCTGCGTCGGCGGGATGTTGGGTGGAGCGGAGGAGGTTGTGCTGTGGTCGAGTTCTTTCAACGACTTCAGATTCCGTCGCAGGGCGGCGGATGGTTGCTGCGGCCATCTACAACGTGGGGCGGCACCTCCTTCTCGGCGGGTTGCGGTACGGCGACGCCGGCGGCGACTAGGTATCTTGGGTGTGCGGCGGTGGATCCGATTGCGTTTTCTTTAGGTTGCTCAGGGTGCTTTGTGCAAGTTGCAGGGTCCTTTTTGTAATTTCTTTTCTTTTCGGGACTGTCTTGTAATTTGTATGAAGTTTTCTGAATATATGGATCGGATCCTTTTCCTCAAAAAAACAATAACAGAAACCGTGTCCATTTATGATAACGAAAAATAGGAGCTGATCCCGTCCATGCCAATAGAAAGCTTCCACCATTCCCGTAAGTTTTTTTAATTAGAGCATCTTTAGCAGCTAAGCATCTGGCCTGGAAAATAACCGTTTTTTCCGGGATGGGGGTGAAAATTCTGCCAGAACAGATACTTTATATGGTACTGTATCCGCAAAATTTATCGGGTAGCAGGATATTTCGCCTCCCGTGCTCCATCCATTCAGTTTCGGAGGTGATTTTTCCTGTGAACGGGAAATGTTCGCGGAAGGAAAATTTCAGCCTAACCGTCACCGGGGCGGCGCCGAACTCGCTGGAATCTGGCCAAATCCTCATCGTCAGCCGCGTCCCTTTACTCATTGACCACGCGAGCTGGCCGGCGCTGCCGACAAGGCCACGCGCGGGCGCCGTGCACCATTCGTGCTCCTGGCCAGAGCTGACCACTCGAGCTTGATTGGAAGCTAGCTAGCTCTGTGGGTTCCTGCTGCTAGTACTTTGGTACTGTTCATCCACCAGGGGGTTGGGAGCTAGCTCGACTGGAAGTGGAAGCACGGCCACGCGACGGCCGCCGTGGCCAGATCGATTGAAAGCCAGACCGCGGGTGCGGCTATGGCGGAGCCGGCGCAGGCGCAGCGAGACGTAGCCGGCGAGGGCAGGGGCAAGGGGCACGGGACGGGCTGAAGTGGGGGTGGCAGGAGGAGGGGGACGGAGGAAGAAGAAGAGGAAAGTGGAAAAAAAATTAAAAAGCTGCTAACTTGTGGGTCCAATGCGTTTTAGGTGCCTTTTTTCGGGTATCTGTTTTGCAAGAGCAAAATTCTGTTCTACGAGAGCAGCATCGGAGCAGGGATGCCGGATACAGAATTTCAGCTTCGGAGCAGGGATGCCGCGCTGGTGGAGGGGATGCTGGCTGTTCCGTGCGGGGTGCCGGCGTTTCTGCGCGTGGGAGAGGAGTGAGGCGTTGTGGTAGCCACGGTGGGGATCGGGTGTTTGGGGCGGTAGGAAAGAAACGAGGGAGAGAGAGGTGTGAGGGGACGAATGCGGGATGGGGAGTTGGGGATGAGGTGGTATTGAAAAAAGAGAGGACCGTAACGGTGTTAATCAAAACGGTGTGAATATCGGAAACTCCAAAGTGTGCCCGAGCTTGCTTGCTCTCTCTCAATAGTGCCCATAAGAGATAAGACGTCAGCCCCTTTAATGCAGCTTGTACTAGATTTTTGTATTAAGTCTCTTTGTAATTAATTAATCTCAAATCTACTAGAAATTAAAATGATAATGTGCTAGAGCATTTTTTGCACGGCGAACATGAATAGATCCCAAATTTTAAATTTTGAAATGTAATCATAATTTTTGTATGATGAACATGAGCAAATCCTAATTTGCAAACACTGAAATGTAATCGTCATTTGCATAGTGAACGTGGACAATTCTCATTTCGCAAATTATGTAATATACTCGTCTTGAACCAAAATCTACTAGACAGATAACAATGTGCTAGGCCATTTTTTTTTGCTCCGCGAACATGAGCAAAAAATCAATTTGCAGATTGGGATTTGAAATCATCATTTTCTAACTTAATACTAAATCTGTTAGACAAATTTCCTGCATACACATGTCTTAACATGCAGAGCATTTATTGCACCTGAGTTTAAAAATGTCCATTTAATCACAACCACTCATTACATGCAAGAGCAAACGCGCCCGAGCGTCATTCGTCCGCTCTCTGTGAATATGCCCTATAAGGCTGATTAAATGGTTGGATGCGGATGTGTAGCTACCACCCATGTCACCCCACTATCTATAATATCTATAAGAGTCATCCCCACTAAGTGCAATTAATGTTTGCAAGCTCAAATATTATGCAACCACGTCGTCTCCTTTATTTATGTCCAGTCGATAGCAAATGTACGGTGTAGATTATACCTTTGGTGCGTTCCCTTGCACGTCACATCACTGTCATTTGCTCCTGGACTGCAGTGTTGCGTTCGGAGACTTGTCTGTAGCAAACCAGCTATCTCTACATCTTCTTCTGGCTTGGAAACGAACCGACCCAAGCCTTAACTGCTGAGGCAGTCGATCAGGCGGCCGCTTTCTTTATTTCCCTCCACCCAGCTAGCACTTCCGTGCATAAATACTCTTCTTCCCTTCTCCAAAATGAACCTTCATCTGACTGCTGCAACCTCAATCGGCCCATGTTGATGCTCATCCTGCTGCTATACACACGACTATCCACGCACTCCCCACACGATTATGAGCCGCTGTCTGCCTCTCCCCGTCCTAGCTAGCGCCATTCCGCACCAACCTTCTCAGTGTGGCCGTCATGCCGCACATCTATGAGACGACGACTCTCCGATTCAGGCTATCGTCCTCAACGCGCCAAGTCGACAGAGAATATCATGCAGGACCATCCTCAAAGTGTGTCGTCAAAGGAGACCGTCGTGTAAATCGTCTATCGTGAGGTGTTTGGTTTCTGTTCTCGCCTTCTTTGGAGATGTCAGGCTCAGGCACGGCAACATGCTTTGCCTTCGGTCTTCCGTTGGGCCCCGGGAAGATCACGGCTTGGACACCAATGGGAAGTAGCAGCCTCGCCAATTTCCTTCAAAATAAGAGGGCAAGACTTGCTAAAAAAGGTGAAACTAGCTAGCTGCAAGCTCAGCACCCTCCACCAAGTCTACCGAGTTTCCAGTCAAAAAAAAAAACCTACTGAGTTTTTGTCAATTCTATTTCGTACCTTAGTATATATGGTGTTGTTATTTCAAACGTAGGAAGATCCCTGCTCAACCTGGCCATATGAAAGCAATTGTTTAACCGGTGGGCCTTCCAATGCAGCGATGAGATTGGTATGAAAATATCAGTTTTTTTCGGTATATTGTAATGCATACTTTTTTTAATCTTTTTTTTGTGGTATACTTTCTAATGTGATAAATGAGATACTAAAACCTTTCAGCACATCATTGTGTATCTTACTACACAGCTGGCTTATTTGTTCTTTACACATATAACACTTTTATTCAAACAGGAAATGATTTTCAATGCTAACTAAAAACATTTATCTATGCAGGTCAAATTGATATATTTTAAACGGTTAAATCCATAATATGCATTATATTCATAGCAACTTACATTTGCGTGCCTTTTCTGGTCAGGTAAACAATTACAGGGCACAAGCACCCAAGACTCCAAGTATCTGATCATTACACGGTTGATCCTTCAGAAACTCACTCTCATTGCCGCGCCTTCATGTATGACATATGGTTCTGGAAAGTTGTGTGTCCATGTGTGGTAATACAAAATTATAGAAAGTCATTATCTTTTGCATAATTTGTATATTGGATTGGATGTGCTACTTGCAAAGTTTCAGAAGTACTTTTTGCTCATTTATGTCATCGTCCTTCGCAGTTAGCCCTCCATGTATTATATTTTTAGAATATTATTTGTTGTAGCAATAACAATTGAGTATGAAATTTGGTTGCGCTACTACTTTAAAACATTCGGAACAACCGTACTATTTTTTTTGTAATTACTACACACAAGAATTTACATGTATATATGCAAATCATTTTACCATTTTGTTAATTATTCATGTTGTTTCAAATATATTCTCAATTAATCTTTCATTCATCTCAGTGTGTGTGATATTTTCATTATGCGAATATACAATGTGTCTACTATTGAACTTAGTAGGATTTAGAATTTTATTTTACAATCATGTCCCACTGAGTTTCCGCGGCAACGCGCGGGGAATCACCTAGTTTACCATATAGGATATGGTGCTAGTTTAGAAATATCAATCTACTTAGTTTTTTAATGCAACATGGTTGATAGAAAGACAAGGCTCCTAAAACAATTGGATGTTTCTACCAATTTTCTCACGGCCTACCATGCAGCTCTAGCACGACTGCAAGCACCTATTGAGTAGTTTTTTTCTTTTTATTTTTGCATTGGAGGCCGTGACTCTTATGTAGTTTTTTTTATACATGGGTATTATTTTTTCTTTCAAATGCCTAGGTTAGGTCTGACACTGACCTTGGCGCCGTGGCCATTTTTTGATCACTCCTCACGGACCTGCCATCCTCCCTTACAACAAAAGCGAGCATCGGTGAAGTTTTCGGCTTTTCGCCAACAATAGGTGAACCTTTCACCTTTGTCGCATGAAGAAGCATACACACAATCAGAAAGTATTTCCTGGAGCGCACGCCCGCCATAAAAGATGCTTGAGCTAATTAAAGAGAGTGCTGATGTCCAAGAGCGAACACTCTGACACAAGACATAATCGAGCTAATTAAATAGAGTGTGGTGACCGAAGGAAGCTAATACAAAGTCACCATCCGTGATCAGAGATTATATGTATTGTCAATTTATCACACACTCACACTTTTATTTCTTTTCTTTTTACAATCACTCACACTTATATGTTAGCTACGATGCAAATCTTGATATTTCTTTTATCGTGAAATGTAAATACGTTTGTTGGCACAAAGGTCACTTTTGGTTTGCACTGAACTAACAAACGACCCATTTGTATTTACAACAGGAACCGCTGAGCTCGATTAACAATGGAGGTCAGAGGATAGGCATGCTCTCTACCTTCTTTGCCCACATAAATTCCTATCATATATGTACTGATATATATAAGATGTTCATTCCCACTGCTTTTTTACCATTAATTTTATTGAATGAAAAGCAATATTTTATTGTGGAGTCAATGAATGGATTCATCTGTGAACGACAAAACTAAGGTGGAAAAGAGGACAATTCTTTTTTCCGTGAAAACTTTCAAAAGTTTATATAATAACTTTAAAGGTGGAATATGCTTCTATACTATATGTATTTGGTGTTGCACATTTTTCTATAGATCGAGTTGGTCAAAATTTAACAGTTTGTCTTAGAAAAACCTATTGATATATACTTTCTAGGAGTATCATGATTAGCCGTCCAGTACATGAAAACTTTAAGTCACTCAACATGCCCTTTTAAGTGCTTCACACACAAAGTTAATTGCAAAGAAGTGTCCGCGCCTAATCTGTCTAAAGTCGTGCATTTGTTATATACTGCACTT
Source organism: Puccinellia tenuiflora (assembly GCA_012064385.1). Taxonomy (NCBI): domain Eukaryota; kingdom Viridiplantae; phylum Streptophyta; class Magnoliopsida; order Poales; family Poaceae; genus Puccinellia; species Puccinellia tenuiflora. The sequence goes on along the minus strand of QRDG01000924.1, from coordinate 13,660 downwards.
TCCTTTTTCTGAAAGTTATGGGTTGCTACATGTACTGGAGAGAGGAACTAATCCGGCCACTAGTTGGATAAAACATACCATTAATTATTCCGGAGGGAATTATATGCTGGCTCTGGTGTCACTGTAAACACCTTTACTCTAAAAAAATACTATCTCAAATTCATTCGTGATATATATATGTCTAAAGAAGTGAATTGTATAATCAGGCATGGAGAATGCCTATGATGAATGGGAGAAGAAGCTAGATGATTCAAATGCAGAACCATTGTCTCTTCCACTAGATTTTCTGAAAGTTATCACACGTGATTTTTCAAACGAGTTGGTACTAGGTGAAGGTGGGTTCGGAGTGGTTTACAAGGTATGATTCTTTACTCCACTTTCCAAATGTTAGCATAAGTAACTAATCAAGACCTATACCTATTTTGAACAAAGGCTTAACTTTCAATACAGGGACTTCTCTGGAGTGGAAAAAATATTGCTGTGAAGAAGTTAAATGCAAATCGACTAAAAGAGGCAGCATTCCATAATGAGGTCGCCTATCAAATGCAGATCAAGCACCCAAACATAGTAAAATTGATAGGTTATTGTGCCGAATCAAAATGGGATCTTGTAGAGGAACCAAGTGGAAGCGGGAACTATGTTAGATCTGAAACCCGGCATAGGTTGCTCTGCTTCGAGTTTGTACCCAACAAAAGCCTCGACGAATACATTTCTGGTACGATTGCCAAGCACACTATACATAATTTAGTTCTCTGTAGATTTTTTTAGAGCACTAGCTCAAAACTATGGTGTGTTACTATGGTTTCAGAATAAAAATTGCGATAGTTGCCTGCTTACTAGCGTAAGAACAACAACATCAAGTTCTCGATCTATATCCTATCATGAGAGAAACTATTGTATTTGATACAAAAAACACAGTTCTGTCGGGCACACAAACCTGTCTAGAAGAGAAGGGCTTCAAGAAGTCAGGCATCCTTCTTTTTATGTGAGAGAAACTGTATAGGCATCTTTTCAAAAAGTAATATCACACCTGAATTACAAATTAAACAATATGTAAAAGTCAAATGTAGGGGCTACTAGCATACACCCGCGTCTTCTGCTAATGTAAAAAGCTCAGGTTCTTGTGTTGTTATTGTACCACGAGTGTCATCACTGAATGGGTTTATAATTTGATTTATTCTCATCTCGTTTTCTTCAGATCCAGATTTTCAGTGGAAAATTAGATACGAGATAATCAAGGGAGTTTGCAATGGTTTACATTTTCTTCATGATAAATGTCGTATCATTCATCTGGACCTTAAGCCTGAAAATATTTTGATGGATTTTACAATGACTCCGAAAATCGCGGATTTTGGTCTATCGAGGTTATTTGGTGAGCAGCAATCAAAAGTTTTTACTAATAATCCTGCCGGAACACGTTAAGCTACACCTCGTGCACCTTGATTTAGTTTTCATTCCTGTTGCATCTCTTTTACGTTTACAATGCTTCTTATTTTTTATACTATTTTGAAGTGGATACATGGCACCGGAATACATACATCATGGTGAAATCTCCTACAAAGCAGATATCTTTGTTCTCGGTATTATAGTCATAGAGATAATCACAGGCTGTAAGTGTCTCTATTTTCAACGAGATAGTTGCCAGGGTACTGCCATAGCTTTGCAGGAGTTCACAGAGAAAGTAAGATGATTTAATATAGCCATCTATCCTTTGCATATAAACCATCATTATGGCTCACTGTTTGCAAATTCAAGGTGCTCAGAAGTTGGAGGAACAGATTTGAATCGACACCACCGTATAAACCAATGGAAAGATATATGGAACAAGTAAAACAATGCATCGTCATAGCCCTAAAATGTGTGGATCCTATCAAGGAGAAAAGACCTTTTGCAAAGGATATCATTCAAATGCTTAATGCAATAGACAAGGTATGGTCAGTCATGATATTATGTATAAATTAGACTTCTATATGACACTCTTACATGAATATGCCTAATATTATTACGTGGTTCATATTTAGGTTGGTGATTTTTGTACTCTATAATTTACAAAACATTAGTGTTATTATATGTGGATAATTTTTTATTTATGTGAATTGTGCATTTCCTTTTATAGAAAAGATGGTGAACATTCATCAATCGTCGAACTAGTTTAAAAAATATAGTTATGTGACTGCGGAACACGAGTTGAACAATTTTTACTTTGAATTATGAACCTTGAGCTTAATTCTTGCTAAATTAGTTGAATATGTGATATTTAAATTATTATATTTTTAATTCTGAACGATAAAAGTGGAGTCAGGGGCGGAGACAGGGGGGGGCTAGCAGGGGTCAGACCCCCCCCAATGGTTCGTCCCCCCCAAGAAAAACTACAGGTAATAGTATATGTATACTGTATATACGTACTGATTGCCACTGCTAATAACGTATTTACTAGACTAGAGCCCACCGCTGGCAGAAATTACTGGTCCATTTAGTTCTGGTATTCACGGAAGCCCAATAGGCAACAGCCCATCTCCCTGTCTACCCATGTTTAGCCCGTTAGGTTATTCGTCGATGCTAGATCGTGTAGTCTGTACGGTTCAGGCCGTCTTCTCGGCTTTGGCTTTGAATCAAATCAAACATCGATTCCTCAATCTGTCGCTTAGGGATCCTGGCGCACCAAGCAGCAGCGGACGGCGGCGCGGCAGCTAATTGATCGTCCCCCGCTTGCCGGATGTACGCACCATCAGATTACTCATCAAGGTACACTATACACTATATTTACTACCTATTCCAATCTAACTCTATGTTTCAAATTTACCTATAGTTCACAGTCATAAACAAAGAAAGATAATATATTATAGTATAATTTTTTTCCCGCCTATTACTTCACTCTGGAATCTGGCCTTGTATGAAAAATTGAGATGTTGATTGGTGGTGGCTATTTGGACTTATAAAGTGGTTCCAGCATACTTGTTCCCCTTTTGTCACGGTTTGTTAATTATATATCTATGTTAATATTTTGATAAATTTATATTCACACAATATTATTGCTAAAACACATTAATATGCTAATTTTTTACTTAAAAATTTGTTATAGTATATATCAATTGCGACTGTCAATCGTTTCGCCCCCCCCCCCCCCCTATACCCAAATCCTGGCTCCGCCCCTGATTGGAGTATAATATGCGAGCTTCTTGTTGTCCACCCACTACAGATGGAGGGAGAGGCCTCGGGCTCACAGGGAGATAGAGACCGCTGAGTGAGAGCTTGATGTCCAGCGTGTGGTGTGTGTGCAACTCGCTTGCGTGGCTTTGGTGGTTGTTTGAGATATATTGGAGAAAGTATATCAAGGTTCGACGGCCAAAAAAAGCCTACATATTCTTTATGTATTATTATTGCTATCACTAACGGCTGAGAAAGGAGGCAGGTGCTCTAACTGTTCATCTCTCATCGAGATTAATTTATGGGGGGCAGAACTTCCATTAGAGCTCCTTGATGTACACGAGGTCAAGTTCATAATTTTGGCGCATATCATAATTTTTGTAGCTCTATGTCCAAGGGCGAAGCCAGGAAAAAAGGTCGCCGGTGTCAACACGAACAAGTCGGTAGATTGCGTGTTTATAAAAAGTACCACAAATGTATATACATATAGCTCACACAGCTAGTGGTGTGCAGCTGGTAATACTTAACATTTCTATAATATATTATTTAGCAAACTCACATAAATAAGAAACAATAATTCTCAATATATCATATCAAAATAAATCGGATTACAAAAGTAATTACCTCTATTTTTTTGTCCTTTAGGGTCTCTCATCTTGAGAAAGCGGTCTGTCACATCCTTAGGTGGAGTTGAATATAGAAGTCTTTGCTCCAAAAAGCAAATAACGCAGTGATTCATGAAATCATCACCAATACGATTGCGTAGCACCGTCTTCACTATTTTCATTGCTGAAAAGCACCTCTCAACAGATGCACTGGCCACAGGCAGAACTAACACTAGCTTGAGGAGTTGATATACCAAAGGAAATGCCTAATGTTTTTTTTTGTACTAACCATCAGCTTAGCATGTTCAGAAATAGTTTTCAGATTTGCAAATCTTTCATCTGCTCGCACATTATCTATATAGAATGTAAGCTCCTGTGAAAGATCTTTCAATTGGATGGAATTGAAATCATCTGGATAGGACTTCGCCAAATCAACTAAGGTATCAACTTTGAAAGCATCAAAGGAATCCTTGGGACTAATGCAGCCATTTGGGTAAGAAGAGTTGAGTTTACCATGAAGTCAAAATCAGTGACATAATCTAAGAGACCACGAGCTTGATGTTTCTTTGCATCATTTGGTCCATCTTTTTTAACATATTTGAGAACACCAATAACATCCGGGAACAAGTTCTGGGAGACGCCTAATAAGACCGGCTGTCCTGGCACCTGGATGCACTAGTGTGTTTAGGTCGCCTTTGTTAATCGTAGGTACAGGATAATGTACTGGAGGCTCGAGAAGCCAAAAGTATTGCTGACCTAAAGCGAAGGACACAGTCCGTGTTAGCCGCACCGATCGATAGTCTGATATTTATCGATCTGTCTCTGTCCCGACCCTTGGTGTACTTAACAGGACGCACCACGTGACCATTTTGTATGTAGGTAGTCGGCCATCCATTCCATTGATTGATCTCACACGCAACAACGAATAGTTCGGAGCTCGGCTTGCGCCGGCGTTGCACTTCCGTCATATGTTGGACTCGGCATGCATGGAATCTCAATAAACATGTGTATTATGTTCTCAATTCCGAGACCATCTGTTTTATTTCCTATCCTCGATAGACCAAAATTGATTTCGCAAGAGTCGTTGTTGTTGGTTGACCGCTCTTGCTCGACGGTCCGGGAAATACATGTTTGTAGATGTAACAGCCCCAGCTTTGTAATGAAAAATACGAATAATTTTTCCACTTTTTGCATTCTTGGTTGCATCATGGCATCCATATGATATTGCTATTTCTAACCACCCACATATTCAAGCAACTAAAATGGGGAATCAAAACCTTCCCAAGCTTCCACACCAAATGCAATTGCTTAATTTGGCCAACAAATTATTCATGGACTTCCAAATTGTTTAGGAAGTTCCAAGTTACTCTTATAACAAATTGTCAAAATCCAATTATTGACAAGCCAAGATTTAAAACTTGAGAATTCAAAATTGGGTTATTTCAAATCCTATTTTTGCAACCAAGTTAAACATTCCAAAAATTCAAAATTAAATTATGGGGTGCTTCATTGTTATATCATGAGCCTCCATGAATAATTTCATTATTTTTGGAAATGCTTAAGTGCTCCAAATAAATATAATTTGGAAATTGTCAAAAATGACTATAATCAAAACCTGTGAACAAATGTGGTGCAAAACATTTTATTTTGCAACACAAATTTTTTTGGGGGTTCTAAATATTAAGGGGAGGTCACATGAATTTTTGCAGATTTTATAAAAATGGTTAGTGCCTAAATTAAATCGCTAAAAGGGGCTGTTGGACCATTTTGTAATTAAACTTTTGGAGCCATGGGGTTTAGCAAAATCGCCGTCCTCTTCCTCCACCGTGGCGACACGGCCAGCGCCCATGCTGCCCTGCTGGCCGACGCCGCGCCATGCCGCCCATTCCCTGGGGGGTCAAGACGATGCCCTGGACGCCCACCTACCCATTTTCCTCCGCCACCTGCTCCCCGTTTCCCCTCCTTCCTCCTCCCCGAGCTTCCCCTCTTCCGCCGCTCGCCTCCGCCCGTCGCCATCGACTAGGTACGCCCCGCACAAATCGAAGCATACGGGAGGCTCCGCCACATCGTCCTCTTCCTCCCCGTACCAGGAATCGGACCGGGGAGCCCGGATTTCGTCGTTTCCGTCCTCGGCTACCTCGACCACGACCGAGCTCCAGCGAGTTCGATTCCGGCATCTCCGTCCACCCCCGCCGCCGACGAGCACCCACGAGCAACCGGGGTGAGCACCGCACCCTTTTTGGCTCGATTCCGCTCCCCCTCTCCCTCTCCTAGCCGCCGGTCACCGTGCCTCGTCGCCGTCCCGCACGCCACCGTGCATCCGGCCTGGCCCCGGCCTGTCCGACCTGAGGCTGGATGGCTCGGGCAGGGGCCCGGCCTGGGCTCGGCTTGGGCCGGCCAAAGGCCGGCAGCCTCGGTCGCCCTCCCGGCCTGGACACCCAGCCTGGGCCGGCCAAAGGCCAGAGGCCTCGGGTCACTACCCGGCCTGTGGCCCGGCCAGGCCGGCACAAGGCTGGCCTGTCTGGGTTCTGTTTTTTCCTTTTGGTTTTAAAATTCAAATTAAAACAAGTGTTATCTATTTGAATATTTCTTCAAAAATAGCAAATAAAATACCAAATTGTTCAGAAAAACAAATTCTACATGTTAGAATAATTGTAATAGTCTTTTGAAATCATATTCTTGTTGTTTATTTAAGAATTCCTAAAATGGTATAAATAATACCAAATTTGGGAAAAATCATAACTCGAGAAATAATTAACCAAAATTTATGAATAAAATATCAAAGTGATCATCATGTAAAATGCTATCACATCATGATCACAAATATTTATTTGATGTTATTCTTTAAATGATTAAACAAATTAAATTCACATAATCATTTAATTCACTATGTAATCATCGATATTTCGAAATTCACAAATGAGGTACCAAAATGATCAGAAGAACAAACCCTATCCATTCATATCATGTTCATGCACAATTAAGCCACTTCTTTAATAATGTGATAATTTATACATAATGTGGTCACTAAGTGTAGCGGACCTGCACTTAAAAATAGGCAAGATCCCTGTGTATAGTGCTAGTCCCTGGATCGAATCGCTAGCACACACAGTTACGATGAATACCATAACATTGTATCAATTTATTTCACGAATGATCCAAAATTTACAACCATCCATTACAACTTGCATAGCTCAAGGCTAGCCTTTTACAAAGATTAGCACAGCGGAAATATAAGTAGCAATGAGCCTCATCATCTTCATGTGCCACAGGCGAACATGTTGGTTGCAGACTCGAAACCCTTAATCGAAACCTCACTCAACGTCGGAGCATCCTGCAACAGTAAGAATGTTGCAACAAGGTGGGTCAGAACCATATAAAATGGATCTGGCAAGTGACACTTTGTGGACTCATATTGGAACAACTCTAGTAACCTATATGCATATTTGGCTTGGTGGAGTTCAAGGCTATTTTGCAGAAAGCTAACTTTTTTCCTATCTCTTTGTAAAACATGTTCATCATCACAAGGTAACACTGGCAAATTCCAGTGAACCAAATGACAAATCTTCGCAAGTGTACCCTCAGGTGAAAACCACCAAGTACCATGGCCCCAAGTAAGTCGTAACTATCTTGGGCGAAGACAACCATGTACAAGGCCCTAAGAAGTAACTCACGCCCGTGCGCCCCCAGGTGAAAACCACCAAGTACCATGGCCCCAAGTAAGCAACAACTATCTTGGGCGAAGACAACCATGAAACTTAGCCCTGGGTAGCACACCCCTTGTTACCCATCAAAATTTTACTTGAGAAATTAGAATGTTGGGATCCTCCGTTGACGTCCTTGTTCAGCTGCTCAGAATTGTCCGTAACCGGGGACACGTCTATGATCATAGTTTGACACTCTGTAGAGGTTGTGCACGTTCACCATTAGACTTAACCAACCCAAACTATCCCTCACACTCCATTGGTGTTCCGGGGAAAAGAAGAAGGTTAAGACGAGATCTTTCAGAAGCATTTTCTCACCCCATACCGGCCTGACGCGCTCCACCTACAAACCTCTACCACCACCTGTCAAGCCGGGATGAGTCCATGCAACTTAGTTGATCAAGACAGAGCCCATATGACTAATGGCTGCACTGGAAGCAATCTTCACTTGGAGTAACTTCAAATCCCTTCGATCCTGGGTGGCTTTCCGCAAGTATGATTCATCCTCCCAAATTTAGGGAACCACGTATGGTCCTCACTCCTAAATTGGGGAATCATCCTCTTCTACAATTCATCCTCCCACGTATGGGGAATTGCTTTAAACCAACCACCCACCCAGGTAGTTTATTAACTTAGTAGAATTTTCATTAGCTTTTGATACAAAACACATAGCATAGCATTTTACCTATTCCACTAAGTATTCAAGTAGGTACTAGACACTTAGGGATATTCTAGGGTAATACTAAACAGGTCTATATAATAACTTTAAAGGTGGAATATGCTTCTATACTATATGTATTTGGTGTTGCACATTTTTCTATAGATCGAGTTGGTCAAAATTTAACAGTTTGTCTTAGAAAACCTATTGATATATACTTTCTAGGAGTATCATGATTAGCCGTCCGGTACATGAAAACTTTAAGTCACTCAACATGCCCTTTTAAGTGCTTCACACACAAAGTTAATTGCAAAGAAGTGTCTGCGCCTAATCTATCTAAAGTCATGCATTTGTTATATACTGCACTTTCCTTTTTCTGAAAGTTATGGGTTGCTACATGTACTGGAGAGAGGAACTAATCCGGCCACTAGTTGGATAAAACATACCATTAAATATTCCGGAGGGAATTATATGCTGGCTCTGGTGTCACTGTAAACACCTTTACTCTAAAAAAATACTATCTCAAATTCATTCGTGATATACGTCTCAATCGTCATGGTGGAGATCGTGATGTCCATTGTCGAAACAGGCGAACCGACCCAGCACGCCTAGGCTCCCCACGCCAGGATGAGAAGCACTGAGAAGCACCGATTTATGTATCATCAAGATTGCCAACCGAGCAGGCTGATCTGGCACCAGCCGGCGCTGCCGCGCGCGAGCGACCAAGCCACATGCCACAATCCACCGCCACCACAGCTGACCCTAAGAAGGTCCGCTGTGAAGAAAACAAATTACGAGTAAACGACGCCGTTCTCTAGAGGCATCAGCAGCAATAGAGGAGAAGAGGTGGCCAAGGTCTCAATGCTTGTCGGCTCGGGTGAGAGATATAGTTTAGCTTGCTAAAAATGCTTATACTGTGGAATGGTGGAAATAGATTTTTGGCCCCTAGCTATAATGGTTGATAAGACATATTTAAATTAAACATGCCGCGTAATGTTGATATCATTGTAAAAACATGGTGTCAGATAGATTATTTTCTAGTCTTATCTCTAGTAACAAACTATCGTAAATATGTTGTGAGACATATTTTTTCTAAGAGAGGTTATCTTTTAGCTAATATGAGTAGAACCAAGGATTTGGTTCCCGGTAGGAAAAAAATCCCGAGGGTGGTCGGGATTGCCGGTTACCGCGGTTACCGGTAAATCCCGACCGGTAACCGGACGAATTTCAAAACTGAAATTTGGAAATTCAAATTTTTTTGTTCCTATTTTAACCATTTACGGGGATTTTTGTTGAAATTCAAAAATTCCGGGATTTTTCGCTCGGTATAACCAATTCCCGGGGGTGCTCGGGATTTCCGGTAAATCCCGACCGGTAACCAAATCCCTGAGTAGAACACAATTAAAGCTCTCCGCTCCTCCACGTCGCTGGCCGCGATGACGCCGGCGCTAAGGGTTGACTTTGCATATCCGAACCTAAGTGTGAACAGTTCCGTTATACTCCCTCGGTTCAGTTTAGAGGGCCTACACGTAGCCCTATGTCGTCAATTTTACCAATATAATATAAATTATATAACATAAAAATTATATTATTTAAAAATATAACATCTAAAGTTTATAATGGTATAATTTTTATAATATATAATCTTTATTATGTTGGTCAAATTAACGACCTAGTACTACACGTAAGCCCTCTAAACTGAACAGGAGGGAGTACGTACGTACGAGGTCGGCGCGGCGCTCCCATGAGCGCAGGCAGGCAAAACGCACGCGGGGCACGAGCGATCTGGGACGTACGGCCGCCAAAGCGTGGCGAGAACAACTTGAGGTAGGTCGGCAATCCTTCGCGTTCAAGCATATGTGTGCAGTTAATAGCGAGCTATAACATCATCCTTCTACTAACAGTTCGTTCACCTACACGTGTACGACGGCACGCATTATATACTCCGTCTCTCTTGTTTGCAGAGATACTGCATTTGGAGGCAAAATTCGAAACAAGAAAATTAGGTGAAGATTACCCGTGCGCAAAATCTCAATGCAAAATTCGTATTATTCTAGGCTACACAGAAATGACAAATTTAACCAAATTTTAACTTTCAAAATGTGTATTGTTCGTCCACCCATTTGTCATTTCTGCCCGCCCGAAATATAATGAATTTTGGATTGATATTTTTGCACACTTATATTATTACGTACATCTAGATATTTTTCTCTGATTTTTTGAATCTTAAAAGTATAAATTTTGAACTTTTGAAATACCGAGCTCCGCGGAGTTTGGCCTCCATATCGCAGCACTCGTCCATTTCGCACAATTAAGCTACTACTCCCTGAGAGAGGAGTTTTGGAGCCCAAGCTCCATGTAGCTCGTTTTTGCAAAAATCCTAAATTTCAATTTTTATGTTTCAAAAATTCAGGAATTTTTTTAGATGTAGATAGCGATATGATTTACAAGAGTGCAAAATTTCAATTGAAAATTCGTTTTATTTTAGGCTGGACAAAAAAGATAAATGGGTGGGTCCAGATCTGAACAATACACGGTTTGAAAAACATGATACTTTACTATATTATGTTTGTTTGTAGACTAAAATAATATGAATTTTGGATTGAAAACTAGCAGTCTGGTAGAACTCGATATTACCTACATGTAGGATTTCTATTTCAAAAAAAAATTTTTTCGACACTCAAAAAAGTCAACTTTTAAGTTTTTGAGAAAATGAGCTACATGCTTCTCTGGCTCCAGTTACACTTCCTGGGCACTCCCCCCGTTTCTTAAAAAGAAAGTATATAATTTTGGTCAGACTCAAATACTGACCGAGTTTATAGAAAAAATACTAACGGACATTAAATTAATTTCACTGAATACATAATGATTTTATTATTTTAGTATATATCTATATATTTCTTTAAAAAATTGACCAAATTTGGCATTACTTGACTTTTCAGAAAAAGTTAATAACCCTTGTTTTAAGGAATGGAGGTGGTAGTCAAATTGGCATAGACGAAAGTCCACGTATATCAACAGATAGTTGATATAGGGTCTCGAAAAGAAAATGGCCCCACTTTGTAAATAAAATCACACAGCCCGTACTGATCCTCTTACAAAGCTGCCAAATATATAAAAATGAAAATAAGTCTCACCCTCCATACCACACTCAAGACAATCGACTAGAGGAGACTTCATGCTTCCTTGTGAAACCGCCGGACATGGTCACTCTGGATCCCCCGAAAATGGTATCGCAGGAATGGGTGCCTTCCCTCGGCTCTCGCTCCGGACCGTGGAGTATCAATCCTGATCAGCAGACACCGAGAACCGGAACTAGAGACAACTAAATCACATGTAAATGATAGGAGGCCAAAAAGAATGCTGAAGAGCATCGGGATATGATCTGAGCATGTCCACCGATCCCAGCGCGGCGAGACCAAAACCGGAGCTCCATGACGACTCCTCAAAGAGGGCGACGACGCCGCAATGTCGTCGTCGAGACGGATACGGTCAAGGATTTGCACCTGCAACTATGGGACCCACAGACCACCAGCTGCCATCAAGCCAGAACCCCGTGATACGGAGGGCCACCGCCGAAACACCGCCAACACCAGGACTTCCCGTTGCCCGCTCTTCGCAATCCACATGGCCAAGGAGACACGCCACTGATACGTGTCAAACGTATCTATAATTTTTGAGTGATCCATGTTAGTTTTGTGATGTTGTCACATGTTTTTACTATCATATTAGATCATTTTTATGCATTTTGTCGGACTAACCTATTGACAAGATGCCCAGTGCCAGTTCCCTGTTTTTGTGCTGAAATTGTTGCAGAAATTTACTTCTGGAAATATTATTGGAATTGGACAAAAATTTACGGAGATTTTTTTTTGAAGAAATGAAGAAGGGAGCCAGAAGGGCGACTCCAGGGGACCCACACAAGCCAGGGGCGGCCCCCTACCGTGGCCTAGGGCCCACCCACGGGTGGGACCCGACCCTGCCCTGTGGGGAACCCCTCGGCCGCCTCCGACGCCTATTAAATCACATCCGACGCAAAAACCCTAACCCCCGAAGGATTTTCCCAAATACGCAACAGAGCTCCGCCGCCATCGCCGACAAGTTTTGGGGTCATATTGATCCTGTTCTGGCACCCTGCCGGATGGGGGATCGACCGCCGAAGCCATCTCCATCGACACCGCTGCTTCCCGCGATGAGGAGGGAGTAGTCCCTCACCGAGGCTGAGGCTTATACAAGTAGCTATGTGGTTATCTCTCTCTCCCATGATGTGATCTTCGTTGTGATCATGAGATTTGTTAGTGTAGTTGAATACATGATGTTTCCCTATGTGTAATGGATATGATGTTGCTCAAGTGGTGTTATTTAGTACAATTTCCGGAGCTACCGTTGTGATCATGGTACCTCGGTGACAGTGTGGGTGCCGTGTGTGACTCTATGGATAATAGATTGGAAGGATCTTCATCATGAGTTTGTTCTTTATTTGTTGGATTGAATAGATCATGAGGTTTCTTGATGCTTGTGTTATTAAAGAAAGAGACTATTCAAGAAATAGGTTGTGGTGTTTGTTAGTACTATCTTTGGATGCGGATAGTGACAGCATGAATTGTCCATAGATGTGAAATACGAACTTTAAGGTGTACTTTTCGTAACCCTACGCAATTCTCATCCTATTTGATCCACAAAAGAATTATCTCCGAGTAACGTCTACCATACATATATTTTTGTGGAACTATCATGTGTTTAATTATGTTAATGATGTTGAGAGTAGTCACTAGTGAAAGTATGAAGCCCGGGCCTTGTTTCCAACCATCCATATCACTTGCATTTTACCATCTCTTCGCCGAACTAGTGCACCTATACAACTGATAATTGTATTAGGTGTGTTGGGGACACAAGAGACTTCTTGTATCTTAATTGCAGGGTTGCTTGAGAGGGATATCTTTGACCTCTATCTCCCGTGGATTCGATAAACCTTGGGTTACTCACTTAAGGGATAATTGCCGCTGTCCTACAAACCTCTGCGCTTGGAGGTAAGGTAAACGGTACTCACACTCCGACGACGAAGCTAATTTCTAGCATTGTTGACGGGGAGGTGAGGGCTTGAAGGTATCTTCTTTAGATCTTGCAATTAAATATTTTTGTTTCTTGTTTTTATTTCACTAGTTAGACTTAATGGAAATCATCAAAAAAATGAGAGAGCTTTATAAACTTTATCTTGAAATTGGTCATGATGCTTTTGAAGAGAAAATTAAAAACCTATGGAACTTTATTTGCATAACAATAATGCTAGTAGCAATGTTATTAGTATGATTTCTTTGAATGCCATTGTTGCTAATGCTATGGAAAATTGCAAGCTTGGGGATGCCGATTTTGATGAATATGATCTTTTAGTCCCCCAAACTTGAGGGAGGAAATTTGCTTTGATGATACTATGCCTCCTATATATGATGATTACAATGATGATTATGATTGTGTTACTCCCACTAATACTAATGAGAAAGATTTTACTTATGTGGAGAGTAATAATAATACTTTTATGCATGTGA